>OW240920.1:146356626-146397817 GCA_933207985.1 Pelobates cultripes | reverse complement strand
GCTGCCTTTGGACTATGGCCCCCTTTTAAAAGACTTTATTTTTTGCATGCAGAAAAGCTGTATTCGTGCTTTTCTGCCGGTTGTTCGGTAGTTTCAATCTACCGAACAACCGTACGAATGACTGGACCACCTGGGAGCTGGAGTGTGCCGGCAATTAACCTCCCTAAAGCTGTGGTTAACCGCAGCTTAATTGATGAACGCTGGGTGGCCGCCATTCGTATCCCGAACACGAGGTCGCGGCCATTTTAAACCATACGAATGAACAGCGGTGTTCGCCTCTATTTTTATGGAACTAAAATCGGACACAGTTTTGCGCGAACACCGCTGAAGCCGCCGACCTCCCTTCTTGTTCGGTGAAAGCACACGAATGACCCGGTGTTCGGTATTTTTGTGTGAATATCTTATACCTCAGATAGGAATCCCATGGAGCCCATTCGTATGAAACTGACTGTAAAGACTTTGGCTCCATGGCGATTGAACTGTATTCGTGTAGTCTGAGTGCCATTCACCTAATAATGTGCACTCAGACCTGAGCTATCTGGGGATATGTTACATGTCTGTGGTTTATGTAGTAAATGTTACTTTGTGCATTTTAAAGTATAATGCTGTTTTGTGTTCCCACGTGTGTAATGGAGTTTTGCCTTTGTCTTGGGAGATAATTGAGTTACTTCCCAATTATCTCCCAGGGCAGAGGGGAGGAAGCCAGGATGCATTTTGGGAATATACTGTGACTGTGTGTCCTTTTTGTATACTTGTCTGTCCCTTGTCACAGTCTCCCATTTGGTCCCCTAGGGGAGTGTCCACCAGGTGGGAGACCTGCAAAAAAGCTGGGCAGGTAGCCCTCATTAAACAGACCACTGCTTGACCCTCAACACGGAGCTCTGTCTCGTCTTTGGGGGGATTTACTGTATGCTGCTAAGGTCTGATTGCCAGGAGTGTAAGCCGCTTGGGAGCTTTTCCTGTTCGTCTGGTAGCAGCAATTCGTATGGTTCCTGTTCGTGTATTTGGAGTGCTACCTTATTCCCTTGTATGCCGTTCGGGAGTTTGGAGCATTCACTTGTATTCAGTTCGTGAGTTTTGGTGATTCTACAGTAGCTGTGCCTGTCTCTGAAAAGGGGATTATCGTCTAAGCGGTTTTTTCCCCTTTTGTGCAAAACGGTCCGTTACAATTGGTGGCAAGCGGCGGGATCGTTCCCACAGACTACAGGACAGCTACAGGTGACACCATTCCGTGGATTTTTACAATTTGAGGGCAACGCATGTCCCAGTACAGCGACCCTGACAGCACCAGCATGGAACCAGCAGTGGAGTATGACGAGGGTGCCATGGATGACCGAGATGCAGTCCGTAAAGGCATCTGGTACCAGGCACTGGGTATTGTCGAGTACCAGCGGGGCAAGAGACTCCCCAAGGAAGACCAGCGGTTGCAGAAGCGAGTAGCCCTGCGGATGCCCTTCCTGGGAGAGCAGCCCCTGGAGGAATGGGTGAGGAAATTGGAACACCTAGTATGGCAGGAGTTGTGGCTAGAAGATGCCTACCAGGCGCTCTGGTGGTATGGGGCACAGTACCTACCCTGGACAGCTGAGCATGACAAGCCAGAGGGAGAGGAGTTTGATGGTCCTGGCTTGTTATGGGAGTCATTTTCAGAGCTCGAATTTGGGAGCCCTACACAAGCCCGGTTCAGTGATCTCTTGGAGCGGAGGGAGAGCAGGTATGACTGGGACGACACTCACGAAATTGAGCAAGACCTGGTCCACCTGGTAACCCGGGAGATGGAGCTAGAACAGGGCTACCAGCAGCTGTTTCAATACAGCGAGAAGGCTCAGCAGGAGAGCAGCGTGACAGAGCCAGAACCAGACCCATTCAGCTGGGAAGACATTGTGGATATTTTCTGGGAAGAACCCCAGGTGGCCGGTAGAGATGGGACCGAGGTCTCTCCACCGGTAGTGCAGGGAATTGGGAGCCCGAGCTCCATTCCCCAGCGGGAGAAATTGCAGGGAATTGGGAGCCTGAGCTCCATTCCCCAGCGGCAGGCTGAGTTACAGGGGGCAGAGGTAGTTGTTCCCGCCCCCCAGCAGCAGAATGAATTGCAGGGAATTGGGAGCCCGAGCTCCATTCCCCAGCGGGAGATATTGCAGGGAATTGGGAGCCTGAGCTCCATTCCCCAGCGGCAGGCTGAGTTACAGGGGGCAGAGGTAGTTGTTCCTGCCCCCCAGCATCAGAATGAATTGCAGGGAATTGGGAGCCCGAGCTCCATTCCCCAGCGGGAGATATTGCAGGGAATTGGGAGCCTGAGCTCCATTCCCCAGCGGCAGCGTGATGTTTTGGGAATTGGGAGCCCAGTCTCCATTCCCCAGCGGCAGAATGATGCTTTGGGAATTGGGAGCCCAGTCTCCATTCCCCAGCGGCAGCACAGATGCTTTGGGAATTGGGAGCCCAGTCTCCATTCCCCAGCGGCAGAGTGTCCTACCGGGAATAGAGAGCCCAGTCTCCTTTCCCCAGCAGCAGGACTCTGTATTGGGAGCAGAGACAGTCGGTCTCCCTCCCCCGCAGCTGGAAGTATGTATGGGAGAGGAGCTGTTACCCCCTCTCCCCAGCGGCAGCTTAATGTACAAAGGGGAGACAGTAAGCCCCACAACGGTGCAGATGGGACCGTAGTCTCTACACTGCCAGCACAGGGGGTAGGGACGGTCGGTCCTGCCCCCCAGCGACAGGGCTGTTTAGCCAAAGGGGAGACAATCGGTCTCCCCCTCCAGCAGCAGAGATGGGTAACCAAAGGGGAGACGGTCGGTCTCCAGCAGCAGGACTGTGCAGCTAAAGGGGAGACGGTCGGTCTCCAGCAGCAGGACTGTGCATCTAAAGGGGAGACAGTCAGTCTCCAGCAGCAGCAGCAGAGCGGTGTATTTAAAGGGGAGACAGTCGGTCTCCCCCTCCAACAACCAGGCTTCCACCAGGCTACCCTCCCAGTAGCGCTGGCAACAGGGCAGAGTGCCGCTGGTCTCTGCCCACGCAGCAACCCACCAAGTCAGCGTACCCGTACCCAGCACAGCCGTGGTGAGGCACCTGGACATGGACAAGCTTCCCCTTTACCCAGGTGTAGTGACCATTTATTGTGGGTGGGCTGTGCTGTGGATTATTTGTTGTGGGTGGGCTGCTGGACTAACAAGGGCACTGACCGGCAGGAGGTCAGATACCCTGTTAGTCTGTTTGGAAAAGGGGAGAGATGTGACGAGACCAATCTCGCCACATTGCATTGGAGAAGCCTGGTTGCTCGCCTGCTGCCTTTGGACTATGGCCCCTTTGTAAAAGACTTTATTTTTGCATGCAGAAAAGCTGTATTCGTGCTTTTCTGCCGGTTGTTCGGTAGTTTCAATCTACCGAACAACCGTACGAATGACTGGACCACCTGGGAGCTGGAGTGTGCCGGCAATTAACCTCCCTGAAGCTGCGGTTAACCGCAGCTTAATTGATGAACGCTGGGTGGCCGCCGTTCGTATCCCGAACACGAGGTCGCGGCCATTTTAAACCATACGAATGAACAGCGGTGTTCGCCTCTATTTTCATGGAACTAAAATCGGACACAGTTTTGCGCGAACACCGCTGAAGCCGCCGACCTCCCTTCTTGTTCGGTGAAAGCACACGAATGACCCGGTGTTCGGTATTTTTGTGTGAATGTCTTATACCCCAGATAGGAATCCCATGGAGCCCATTCGTATGAAACTGACTGTAAAGACTTTGGCTCCATGGCGATTGAACTGTATTCGTGTAGTCTGAGTGCCATTCACCTAATAATGTGCACTCAGACCTGAGCTATCTGGGGATGTGTTACATGTCGGTGTTTTATGTAGTAAATGTTACTTTGTGCATTTTAAAGTGTTATGCTGGTTTTGTGTTCCCACGTGTGTAATGGAGTTTTGCCTTTGTCTTGGGAGATAATTGAATTACTTCCCAATTATCTCCCAGGGCAGAGGGGAGGAAGCCAGGATGCATTGTGGGAATATACTGTGACTGTGTGTCCTTTTTGTATACTTGTCTGTCCCTTGTCACAGTCTCCCATTTGGTCCCCTAGGGGAGTGTCCACCAGGTGGGAGACCTGCATAAAAGCTGGGCAGGTAGCCCTCATTAAACAGACCACTGCTTGACCCTCAACACGGAGCCTTGTCTCGTCTTTGGGGGGATTTACTGTATGCTGCTAAGGACTGATTGCCAGGAGTGTAAGCCACTTGGAAGCTTTTCCTGTTCGCCTGCTAGCAGCTATTCGTATGGTTCCTGTTCGTTTATTTGAAGTGCTACCTTATTCCCTTGTATGCCGTTCGGGAGTTTGGAGCATTCACTTATTGGCGGTTCGTGAGTTTTGGTGATTATTCAGTAGCTGTGCCTGTCTCTGAAAAGGGGGATTATCGTCTAAGTGGTTTTTTTCCCCTTTTATGCTAAACGGTCCGTTACAACTATAATATTATTCATAGGATTAAACCATTCGGTAGATAGCTGGGGTCTGAGCGCACACCCTGTGAAAGTACCGCTCAGATCCCAGCATAAATAACCGAACGCCGCACGAAACACACTTTATTATACGTTCATCTTAAAAGTACCGAATACATAATTGAGAATAAAATACCGAAGGACGGGTGCTCCCGAACGGCCTGGAAGTCCAGCGGTGTTCGCGCCGTCGAGTAGCCGATTTTGGTTCCAGGCACTCGACGACCAAACACCGCTGGGCTAACAAAGGATCCAAGATGGCCAACCGCTGCGTGGTCGGTAGCCGAACGACGGCCACCCCGGAAAGCAATTAACCGCCGATTGCTACACTGTTGCAATCGATTAATGGGAGCCACACGACCCTCTGTGTGTGGGCTCCCAATCGGTACTTTATTCGTTTCACGAACAGTGTGTAAAGTCACTGTTCGTGAAACTACCATATAAATGCTAGTGGCTTTCGGCCATTAGCATATGAATGCTCTCTATTACGGAGATACGCGAATACATACATAAACAGAATAAAAGCAGCTTTTGTAAGACAACCTTCAGACTTTGAATAGTACGACCTTAAGTGCCTAGATTTGCCACACATACATTTAGCGAATGTAACATCCCTACGTATTAACGGAGCCAGGACATTATCTCGCAGTAGCAGCCCGGCGGCTGGCATGTGCTATTTTTATAATCTGTGCCAACTTCCTTTCTTCCCCTATTGTTCCAGCAGAACCGGATATAAGGAAAGATCATGGTGGCGGTGATTATATAAGAATGTGGTGACATTAACCCTTTCACTGTTAGAGGTGTGCAGCAGGTCGCCTGACACATGGTAGCTCGGGTCTCATCCAGCTGTGATGGAGTTAATCTACAATATCTGCTTCTAGACATAACAGGGAAGTACAGATGGCTATCTAATTTAGTTTGGCAACTCTGCGTGTTTGTTTAGTTTTGTGTGCGGTGAATTTGGCATCGATATTCTGCAATAGCTGGCGGGCTGAATCTGGGGATAACACCTCTGCGATGTCATGGCATTTACTGGCGCACCATAAAATCTCTCCCTTGAATACTGAAGAAGGAGCCTGCAAACTGCCTCATGTAGCAGCTCATGAAATCCTTTCAAAGCACACTGAGGTTGTTTGGCAAATATTTTCTTTCTACACATAAGCCTTTGATTTTCAAATTTCTGCGCCATGAAAATATTGATGTAAATAAATTTTGTGGGGTCATCAAATATTCCTTAAACTGTGTTGGTTTTGGAAGGGGACAGATAGATTTTTGATTAAATGTTTATAACGGCGAGCTGTCCTCGGAGATGAAAGTCTGTTCTCTCATCTTTGTGTATGTTGACAGTCTCGGAGGATGGCGCATGTACAGGGGTTTTCAAACCACAGAAGTCAGAAACACCCTGTGCAATTTTATACAATTCAACGTTAGCTCCAGCCTTACCCCCGCTCACTACATGGGTGTAAAATAGCCGATACAGATAACCAGTCCCAGCGAGCAGTCTATACACATTACAGTAACAATAAGCACATACTACGCACTTCCATCTCATTGTAGTATTACAGCTCATTGTCTTATTACAGCTCAATGAATTATTACAGCTCATTGTCTTATTACAGCTCAATGTATTATTACAGCTTATTGTATTATTACAGTTAAATGTATTATTACAGGTCATCGTTTTATTACAGCTAAATGTATCATTACAGCTCATTGTATTATTACAGCTTATTGTATTATTACACTCAGTGTATTATTACTACTTCTTGTATTTTTACAGATTATTATATTATTACAGCTCATTGTATTAGTACAGCTCATCGTATTATTACAGTACAGTGTATTATTACAGCTCAGTGTATTATTACAGCTCATTATATTATTACAGTTTATTGTATTATTACAGCCCATCGTATTATTGCAGCTCATTGTATTTTTAAAACTTAGATAAAGCATGCCTGAGAGTGGTAGTATTTGCGGTCCACAGCATCTCCAGTATTTCTGAATATCACGGTATGGTCCTGCTTTCTAAGGATGTGGATTACACTATGATACCTCGCCTTTTAATGTCGAACAATGAGTAGCAGCAATAATAAAAACTCTATGAGAAACGCTGCAGCACTGTCTCAGCGTCAGGAATAATCAGGAGTCAAATTCTAACTCATACTTTACAGTGAGTTCCCTGTGATTTACCTGCAGCAAACTTTGCAGACGCTTCGGATTTCCCCCCGCAGACACAGAGGCTGAACTCATTTACATCCTGAGTCAGGTTATTAAACCACATTTATAAGGGGCAATATTTAAACCGTGTGCGCAGTCCAGACTATAACGAGAGCCACCCTCTCTCCGAGGAGGAATTCCTCCCGCCAGCACACTGTTCATGGTTCAAAGAATAATTCTCACACAGCTCGTAAAGAATGAGGTTTGGTTCTCTTCCTCGAAGTTCTAAACTAATCTAACTACTACAAGGCAAGATCGTAGCCGGAGGATGGTGGGCATCACTGGGGCGATCGATCGCTGCGAAGCCTGCTTTGAAGACCTTGTGAAGCCGCATAGGCAAAGGGAATTTCTTAACATCTTGGACTGAAACACACGGGGTGAACTCAGCTGCCCTCATTCTCGGTGGGATGTTTGAACTGCACGCTTCCTTACGTCAGAATGTGGAATCGTTGCCAAACAATGGACCAGACTGATGAAAGGAACAATCGAAAAAAAAGAGAATAGACCAGGGTCAGGCATGGCCAGGGTAGAGAGAGAGGAATCCGCACAGCATGGAAATTTGGAGAAAGGATTTTACTTCTGACTGGGCCATTATTTTCAGGGAGTTTTGGAAATCGGATTGTAGAAGGGTACTGCACAGCCAACCAAAATACCAGAGCATCTTGCACTGAAGGCCTTATGAATACCACGGATAGCTAAATTTCAAAGGTTTATGAACTCCAATGCTCAGCAAGCCTTAAAGGGTTGCTCCAGCCTCCATGACAGCATCTGCTTTTACATTAAGCATTCTGTATGTGTCAGCTTGAGATATCAGCACTTTTGTGCCGGGGCTAGTTGCACTGTCTTAGGTAACGCAGACTGCCTAATGTTAAATCTGTGCAAAAATTACATCTGTCATACTGGCAGCGCTGTGAGCACTCCTGCAAGAGGAAGCTCGAATGTCCCCTCCCTCCAGTCCTTTCCAGCATCCTCCATTTGTAATATTTGGCAGTTTATTTTGGTTACACCTTGGTGCACCCCATTCCGGTCCACCCCACACTACTTCCATCCCCTCCTCGGCTCAGACCCTGGAGATTGCTCCATACAAATGTGAGCTTCAATGTGAGTACTATTTGATTGGACCTCGGAGAGGGAAGAAGTGATTCTGGATAGGGCGTGGAAACAAGTGATAAGAACCTCAGACAGCTTGTCTTTCAATAAAATGAAGTGGGTGAACAAAATGAGTAGCCGAATAGGGCATTGTAAATTTAATTCCATTAGAAAAGCATATAGTGCAAAAGGGTTAAACGGGTCATAGTAACCATTTCTGGTATGTATTATATATATATAAATAGTTTAATAATAGAATAATACAATCTACATAAAAATACAAATACATTTTTTCCAATGCCAGTTGTTAAAGTAAAATATCACTGTATTACATCATCTTCTGAATGAAATCAATGACAGAAACAGGAGATGAATCTCTGTCGACGTGCATTATGTAATCATTAACCCTGAATTATTTATCACGGAAACTCATATTGTCTACTAGTTAATGTGGCCATGCATGGCATTAAGATTTATAGTAACACTGCTCGCCGTATTGGAAAAACAGACCCAATAACATACCACTCATGGTCCAAATTAGAAACACGTTAGTTGTATTCTTACTGCTTGGTGCGTTGTGGGAGGCTAACAATCTGATCTGTAATAACTGAGAGAGAAGGTCATGGTTTTGCCATAGATTATTGAATCCTCCTAGGGATCGGCTGAAAACACTGAACAGGAGATATGGCTCTATCAAACTCCTAAGACAAGCGTTCTCCTGGCATATGGAGGCTGCGTAACGGCTGCGAATCAAGGATACAAGCAGAGTGTTTGCTCTAACAATACACGCCATGATCTCACAGCCAGAAGCAGATACTATACGATAAGAGTTCAAAAACATTTGATGCTTGGAAACATTTGCTAATGTTTTCCAACAAACGGTTCTTGTTATGTGAAAGCTAATTACGGTGGAATTCTAGAGAAAGCCGCGTGTTCCATTAATAAGACAGAGTTTATAGTGGGTGACATGTTGTTGCAGAGTATGTCAGGAGAATTAATGATTTAATCTCACAATAGGCCCCGATAAAGCTTGTAGACCAAGAATCCACAGCAGATCAAAGGGCTACGGCTTGCAGAGAGTAATGGCCTTCCCCATCATATCGCAGGATCAACATGGGGGACACGGAGCGATGTGTATTACAAGAATGAAGACAATCTATTGACGAATATACTTGTAAATGGGTTAAGGATCTAAGGATAGATAGATAGATTTTATCTATTTGGATTATTCATTTAATGGTGACTTTAGCAGATAAATCATTTGGAAAATTTTCCTAATGGTTTTGAATCATTTGAAAGCTTATTAAAGGAAGACCATGGTCTACTAACAGTCTAACTGGTATTGCTATGGTAGTCCATGCATAGCAGCTGCACAGGGACAACAACCAAATAACCCAAATAACCCACCCAAACCCTCTCCCCTCCTTGAAACAAAAACATCACACCAATGTATCTCCCTCTCCTATGGCATATTTCCATCGCCCTTCAAACATGCAACTGTAACCCCAATTCTGAAAAAGCCCAACATTGACCCTAATTCCCCATCCAACTACTGCCCTATCTCGCTAGTGCCGTTTGCCTCCAGGATCCTTGAGAGAGTTGTGTACAAGAGACTGACAGACTTCCTCGAATCCAAATTTGCTTGTCCTGCTTCAGTCTGGCTCATCATTCTGTGGAAACGGCTCTGACCAAAGTATCTAACTGCAAAATCTCACGGTCACTGTTCTATCCTAATTCTCCTTGACCTTTCCCCTGCTTTTGACAATATTGATCATCAACAGCTTCTTCTCATCCTCCGTAATCTCGGTCTTCAAGATACTGCTACCTCTCCCAGCGCTCTTTCAGTGTTTCTTTCTCTGACTCTGCCTCTTCCTCCCAACTCCTCTCTGTTGGTGTCCCCCAATGTTCAGTCCTTGGTCCCCTACTGTTCTCCATCTATACTGCCTGCCTTGGTAAACTCATCAGCTCCTTTGGCTTCCATTATCATTTCTATGCAGATGACACGCAAATCTATCTGTCTCTCCTGTTCTCTCCCCGCCCCTCTTGACTCGTGTCTCTGCCTCTCTACTATTACTAACTGGATGGCTGCTCACTTCCTTAACCTTAACTTGTCCAAAACAAAACTTCTGGTCTTCCCTCCCTCAAGTGTTACTACTCTCATTTCTGTCCTCCATCGTGTTAATGGTGCTACCGTCAGCTCCACCATGCAGGCTCGCTGTCTAGGTGTTCTCTTTGAATCTGACCTCTCCTTTACCTCTCATGTCCAGTCAATTTCCAAATTCTGTCACTTGAATCTCAAAAACATAGCTTGTATCCACCCCTACTGAACTCCGGACACAGCTAAGGTACTTGTCCATGTCACTGTCCTCTCTTGCCTTGACTACTGCAATCCGTATTTCAGTGGTCCTACATGCTCCTAACTTGCCCCATTGCAGTCTATAATGAATGCGGCAGCGAGGCTCATCTTCCTGTCCGCTCGCACCTCTCACGCCTCCCCCTTCTGTCAATCGGTTAAATTGGCTTCCCGTAAGATATAGGGCTCAATTTAAAATTCCGTCTGTTGCTTTCAAATCTCTACGTAATGCTACTCCCACCTATCTATCCTCCCTAATACACAAGCATGTCCTGTCTATCCTCTGTCCGTACTCCCACTTCTGATGCTCACCTTTAAGACTTCTGGTGCTGACAATTATGATGGGCCCAATTACAAAATCTTATTGACCAAAAACACTAAAACAGTCCTACCTCCTAAGTGTCATGTATCTGATGGAGATGGTGCTGGAGGGAAACTCATAGGATGCAGCTATGAGAAAACACATACCCTATGCTAATCTCATGCTTTCATCTTTCAAGTAAACCCATATCCCCTAACAGCAGTGTCCAGTAAAGCAGGAAGTCTATGGATCGCGTAAAAGGGTGGGCCACTGACACAAATCACATAACCAGAACTGCCGAAAGAGACGAATGTGACGGTAGTCAAAATCATAGACAAAAAGGGGGCATGTCTGTGTCCCCATGTCTCCCAGTCCCTTAGTGTCTGTGTCCCCATTTCTCCCTGTGTCTCCATGACACTAAGGTACATTGAGAGACATTGGGGCACTCGGAGACATGGGGACACTGAGATACTAGGGAACACTGGGAGACCTGGGGACAGTAAGATTCTTGGGGACACTGGGTGACATGGGGACACTGGGTGACTGAGACATGAGGGGACACTGGGAGACATGGGGCACTGAGACACTGTGATACATAGGGGACACTGTGATATATAGGGGACACTGGAGACTTGATAAAGACCTGGGTACAGGTCAAAACATTGCAATGTCCAATAAACCTGCTTAAATCTATCACAGTGAGTGCTTGAGATTCTTTTATACTTGGGGACACTGAGACACTTGGGGGACACTGTGAGACATGGGAACACTGGGAGACTAGGGGATTCTGAGAGACTAGGGGACACGGAGACACTAAGGACACTGAGCCACTACGGACACAGAGACACCAGGCACAATGGGAGACATGGGGCACTGAGACACTCTGATACATAGAGACACCAGGGACACTGTGATACATAGGGGACACTGGAGACTTGAGTGTCTGAGATTTCTCTTTTATACTAGGGGACACTGAGACACTGGGAGACATTGGGACACTGAGACACTGGGAGACTAGGGGACCTTTGGAGACTAGGAAACACTGAGGCACTAGGGACACTGGCACACTATGGACACTGAGAGACACCAGGGACACTGGGAGAGATGGGGATACTGAGATACTAGGGACACTGGGAGTGCCCCATATCGCCCAAGTCACAAAGTCCCCCAGTGTCTCCATGTCTCTCAGTGTCCCCTAGTTTCTCAGTGTCCCCATGTCGCCCAGTTTCCCCTAGTGTTTGTATCCCCATGTCTCCCAGTGTCCCTTAGAGCCTGTGTCCCCATGTCTCCCAGTGTCCCCATGTCACTAGGGGACACTTAGAGACATTGGGACACTGGGACACTAGGGGCACTGGCTGGGAGACATGGGGACACAGAGACTAGGGGTCACTGGGAGACATGGGGTCACTGTGTCCCTAGTGTCTCAGGGTCCCCATGTTCCCCAGTGTCCCAATGTCTCACCGTCCCCATGTCTCGCAGGCTCTGAGCTGCTGTCTGGACTCTCTGCGCAGAGCTGCTTCCCCATGGTTCAGTGAGTAGAGAGAGGCAGGGAGAGAGATGCTGTAACTTCTTATCCCTGCCTCTCTCCACACAAACAGCGACCCCTACTGGCCGGTGCTGTTATTGCAGAATTATCTCTGTTTATACTGAGACACACATTTGTATTGCCGATATTACTGCAATACCGGCACTGGCTAGGCAGCCTCAAATACCTGAGAAATACTTCTGAGAAATACCTGGCAACCCTAAGAAATACATGAGAAACACCTGGCAACCCTAAGAGTAGTGTGTGTAAAAAAAAAAAAAAATGGGGTCAGTGGGCCTATTCCATGGGCCTGGGCCTGGAGCTGCAGCTCCATCAGCCCCTATGTTAATCCGGCCCTGGTGAAAGGGCTTGGCCACAGCTTTATTTAGCATTCAAAGAGCCACCATTAAGTTCCACTGCCGGCTGAAAGGGCCCCGACCCCCACGATGGCAAGACCCCCTCTCCCAATGCTCGGTCTTGAGGTATCCGTTTAATCCCGACACTGGCCAGGGGATATTCCGCTGCTGTGAGAATAACTGCAAAACAAAATACAAACAGCACGACCAATGAAAAGGAAGAAAAAAGGGAAAGAAAGGAGAAGAAATAGCATAACCAAATAAGAGGGGAAAAGGAGGAGTGCAGGAGGAGAAAGACAGTCACGATTATTGGGTCCTATTCTTCTTTGGGGACACCAGGGAACTGTCCCAACATTCATAGCATGAGCCCACTCGTGCTGTAATTCGGGCAGTAGGACCCTGCACATGATGGACCCCCTTTAGTGCAATGTCTTATGTATAAGAGACCAATCCATTATCCTTCACTCAGAGTGCAGGCTTGCTGTGTCACCACTAACATCGCATAGTCACCATCGATATCTGATAAATCCACCGTATCCCAGGATCTATGCAGTGACTTGACTGTTAGCAATGTCTTCCTTTGCTGGTGTTTACAGCAATGTGTGATTATAGAGAGATTTATTGAGCAGACATCACGGGATAACAAAGCCAAAAACCCAGCTCAGGAAAATCTCGATTACAGAATGGCCAGCGGTCACGTATCTCAAACAGAAACATGTTGGGAAAGCTGTGAATACAGTGGGAGTTTGAGATGACAGCCTTCATTGCCTCATTCAACCAGCCCATGGATCATTTTGTATTATGTGTTTAAAAATGTAAGGAAGGTTTATGAAACCGGCAGAAAGGAATGTAATGAGCTGTATAATGTAATAATAATGTAATGAGTTGGAAGTAGTCAGGGAGTTTTTAACATAACGCCCATCATTCTAGCCAATCAGGGAGTTTTTAACATACTGCTTATCATTGTAACCAATGACGGCATGTTTAACATAGTGCCTATCATTGGAACCATTCAGAGAGCAACTGACATAACGCCCATCATTGTAGCCAATCAGGGAGTTGTTAACATAGCGACCATCATTGTAACTATTCGGGGCATGTTTAGCATATCGCCTATCATTAAAACCAACCAGGGCATGTTTAACATATCGCCTATCATTGTTACCAATCAGGGCATGTTTAACATAGTGCCTATCATTGAATCCAATCAGAGAGCAACTGACATAACGCCTATCGTTGTTGCCAATCAGGGCATGTTTAACATAGCGCCTATCATTGTAGCCAATCAGGGAGATTTTAACATAGCAGTCATCATTGTAACTATTCGAGGCATGTTTAACATAGCGCCTATCATTGAAACCAATCAGAGAGCAACTGAAATAACGCCTATCATTGTACCCAATCAGGGCATATAAACCATAGTGTCCATCATTGGAACCAATCAGGGAGTTTTTAATGTAGCATCCATCATTGTAGCCAATCAGGAATGTTTTTTTATCAAAGTTCCATTATTGTAGCCACTCAGAACATATAAACCATAGTGTCCAACATTGTAGCCAATCAGGGAGTTTTCAACATAGTGCCCAACATGGTAACCAATCAGGGGGCATCTAACATGTTGCCAAACAATAACCAATCAGAGACTGTTTAACTTGATTCATGTTATTTGTAGCCCATGATACCAAATCTAATCTGAAATCATCTATAATTGCTTCCCAACCATCTCATTAATACCTCATTCTCTTGCAGCCTGTAGCGATTTTCCATGAGTCCAGAGTATTCTCCCACCCCGTCCCACATTACAGCTGGTAGAAAATGTCCCATGAGGTGTAACTATATATATTGCGTGTGTGCCATGTGCTTCTCGGATCTCAGTTTGGAGTAATTGGCAGAGAGCAAGTTAAGACAAAGCAAGGTACAGGCAATTCCGAAACGTGGTGAAGTACAGAAGAAGCGATCGATCCATATGCAAAGGTTCTAGAGCGATGAAGCAAACAGGGAAGCCTAGAACCATAGAACAGAGAGAAGAGGTAAAAGCACTCCTGACTGGGAGCACATTTGACTGAGCACTAAGGGAAGGTCTGAGGGAGCTATATATAGAGATGATAGGGACAACCCCCCCTCCTGTGTCATTTTACGCTGCCTGCGTTGCCTCTGCGCCATTCTGTCCAGCTCTGCTATTTAGGTGTTTGTTTTGGCAAGCACTCTTCTAGGGCATCAAAAAGGACTCCGGCTTAGTCAGCCGCACCCATCAGATGCAGATTAAAACAGCCGAGCCAACATTACGTCAAGAAGTACTCAAAACGTTATGCCGCTTGCGGAACCTCGGCATCATTCGGACCAGCTTTGCTATATATCGTGTCAGTTTCATTGCGCACAGTCTATGTTATAGAAAAGGATGCAGGTTTAGTCAGCCGCGGCAATCACATGTGGACTAATGCCCAGAGTGTATCAAGAAGGACCATGAAATGTCAGTGGACCGCTAGTACTCGTGGCACATGGAATGACTTTAACAGCCACAAGGCTGATGAGTAGGTGATTGACCTGGCTGGAGAATGCCAACATGGCAGTTGAAGGCAGAAGAGACTGCTGACGCGATGAGCTGTGCAGACTGAGTGTACAATCTGAATGAAGTGAGACCTTGACAGTATGTATTGTCACATTATAAATATTTTATGGACCACTCAGCGAGGGCAACGTGAAGCCAGGAAGGAAGGAATCATACCAAACAAAAGGCATTTTATCAATTACAGACTGGGAACCCTGTGTAAAGACTGACATCAATTCATTGAGGACCAGGGCATGGGCAAATCCCTGTAAATTGTAACATACTGTCATTAAGGGGTTAAACAGTCAGAATCCCGGATAATATATTGACATGGATGATATCACAGTGTGTTAAATCTAGAAGATCCTAGTGGTCAGGGGTCAGTAGCATTTTTCCGACTGAAAGATCGCCACAAGTTATATTATATATAGAAGCAGAAGCCATGTTGCCTACAGCACGTTCTGATAAGCAAGCAACCAAGATAACGTTTTACATTAAAAAAAGTTCAGCTTCAAAGTATTTGTTATATTTTCTCAGCCGGATTAGGTCTGAAACCCCAAACAGTTCCTCTCCCCCGAGCTGCAGCCAGAGAACTTCTCTGTCCCAATATTTGTTCTGGAACCCCTAGCAAGTTGTTATCTAGTGAGACCCAGACTGCGTATCTATGCCCGCCTGGTGCCAGGGGGCTCTGCAACTTCTATCCATGTGGAAACTGGAAATGGGGCGGGTGAAGGAGATATGAGGGGGGTCTTTGCAGTGACTCATCTGCTAAAACGTATCCTGTTTTTAGAAACCTGCTTTCATTATTATTTTCTACTGAAAGTTGCAGAACAACAACTGGACCCTGTGTGGCCTTTTGATTTAAACTATAACTGCAGTTCTTCAGTAGATTTCAAAGGGATCTGGGGTGAAACAGTTAATTTGTTTATAAATACATTAAATAGGTCTGGATTATTCTTCACTAATACGTGAATTTTCAGGAATTGACCATTGAATTTTACTGATTTAGAGCATTTTGTTTAATATGGCTACCTTGGCCTAAATTTTCCATTTTCCATGATTGCACTCACACAAGTCCTTAGTAACCGAATAAACCTGAAATCACGTTAATAACTAAAAATGAATGGGATTTTACGTTCCTTATCAGCTTTCCATAATTTACCAGCAAATATTTAGCAGACACTTAGTACTGAAAAGACACCGCTTCTTTTTAAATACAAATAATGCAGATAATGTATTCACAAATATGCTTAAAGGGAATCTATAGTGTTAAGAATACTGCCATTAAAGAATTCCAGCTTGTACTCCCAGAACTATGTATCGTCTGGTTAAAGGAAGGGGAAAGGGCTACTCTTTAATCACTGTTCTAGTGTGGAGTATTCAACGGGGAAAGTCCTTGTAAGGACTAGAGCTCCCAGGACTGAGTGTCGTCCAGTGCTTTGGTGGTTGATAGAGCGAATTCCCCCTTTGGCTCCAGTAGAGAGCAGTTCCAGGGCCCCAGTCAAGCCATGGACGCACTGTGGTTTGTCCCCTGTTCCAGCTAGGAAGAGGTCCTTGGCGGAGGTACCCAGCCAGGAGTACAGGGAGCTCCGCTACAGGGGATATTGCGCATGCATGGCGAGCGCATTAGGCCCTCCCCATAGGAAAGTATTGAATCAATGCTTTCCCATGGGAATTTTACTAATGCTGGATGTCCTCATGCAGAGCGTCAGGACGTCCAGCATCAGTTAGGTGACCTAAAGTCCAGTAAAATCCCAGAAGCGCCTTTAGTGGCTGTCTGGTAGATAGCCACTGGAGACAGACTTAGTGCTCCAATGTAACGTTGCAATTTCTTTTACATTCAAATACTAAGGGCGACGGGGACGGTGCATCCAGACTACTTCAATGAGCTGAAGTGGTCAGGATGCCTATAGTGTCCCTTTAAAGTTGCATGCATCGCTTTAGCTTTGAAGGAAACCGTTGCTTCATTCTGCAGGCTGAAAAAAAGCAGGTAAATAGGATTTATTCTTTTTTCTCAATTTACCAGCTTTTTCTTTCTTATGCTTTCCACATCCAATGCAGGGGGAACACTTATCTAGCCAATCAGTGTCCTATCCCTGGGAATGCTGGAAATGTGCATTGGGTGTGCCTGACAGATTTACATATGTGCAGTTGGAAGATCTCTTCACCTTATAACATCCTGAATGTGGGAAAAGAGAGGGAATCGGATCAGAGTGATCATGCAGAGCAGGGTCTGGGGTTTGGGTTCTCTCTTTTTCTCCTACACAATGATGCCCTGTTTCTGGTCTGAAATTGAGCTGGGTGGGTGTAGGGGTGAAGAAACTCCCGTAGGTGTGCCCAGCAATGCAATCTGACAACGTTTATGGTATGTTTGTAAACGTTTCCAAGATTTGCTTGCTTTATTTTGGTTTGTTTATTAGTGTCAGAAGTGGCAGGCATGCTGGTCCATTGTGCCGCCTTCTCAACAAGCTGTGCTACAACTCATTGACAAGCATTAAAGAGCCAGTATGCGCATACTCACAGCTCCAGCACAGAGAATACTCAATGAGAAGCCTCGGACCGGAGTATTGCAGTGACGCAAGCTAATTGTCTGAGTTAGGTAAAGGGGGGAGGCTTGCATAGGCTGCAGATAGCAGGTCTGCAGCTTTTGAAGCTGTGTTTTTCATATACTCCCAAAGAAAACATACAGAAAAAAAAATACATGCATGTTTTCTACTGGAGAATATCTACTAAATAGTTTTTAAAAATATTCAATGGAATGTTCCTTTAAATGTTCTTATTAGTATAACTGCAATGTAATTAATATTTCTGCTGGTTTTATAATGACTCTATTTAGAACATTTATGACGTATCTGTGGACAAACCAGTGCTTATGTTTATGTGATCCTTAACATGGCTATAATTTTCCAGTGCAAAACACAAAAACCTATTGTGTTTGTCTAGGGAGCTGACACTTGTTTTACGCAGAGGACATTTGCGTTGATCTTGTTCTAACAAAAGAGGTAAATTCTCGACCCTTTGACTCCTGCTGGCTGGAGAACCTGCAAGCCATTTAAAATGTTCTCTTTCCACTAGCCATTGACAAGTGAAAATGTATTCTTGGCAAGTAGAATTTAACCCCTGGTGAGTGTGACATAGAGACTCTAGGTTTCTAGCGGCAAGTGACTTTTAAGGCCTGGCTCGTAGTGTGGCAGCCTAAATTCCCGCTTGTGAAGGGTTAACAAGCGCGCCTGCTGGTGCAGAGGAAACGATGAGGAGAAGGTTGCGGTGAGCCGACATGCAGGAAACCTTTACATATTTCACATGCTTTCAGGCAGGAGAGGAAGCAGCCACGGAGCACACATCAGGCTGCGAATTTCAGGCAGCGCTGGGATAACAAGCGTGCCTCTAATCCTCGCGCTTCCCGGTCACTTTGATGCAGAGGAAGAGAAACATTCAGTTCTAGCAATGCTTATAAAAATATCTTCCATGGGGGTTCACAGTCCAAAAATAGGGAGAAAAGTTACAGGCAAGCTTTCTAAGCAACGTTCAAAGCAAAGTCTGAAAAACATTAGTCATAAAAATGTGAAAAAGTAAAAAAAAGCAACTGAACGTCAAAATGAGAGAGAACATAATAAAGGAAAAAAGGTCCCACTTTGGGGAAATGTAGAAAACTAACAAAAAATGCATAGTTTAGTCTAAAGAGCAAAAATAGAAAAATAAATCTTCAATTCAAATATTTGGCCTAAAGTTTCCAATTCTCTTGTCAATTCTTCCTAAATTATGTTTTTCTAAATAAGTCCTTTATATATCTTTCATTTGAGTGTATTCACTAAACTCAGAATTGGGAAATGACAAGCTCATTGACACACACACACACACACACACCGCTCATCACAGACAAGCTCACTGACACACACACACATATGCTCACTACAGACAAGCTCACTGACACACACACACATATGCTCACTACAGACAAGCTCACTGACACACACACGCTCACTGCAGACAGGCTCACTGACACACACACACGCTCACTGCAGACAGGCTCACTGACACACACATACAAGTTCACTGCAGACAAGCTCACTGACATGCACCCATACAAGCTCACCACCAGCAGCCTTAAATGCGACCGCCCCAGCCCCAACACCTCCTCCTTAATTCCCTGGGTCTGACACAGGCTGTCACAATACGTGGGAAAAATCATTTAAAGGGCAATACACTAATGTTTAGAGTTATCTGCCCGGCCCTGCCCAGACACCCTGAGACTGAAGGCAGGACAGAAAGGACACAGTCGCTAACACCGGACTCTGACCAGCAGTAAAACCATACTCACCCTGCGAGACCTAGTCACACCAAACCTGCACACGAGCCCTACAAGTGGCAGGAGCCAGGGAATCTTGGACCAGTGGCATCAGCTGGCGGAAACACGGCTCCATAAGTGCTCTGGACAAACTGCCCGTGTCACCTGCTTGTACCTGTACTGACACTGGCCACTGTATACCTTATAGGCACCTCAAATTAATCCAAATATGTGAATAAGGAAGGGCTAGGGGATGGTGAGCATGCACAGAGAACACCGGCATAGATTAGGAAACCCTGTAACCAATTCATGAAAGTGGGACAGAAGAGCCGTCAGGTTGGAGCAGGTGCAGACGCACAGGGGTCCTGGATTAAGGGGGTTAAAGCAGCTAAAACACATTGTAGCAACAAAGAAACCAGACAGGTTGGGGTTGATACACTCATGAAACTGGATGGCAAATTGGAACTCCGTTATCCCTCTTCGCCATCAGGAGCATGGGTGATCCAGCTTGTGGCATCCTGGATCTTGTAGCATCACTTGGAGCAGAGACCCTACTACTCTTATATGACTCTGTCTGGCGGTATACACCTACTGCGTGCCACTGCCGGAAGACTTCAATGGCCATCTTGAAGATTGCAGTAGTCCTGGAAGAGATTTTGGAGGATGCGGTTCCAGCCCTGGGCCCCAAAGCATCCTGAATGCACCAGGCTGTACGATACTAACGGGAGCTGGAAGGAGTCCGCAACCATATAAATATAGATTTCATACTGCTCCTCCTTTTTCCTCTCTAGTGGTCAATCATCTTTTTTTTCCCATCAATCTTTTTTTTTTTGGTGCCATTAATGGAAATCCAAGTACCGAATCCATCGAACATATTCGCGCTACTCATTTGCTCAGTTATTTTTAAATAGTGGATTAGAGATATAAAATTCATTCAAATATCCGATTGACACAAATTTGGCCGAATCACACTTCATCCGATTCCAAATGCAGAAGAGTAGTAAAGGCATAGGGCCACATTATATGCCAATGAACAGTGAGATACTTCTTGACAAACGCGTGAACAAGCAGTTATATTATATTTCATGAGACTGTCCATTTTACATTTAACCAGCCTGTCCTTATTAGTTCATTAAGCTGCTACGTGTCACGTCCAGTTGCCGCTACAGGATTCTAGAACACCACTGGACATTCTTTATGACCATGCGGCATGCTCTCATAAGAAAAGAAGCCCCAGTTGATGTCTACAATCCCCTTCATACCTTTAATCACCTCTTCCCTCAAACATTCCTCACTCAGTAGATACTGTGTGTTTTTATCGGAGGGTAATTCTTTGCAGATATTTATTCACTTCCACCCTACACTTAACATTCCCTGTGGGCTCCCAGTTGGATATGGGGTAGATCCAAAGCCAAATATGACCATCAATAGCCCAGTTACTCCTCTAAAGGAAGGAATACGGTTAATATTTTATGAGTGCACGTGCCAAAAACCTTCTACCCTTCCTCAAACATGCAGTTAGATATATTCCAGTAAATCTACAGCATGACATTCATCTCAGAAAACCACACAGCCCAAGTGAGTATGAAAACACTCCCCAGACAAACAGATATTGCTCACATACCAAGCCTCACAGAGCCAGAAAGGATGTAACGAGAACATTTACTAAATCAAAATAACTTGGCTGAAAAACGTAGACATTCTCAGTTAATAAAACGTCAGATTAGTTATGGCTAATTTGGGACCATAATGGCATTATTATAAGACGGGCCCTTGCTAGATTATGCTTGGATAACGTTAGGGGGAGGAGGTCTTGTTGAAAGCTAGGTTGACATTTGATGACCTCTCTTGATTCTAACTTTGTGGAGGTCAGTAAATTTGGGAGAATTTAAGTTTTGTCTTCATAAAAGTCTTTAATATATGCTGCAAGAAGGAAACAGATTAGGGTGAGGAGGGACTACTTGAGTCCGATGTGAGATTAAGCCATTTTTGGGGGGAATATTGCCAAAGCCCGGGAGGGACAAAGGGTTCAGTTGGCAAAGAATGTTTATACTGAGCATTGCCCATCACATTGGCCTGGACTGAACGAGTCAAGACAATCACTTTGAAAAAAAAAATCTAAAAATTCAATAACATGTCCCTGGATTAGCAAAAATAAACCCTATCAAAGAAGATGGACTGCGTGTAAAGAAACAGATGCTGGTCTCAATGTGTAAGACAGTAATAAGAACATGTTTGAGGGTGTAAGACAGTGACTGGTAGAGATGTGCAATTCGTTTCGGTCCAAATTTAAATTCAAACGAATTTCGGCGATTTGGACATTCGGATGCTTCCGAATGTCCGAATTGCAGAAGTCCCGAATTGCCAAAGTGCCGAATTTCGGAAGTGCCGAACCAAATTGCCGAATTTCGGTAGTGCCGAAGTACTTTGGATTTGTGAAAAGTGGCAAAGCAGAAGAGGGAGGGAAAATTAAGGGAATGATGACAGGAATCTAACCCTACCCCTAAGCCTACTCCTAACCATAGCCGTAAACCCACCCCTACCTCTAACCCCACCCCTAACCTAACCTCTGCCCTAACCCTACTAGGGTAAGGGTTAGGGTTAGGTTTAGAGGAAGGTTGGGGTTAGGGGTAGGGTTGGGGTATGGTTAGGGGGGAGGAAGGTTGGGGTTAGGGTTAAGGTCTGGGTTAGGGTTGGGGTAGGGTTAGGGGGGAGGAAGGTTGGGGTTAGGGTTAAGGTCTGGGTTAGGGTTGGGGTAGGGTTAGGGGTGGAGGAAGGTTGGGGTTAGGGTTAAGGGTTGGGTAAGGGGTGGGGTTTGGGTTAAGGGTTGAGTAAGGGTTAGGGGTGGGGTTCGGGTTAAGGGTAGGATTAGAGGTAGGGGTAGGGTTAGGGTAAAGCTTAGGAGTAGGGTTAGGGAACTGACAAATTCCCTAAGTCCCAAATTGCTGAATTCCCGAAGTCCCGAATTTCAGAAGTCCGAGTCGAACCTAATTTTTTTTTTTTGCCCATGCACATCCCTAGTAATGGGAGCATGTTTGAGTGTATAATATAGTAATGGAAGAAGGTGTGAGTGTGTAATATAGTAACGGGAGCATGCTGGAGTGTGTAAGATAGTAACGGGAGCAGGTTTGAGTGTGTAATATAGTAACGGGAGCAGGTTTGAGTGTGTAATATAGTAACGGGAGCAGGTTTGAGTGTGTAATATAGTAACAGGAGCAGGTTGAGTGTGTAATATAGTAACGGGAGCAGGTTTGAGTGTGTAATATAGTAACGGGAGCAGGTTTGAGTGTGTAATATAGTAACAGGAGCAGGTTTGGGTTTGTAAGATAGTAACGGGAGCAGGTTTGAGTGTGTAATATAGTAACAGGAGCAGGTTTGGGTGTATATAGTGAAGTACCGTCACAATAATAAAATATAAACTTCAATGATTGCACTCACAAAATAGTGATGGATAATGCGCCTTTAAACCCTCAAGGGCTGCAATGGTATTCACCCTCCACGAATAGGTTGCTCTGTCTTCAAAGAAGTGGGAGTATGCCAGTGAAGTATAAAAAAAAATCTTTTTATTAAAGGCACTAATAAGCCTATATCAAAAATCAATAGTTAAAAATATACAAATAGTACTGCATCTAACGCGTTTCGTCCATACAAATTGGACTTCATCAGAGAGAATTTTTTTTGCAGTATACACAATATGTCAAATACAAAGCATGCATAATCCCACCCCCAACAGAGTCCCTTAAATATAACCAGTCCGATTGTTGATTGGAGAGTTCCTTTGTAGGCAGTCCCTCTTCAATGAAATACAATATTTTCCAGGTGATCGCCACCTTAAAATTCGCGGCTAAAACCAGCTGGTAATCCGTCCGGTGATGTTCTGCGTTCCAAATGACAACTTCCGGTTGCGTTCCACACATGCATTTCCGGCGGCGAAATAACCACGCACGTCACAGCCACTGACGTTGCGTTCCAAGATCGGGCCCATGCGTTCCAAACGACGAGCCCTTTGAATTACTAAGAAAACTAAAGGGAGCAGTCTTAGAATAATTTGAACATTAAAATAACCATTCTCATAATACAAATTAGACCACATCAGATTTGAAAAAAGGACTTCAATCCTCTGCCTCATAGAAACAAAATATTGATTGAGATCTATTAACTAATAATAATAAAAAAAGTTTAATAATAATATGAACAGAACAAACAATAAAGAATAAAATGAAATAAAATAAAAATAAAAATAAATAAAAACTAAATGAAATAAATAAGTAAATAAAAGAATATATATATATAATAAAATAAAATAAAAATAAAAATAAATATAAATATAAATAAAAATAAAAATAAATAGCAATTAAATCTTTTAAATTTTGACCCAAGTTACCCTAGAAAGGATATACCCAGAAAGAAAGCTATCACCCACATGAAGGGATCCAAAGGATGCCAGATGTGTCGGGCTTGTTCAAGGATGAACTTAGGTTTAACTTTACAATTCACAAGTTACACCACCGGGATTTCTTTTCCAGTTAAATCTAGTATTGGTTGCCACACGGACTTTGTGGTTTATTTACTGCAGTGTCCGTGTGGCAAGCAGTACGTGGGAAAGACTAAGAGACCCTTGAAAGTACGTCTTATGGAACATATAAACAATATAAAAAAAGGTATGACTACTCATTCAGTGCCAGTTCACTGTAATACGTGCCAGGCCTTCAATTGGAGAGACTTCAGGGGCTGTGGTATAGAACATGTGTCCCCTCATTGGAGAGGAGGTAATAGGGAATTGAAATTAGCACAACGGGAAAATTAGCACAACGGGAGACTTATTGGATCTACCATTTGGACACTCTGTCACCTAAAGGTTTAAACATCGATGTGGACTTGGCTAGCTTTATGGTTTAAAGTTTTTATCACCAAGTAAGTTGGGGATTTCCATCCTCTGCCCGTTTTTATATTCAACTATATTTATAGTTGTATATATTTATTTTTTTTAATCCATTTTTATTATTATATCTATATTTTTATTTGTTTATTTCATTTTTATTTATATTTATTTTTATTTTTATTATTTATATTCATTTTTTTCATTTTTTTCATTTCCATTTATTATTGTTTTATTTTTATTTTTATATTTATTTTTATTTTTATTTATTTTTATTTTTATTTTTATTTATATTTATATTTATTTTTTTTTATTTTATTTTATTATATATATATATTCTTTTCTTTACTTATTTATTTCATTTAGTTTTTATTTATTTTTATTTTTATTTTATTTCATTTTATTCTTTATTGTTTGTTCTGTTCATATTATTATTAAACTTTTTTTTATTATTATTAGTTAATAGATCTCAATCAATATTTTGTTTCTGTGAGGCAGAGGATTGAAGTCCTTTTTTCAAATCTGATGTGGTCTAATTTGTATTATGAGAATGGTTATTTTAATGTTCAAATTATTCTAAGACTGCTCCCTTTAGTTTTCTTAGTAATTCAAAGGGCTCGTCATTTGGAACGCATGGGCCCGATCTTGGAACGCAACGTCAGTGGCTGTGACGTGCGTGGTTATTTCGCCGCTGGAAATGCATGTGTGGAACGCAACCGGAAGTTGTCATTTGGAACGCAGAACATCACCGGACGGATTACCAGCTGGTTTTAGCCACGAATTTTATGGTGGCGATCACCTGGAAAATATTGTATTTCATTGAAGAGGGACTGCCTACAAAGGAACTCTCCAATCAACAATCGGACTGGTTATATTTAAGGGACTCTGTTGGGGGTGGGATTATGCATGCTTTGTATTTGACATATTGTGTATACTGCAAAAAAAATTCTCTCTGATGAAGTCCAATTTGTATGGACGAAACGCGTTAGATGCAGTATTATTTGTATACTTTTAACTATTGATTTTTGATATAGGCTTATTAGTGCCTTTAATAAAAAGATTTTTTTTTATACTTCACTGGCATACTCCCACTTCTTTGAAGACAGAGCAACCTATTCGTGGAGGGTGAATACCATTGCAGCCCTTGAGGGTTTAAAGGCGCATTATCCATCACTATTTTGTGAGTGCAATCATTGAAGTTTATATTTTATTATTGTGACGGTACTTCACTATGTACTATGTATTCTTATGTTTTTTAGTCATTCAGCTGTATCCCTATTTTGTCCATTTACATATCTGCATTTGAGGTTCATTTGGGGGAAACCTCTTGGGAAGCTGCATTCATCTCATACCAAGTTAAGTACCCGTGCATATTCCTACCACTGTGTTGGTTAGGTGCATTTGTATTTCTTGTGTTTGTATTTTTTTTTTTTTAACATATTTGCAGGTTTGGGTGTGTAATATAGTAATGGAAGAAGGTGTGAGTGTGCAATATAGTAACGGGAGCATGCTGGAGTGTGTAAGATAGTAACGGGAGCAGGTTTGAGTGTGTAATATAGTAACAGGAGCAGGTTTGGGTGTGTACAGGGCCGGCGCGTCCATAAGGCGGCACAGGCGGCCGCCTTAGGGCGCACCGGCCCGGGGGCGCAAATGTCCGGGTGACCGGCAGGAGGGAAGCGCACAGCTCCCCTCTCCTGCCGGTCACTTCTTGTAGTGTGGCCGAGCGCCACCCTGCAGTGCCGCGGACTGTGTGGAGGGGGTGGGGATATGAACGTCATATCCCTGCTCCCACTGTAGCACACAGCGCGGCTGGCGCCCAGCAGGGGCGGAGCTACCACCGGCCCCCTTCTAATCAGCATGGGAGGAAGTCCTCCCAAGAAGACTAGAGCAGCAGAAGGCAGAGAGGAGGGGGGCTGGGCAGGACCAGCTCCTCCAACTCCCAACTACCTCAGGCAGCACTTTGGATCCCAGGTAAGCCCCCCTCCTGAACCTGTTGGTCAGTGTGTCTGTGTGTATCCATGTCTGTCAGTGTGTGTCTGTCAGTGTGTCTGTGTGTATCCATGTCTGTCAGTGTGTGTGTGTATCCATGTCAGTGTGTGTGTGTATCCATGTCTGTCAGTGTGTGTGTATGTATATGTCTCTGTCCGTGTGTTTGTGTGTATCTAAATGTCTGTCAGTGTGTGTGTATGTCTGTTAGTGTGTCTTTGTGTATGTCTATCATTGTGTATGTGTGTATCTGTATGTTTGTCAGTGTGTTTGTATATGTCTGTCAGTGTGTGTGTATCTATGCCTGTCAGTGTGTGTGTATGTATATGTCTCTGTCCGTGTGTTTGTGTGTATCTAAATGTCTGTCAGTGTGTGTGTATGTCTGTCTGTTAGTGTGTGTTTGTGTATGTCTATCATTGTGTATGTGTGTATCTATGTTTGTCAGTGTGTTTGTATATGTCTGTCAGTGTGTGTGTATCTATGTCTGTCAGTGTGTGTGTGTGTGTATGTAAATGTCTCTGTCCGTGTGTCTGTGTGTATCTAAATGTCTGTCAGTGTGTGTATGTCTGTGTGTCTTTGTGTGTTTGTGTATGTCTATCATTGTGTATGTGTGTATCTGTATGTCTGTCAGCGTGTCTGTATGTCAGTGTATGTTTATCTGTATATCTGTCAGTGTTTGTGTGTATCTGTATATGTGTGTCTGTGTATCTGAATGTGTATCAGTTTGTGTATATGTATATCTGCATGTGCGTCAGTGTGTGTATCTTTGTGTATGTGTATCACAGTGTGTGGGTGTGTGGCAGTGTATGTGTATATGTGCATATATCTCAGCATTCAAACACCAATACTACACACAAATAAACACCTGCATGCAAACAACAACACTACATACAAACACACACCTGCATTCAAATGTCAACACTACATACAAACACACCTCTGTATCAGACACCAAAATTATATATAAACACACACCTACGTTCAAAAACCAACACTACACATAAATGCATGCTTGCATTCAAATGCAAACACTACATACAAACACACCGCTACAATCATACAAACATACTCCATACAAACACATGCTTACAGTCAAACACACAAATACTGCTCCATGCTAAATACAATACTGCAAGCATGGGGAATCGGTAGAGCCCCAGCTTTCAAAGCATTGTTGAAGTTGCACGACAGATGGGGATCTATCTTTTAGCCATCCTGTGTACATACACAGACCGTCATACAGAGACATACAGTATGTATGTCTCTGTATGACTGTGTGTATGTATTCAAAAGGAATAAACGCAGTCAACACTCCAATAGTACGGATGGTATATTTATTGATAGGTGAACCACCCCAAAGAAAGTGCGTTGTTTCGGCTCAGCAGAGCCTTATTGCATGAGCTGAAACATCACACTTTCTATGGGGTGGTTCACCTACCAATAAATATACCATCCTTACTATTGGAGTGTTGCCTGCGTTTATTCCTATTGAAGACTTTACTGGTGGATCCAGCGATGTCCGCCTGACACGGAGCATCCACCACTGTTGATGGCCGGAGCATTTACACGGTATCTGTGTATGTATGTCTCTGTATGCCTATCTCTATGTTTCTTTATGTCTGTCTGTATTTCTGTGAGGGCCTGTGTCTGTATGAATGTATGTCTGTGTTTGTATGACAATGTACCTGTATGTGTAGATTGTATGACTGTGTTTGTTTGTGTGCCTTTTATGACTGTGTGTCTGTATATCTTTGTGACTGTGTGCCTGGAAAATTATGTCTGTGTGCTTGTATGGTTGTGTGTCTGTATGTTTGTGTATTTGTGCATGTATGTATTTTTGCCTGTATCTATGTCTATGTGGAAGAAAAAGAGAGATAGATAGGGGCTGGCGGGGAAGTAAGAAATACATAAGAGGTGTTGTAGGAGACACACTAAAGGGGGGTGTAAGGCACAAAGGGGCCAAAGGGATAAGACATTCAAGAGAGTGGATATGCAACACTAATGGGGGTAAGAAATTCAAAAGGGGGCTACGAGACACAGAGGTGAAGATGCATTGTATTTTTTTTTTTTTTGGGGGGGGGGCGTCAAAATGCATCTTCGCCTGTGTAGTCAAAAATCCTAGCACCGGCCCTGGGTGTGTAAGATAGTAACGGGAGCAGGTTTGCGTGTGCAATATAGTAACAGGAGCAGGTTTGAGTGTGTAATATAGTAACAGGAGCAGGTTGAGTGTGTAATATAGTAACGGGAGCAGGTTTGAGTGTGTAAGATAGTAACAGGAGCAGGTTTGGGTGTGTAAGATAGTAATGGGAGCAGGTTTGAGTGTGTAAGATAGTAACGGGAGCAGGTTTGAGTGTGTAATATAGTAACGGGATCAGGTTTGTGTGTGTGAGATAGTAACAGGAGCAGGTTTGAGTGTGTAATATAGTAACGGGAGCAGGTTTGTGTGTGTAAGATAGTAACCGGAGCAGGTTTGAGTGTGTAATATAGTAATGGGAGCAGGTTTGAGTGTGTAAGATAGTAACAGGAGTATGTTTGAGTGTGTAAGATAGTAACGGAAGCAGGTTTGAGTGTGTAATATAGTAATGGGAGAAAGTTTGCGTGTGTAATATAGTAATGGGAGAAAGTTTGCGTGTGCAATATAGTAATGGGAGAAAGTTTGCGTGTTTAATATAGTAACGGGAGCAGGTTTGAGTGTGCAATATAGTAACGGGAGCAGGTTTGAGTGTGTAATATAGTAACGGGAACAGGTTTGAGTGTGTAAGATAGTAACGGGAGAAGGTTTGAGTGTGTAAGATAGTAACGGGAGCAGGTTTGAGTGTGTAATATAGTAACAGGAGCAGGTTTGGGTGTGTAAGATAGTAACGGGAGCAGGTTTGAGTGTGTAATATAGTAACAGGAGCAGGTTTGGGTGTGTAAGATAGTAACGGGAGCAGGTTTGAGTGTGTAAGATAGTAACGGGAGCAGGTTTGAGTGTGTAATATAGTAACAGGAGCAGGTTTGAGTGTGTATTATAGTAACAGGAGCAGGTTTGAGTGTGTAATATAGTAACAGGAGCAGGTTTGAGTGTGTAAGATAGTAACAGGAGAAGGTTTGAGTGTGTAAGATAGTAACGGGAGCAGGTTTGAGTGTGTAATATAGTAACAGGAGAAGGTTTGAGTGTGTAAGATAGTAACGGGAGCAGGTTTGCGTGTGTAATATAGTAACAGGAGCAGGTTTGAGTGTGTAAGATAGTAACGGGAGCAGGTTTGAGTGTGTAATATAGTAACGGGAGCAGGTTTGAGTGTGTATTATAGTAACAGGAGCAGGTTTGAGTGTGTAAGATAGTAACGGGAGCAGGTTTGAGTGTGTAATATAGTAATGGGAGCAGGTTTGCGTGTGTAATATAGTAACGGGAGCAGGTTTGGGTGTGTAAGATAGTAACGGGAGCAGGTTTGCGTGTGTAATATAGTAACGGGAGCAGGTTTGAGTGTGTATTATAGTAACAGGAGCAGGTTTGAGTGTGTAAGATAGTAACAGGAGAAGGTTTGAGTGTGTAAGATAGTAACGGGAGCAGGTTTGAGTGTGTAATATAGTAACAGGAGCAGGTTTGAGTGTGTAAGATAGTAACGGGAGCAGGTTTGCGTGTGTAATATAGTAACGGGAGCAGGTTTGAGTGTGTATTATAGTAACAGGAGCAGGTTTGAGTGTGTAAGATAGTAACAGGAGAAGGTTGAGTGTGTAAGATGTGTTAATAATATAGTAACAGGAGCAGGTTTGAGTGTGTAAGATAGTAACGGGAGCAGGTTTGCGTGTGTAATATAGTAACGGGAGCAGGTTTGAGTGTGTATTATAGTAACAGGAGCAGGTTTGAGTGTGTAAGATAGTAACGGGAGCAGGTTTGAGTGTGTAATATAG
Organism: Pelobates cultripes; assembly: GCA_933207985.1. Taxonomy (NCBI): domain Eukaryota; kingdom Metazoa; phylum Chordata; class Amphibia; order Anura; family Pelobatidae; genus Pelobates; species Pelobates cultripes. The sequence continues at coordinate 146,367,899 of OW240920.1, read as the reverse complement.
TAACGGGAGCAGGTTTGCGTGTGCAATATAGTAACGGGAGCAGGTTTGAGTGTGTAAGATAGTAACAGGAGCAGGTTTGAGTGTGTAAGATAGTAACAGGAGCAGGTTTGAGTGTGTAAAAGAGTTATGGAAGCTGAACTGATTTTGTCAGAAAGTGATGTAAGTTGGTCTCACTGTGTCAGGAAGTGATAAAAGTTTATTTTAATCCATAAGGAAGGAATCTTGCAGAAACACATGCTGTGGATCGGTCGGCACAATAAGAAGTCCTGATCTCTGACCCCGTATAGTGCACAGTTTGGTTATAACCAGGAATGTGATGTGGTGATGACTAGTGAACGTCTGAGAAGCTGTACATCTTGCGCTGCTTGTTTCACTCTTAGGGATAGTAAAGTGGTCAGTGTAAATATGTTACTGTGTGAGAAATGAGCAGATTTATCAGGATTTGCCTCTAGAGGGGATTGTCTGCCAACTGGGAGAAAGCTGACTCTAATGACTGCTTCCATAAGAACATATTGCCGGGAGGTCAGCTCTCCAAAGACACAAATGAGGTCATTAGTTTAAGAAAACCAATTGCTAAGATATATGTGATATCTGATGTATTTAGCTGATACGCCTCTGTTACCAGCATCTCACTATGACTAATCTGTTGTTGTCTTGTTGGGGTGTTCCTGATCGCAGTGTTTTTTCTACGGCATTGTGATTAGAGACATCCCTACCATAACCACTTCCTCTCAGTTTTTCTGTTACATTTTACCGATACCTCGTAGCTTAGCATCTTTGTGAAGTTTTTAAGATCCTAGTCATTGTTCATATTTACCTATTTTTAAGATATATGTAATTGAAGGACTCTATTAATTTATTTATTCATATTAAGACCTTAGAACGTTTTTTTTCTTTTAGCTATTTATTCACACCCACACATATGACTAATTTAATTATCTAGCTATTGTATTTTATTCATTTTTAAGTGTCATATTTTTTATTCAGTATTTCTCATTATTATGCATGATAAAGTATTGTTTAATAATAACTAGGGATGTTCCCCCCTAAATATGGCCACCAAGCTTACTCCTCCTTAAGATGGCTTTTACCATTACCGTACCTTTTTCCTCAACCAAGATGGCCGCCAAGCTAATTTTATATAATTTTGTATAATTATTAATTTTTATCAGCATGCCAGCTTAACTTTCTCTAGACCTCTATTCTGTGACCGTGCACTCAATGTTCCCAATTAAACTATATTCCCATGTCGGCAAATATCAGTTTCTTACCGACATCGCAATTATTACATCAAAAACTACATATCCCATGAAGCTTAGCGGCCGGGAAACTAGTACTCCGGCTTCAAATAGCTGATACTACTTAGTACATGCTCATTTTTAAATCCAAATACTATATCACAAGTCTATATATAATTATCTATTAAGACATATCACTGTTTTTCATATTTATATTGTAAACAATAATGATGTTTGCTGATTGGTGGACGGCCTGTGATGTAATTTTGGCGCCAATTTTAAACTACCTTTCCCCTATATAAACTTCAACTAGCCAGGTTGTATTTTTTTACTCCATTTGAAAAAACCTATATTGGCGAAACGCGTTATGAATATTACTTTGCATTTTATTTAAAAACGGATTTTGTTTTTTACAATAGTCTATTGTGCCATCACCTTTATAATTTAACCATTTATTTATACTTCCTGGCATTTTTATCATCATTTTCTATCATCTTAATCATCTCTACTCTCAAGAATATCCCAGGTGGGGATCATACCACCAACGCTATCATCATAGAGCAGTGAGTCTGCTCTACTCTTGCGAGTATAATTCTGATTCATTTTATATAACTTTTACTATTTGATTGCGACCACTATCAGTGGCTATTTTTTATTCTCTTTCTGAGTACCTGGACACCCATCTGCTGTGAACGACCCTCACCATATCCCATAAGTGGGGATTGGACCACTGTATGCGATATACACTAGAGCTGGTCATAGCTCTGTTACATGTGAGTGCAACATCGTTCATATTCACATAATGTCGCATTGACATATTGCACGATTAGGTTGCCTTGTCTTTTTCTATCCACATACGGAGAATAAAGACACTCAGATCTACCACATCCCCCAAGCATAAAGAACCTAACAGCTGCATCTACCTCCTGATAATAAAAACATCTTTATATGTGACAATTTGTATTGTTGGGACGAGACTATTTAGACACCAGCCTAGTGCACAGCGCAGCACGCGGTCAGACACCAGCCTAGTGCACAGCGTAGCACACGATCAGACACCAGCCTAGTGCATAGCACAGCAGAAGGTCAGACACCAGCCTAGTGCACAGCGCAGCACACGGTCAGACACCAGCCTAGTGCACAGCGTAGCACATGATCAGACACCAGCCTAGTGCACAGCACAGCACATGATCAGACACCAGCCTAGTGCACAGCACAGCACACGGTCAGACCCCAGCCTAGTGCACAGCTCAGCACACGGTCAGACACCAGCCTAGTGCACAGCACAGCACACGGTCAGACACCAGCCTAGTGCACAGCGTAGCACACGGTCAGACACCAGCCTAGTGCACAGCACACGGTCAGACACCAGCCTAGTGCACAGCACACGATCAGACACCAGCCTAGTGCACAGCACACGATCAGACACCAGCCTAGTACACAGCATAGCACACGGTCAGACACCAGCCTAGTGCACAGCGTAGCACACGATCAGACACCAGCCTAGTGCACAGCACACGATCAGACACCAGCCTAGTGCACAGCACACGGTCAGACACCAGCCTAGTGCACAGAATAGCACACGGTCAGACACAGCACAGCACAAGATCAGAGACCAGCCTAGTGCACAGCACACGGTCAGACACCAGCCTAGTGCACAGAATAGCACACGGTCAGACACCAGCCTAGTGCACAGCATAGCACACGATCAGCCACCAGCCTAGTGCACAGCGCTGTACACGATCAGACACCAGCCTAGTGCACAGCGTAGCACACGATCAGACACCAGCCTAGGGCACAGCGTAGCACACGATCAGACACCAGCCCAGTGCACAGCACAGCACACGATCAGACACCAGCCTAGTGCACAGCACAGCACACGATCAGACACCAGCCTAGTGCACAGCACAGCACAAGGTCAGACACCAGCCTAGTGCACAGCTTAGCACACGGTCAGACACCAGTCTAGTGCACAGCGCTGTACACGGTCAGACACCAGCCTAGTGCACAGCGCTGTACACGGTCAGACACCAGCCTAGTGCACAGCGATGTACTGGGTCAGACACCAGCCTAGTGCACAGCGCTGTACACGGTCAGACACCAGCCTAGTGCACAGCTCAGCACACGTCAGACACCAGCCTAGTGCACAGCGCTGTACACAGTCAGACACCAGCCTAGTGCACAGCGCTGTACACGGTCAGACACCAGCCTAGTGCACAGCGCTGTACACGGTCAGACACCAGCCTAGTGCACAGCGATGTACTGGGTCAGACACCAGCCTAGTGCACAGCGCTGTACACGGTCAGACACCAGCCTAGTGCACAGCTCAGCACACGTCAGACACCAGCCTAGTGCACAGCGCTGTACACAGTCAGACACCAGCCTAGTGCACAGCACAGCACACGGTCAGACACCAGCCTAGTGCACAGCACAGCACACGTCAGACACCAGCCTAGTGCACAGCGCTGTACACGGTCAGACACCAGCCTAGTGCACACACACATCCTCTGATTCCCCATGGAGTAATCCTATAGACTGGCTTAAAATTAAAGGGGAACATTTTTTTTCTCCAAGAAGACGTTTATTGTTTTCAAGAGTACAGTTTGCAAAGTCTCACACTGTATCACATTTTTAAGGTAAATGCTTTTCACAAGAAAATTTTACATAAAATACAGAAAATGATGTATTTGCAAGAAGTGTAAAATCGAACTAAATGTAGACGTTCACCTTTTCACTGTAACTGCAAGCTCTGATGCACACGTCTGCCATTTATTTGTATTGGTTTCATTTTTCAGAAAACTTGATGACAATAACACACATCTAGCAGTGTAGATGTGTTCCACAGGTCTCTGACCACCAGCAAACGTGTCCGGGGGTTTGTAAGTTGATAGCATTGATTTCAAACAGGCGAAGATGCAGAGCTGGGGGTAAAAATTTGGAATATGAAAGCCAGACTGTGCGGTCAGGATCAAATGCCAGTTGAAACCAGCAGAACACGCTGTGATCTCATCTCCATTTTATTGTTAAGGAGAGGTCAGGCCAAGTGAATGTCATGTTCGTCTCAGAATTCGGATTACGACAGTTGCGCAGACTCAGATCTGCGCAGGAGATCACCCGTGTAAATACCTGTTGGGGCCTCTGCCATTTAAAGCATATCTTTAACCAGAAAAAAAAGAGATATACAATAATGTGCCGTGATTTATGTAAAAAATAGCCAGTCTAGAAAAGTCAAAACCCACGCAGGAATAGTACAAATATGTTGAAAGTAAGTAACATTCCTAAAAAGCCGTAAAAAACTTTATGTTCGTCCAATGTTTTTCTTAATTTCAGAGCGGACAATAGGTATTTCAAAGGCCAGCATTGCAACCTGTGCACGTTGCCTGGTTACAAATGTTATGGGGCGAGATTTCGGTCTGTTAATATTTACAAATTACTCCGAGGATCAAAGTATATTTGGGACATTACGAGGATGATGCAACGCGTTTCTGAGAATTTCCAAAGTGATTGAGTACTCTGCTTTTTTTGAAGCTACTTTGAGCCCTTTGAAAGAGTTTAATATCTATCTTTTCCACAGTAAGGTATTATTGAGAAGCCATTTCAATAGGAGAACTGATAAAATCAGCTTTTAGTGCAGTTAGGGATGTAACAACAGTCCTGGACCAGACCCTCCTGCGAGCTATTGTAAAATAAAAGATAATCACAGGCTTGTTGAAAAATTTACTTGCTTGAAAAAGATGGCGGCCACTGCTGTGCGTTAGTATCCAGACCTAAACGTGTCCATTAAGTGCCTACTCAATGTCTCATATGTAACGTTCCATTTGTGCCAGTGCTGACTGAACGTAGAATATCCACATTTGGTGAACTTTAAATGATGCCTCCGGCGTTATGAGGAGATTTCTGCGGAATTCTTTGCCTAAATTCCATCTTTCAGTTAGTTTGCCCGTTTTCCAGGTTGGAAGGGTTGCATTAAGAAGCTGTACGTTTTACATGATTGGTCTGCAAGTTATGCACAAGATGCCCAATTAGCGAGGAATGTCGAGGTCGGTTTTGAATCTATGCCAATTAATTTGAATGGAATGAAGGTCTCTGTTTGCTGCATTTTACCGGCTTTGGTTCAGTAACATTTAACAGCACATACTTTGCTTATTAGTTTTAATCTTATTCTTTTGCTCACGAATATGTCTTTTAAATGGCTTTAAATCATAGCGATCCCTCTAGATGTATCCTTCCTGGTAAAATAGTTTATAAATAAATAAATAGATTGCAAGCTCCTTTGAGCAAGAGGCTCCTCAGAGGTAATTTCTCTTCACCTCAATTTGTCTGCTGCAATTTATTTCTTTGATTGGTTCTGCATATTCCGTTATTCAGCACTGCGGAATGCATGAGACACATTTGATCGCCATGCATTGCTGTGAACTCCTTGGCAACCGCGCCATGCTGGCAATGGGGACAAATCTCAGCACGCTGCAGATCTTTCGACAGGGGGAGCAATGCCTCCCAAACAGACCACAGAGAGTACATGCGTAGAGAGTTCTGGAGAGGAGGCCTCTTTTTAAGTTTTAATATTATAATACAGGTATATACGTTGAGATCAGAGCACCCGACAGGATATACCTGCATTTTAATATATATACAGTATCTCACAAAAGTGAGCACACCCCTCACATTTTTGTAAATATTTTATTATATCTTTTCATGTGACAACACTGAAGAAATGACACCCTGCTACAATGTAAAGTAGTAAGTGTACAGCCTGTATAACAGGGTACATTTGCTGTCCGCTCAAAATAACTCAAGACAGCCATTAATGTCTAAACCGTTGGCAACAAAAGTGAGTACACCACTAAGTGAAAATGTCCAAATTGGGCCCAAAGTGTCAATATTTTGTGTGGCCACCATTTTTTTCCAGCACTGCCTTAACCCTCACAGGCATGGAGTTCACCAGAGCTTCAGAGGTTGCCACTAAGTGTTCCTATTCCACTCCTCCATGACAACATCATGGAGCTGGTGGATGTTAGAGACGTGGAGACATGCTTGGCAAGGCTGTGGTCGTCTTGGAGGTGTGTTTGGGGTCGTTATCATGTTGGAATACTGCGGGATTTCTTGTGCATCATTTTTAGAAGAGGCTTCCTTCTAGGATGACAGCCATGCAGACCAATTTGATGCAGTGTGCGGAGTATGGTCTGAGCACTGACAGGTTGACCCCCCACCCCTTCAACCTCTGCAGCAATGCTGGCAGCACTCTGGGTATGATGCTGAGCACGTGCACTCAACTTCTTTGGTCGACCATGAATGGAACCAGTCCTGTGAAACCGCTGTATGGTCTTGCCCACCGTGCTACAGCTCAGTTTCAGGGTCTTGACAATCTTCTTATAGCCTAGGGCAGGCATAGGCAACCTTCGGCACTGCAGATGTTTTGGACTACACCTCCCATGATGCTTTGCCAGCATTATGGGTGTAAGAGCATTATGGGGGATGTAGTCCACAACATCTGGAGTGCCAAAGGTTGCCATCCCTGGCCTAGGCCATCTTTATGTAGAGCAACAATGATTTTTTTCAGATCCTCAGAGTTTTTTCCCATGAGGCGCCATGTTGAACTTCCAGTGACCAGTATGAGAGATTGTGAAAGCGATAACACCAAATTTAACACACCTGCTCCCCATTCACACCTGAGACCATGTAACACTAACCAGTCACGTGACACTGGGGAGGGAAAATGGCTAATTGGACCCAATTTGGATATTTCCAATTAGGGGTGTACTCACTTTTGAAATTGGCAACGAACGAAGTTCCACCATACAGCCTTTTCCAAAGACGTCCGTTTTCGACCGTCAAAGCCGAATGTCCACCCGGCCATTCGCCCAACCATACAGCAGCCGTCCCAGTGACCTCCCCAGCGTTAGGACCACCCGGGGCCCCACTGCTACCGTCCCTGACTCCTATATCCAAACCAGCAGTGTGCATGCACTGCTTAGAAGCCGTCGTTGCCCCTCCCCCGGCCCACCCGTTATATCAGCATGCTGTTCATGTGCCTGTTGCCCTGTGCGTGGGCCCCCTCCTGCAGAAGTACCTGCCGTTGCAGAAGGCGAGGATGTGATTGGGGACTTAACTCCCAGCCTGCCTGACTGCTCCCAAGTTGTGCTACTTCTGTGGCTACCACTATCACCACTATCCCTACCACTGCTGGGCCGCTCAAGTTAAGAGAAGGGGGACCCTCCTGGAGCCCAGAGCCCCCCTGTTTATGTTCCCTCCGCTGAAAGTCCAGGCCTGGCATCACTCCTCCGACCTCTGGAGACCGTTGTAGGCCGCGCCAGCCCCCTGAGCACTGCGATACTGTGCGGCCGTGCCAGCTTGTCTCCCCCGATCACTGGAACAGAACCTCTCCTCCCCGGCTGCCTCCGCTCTAGACTGCGGCCCGGCCGACAGGCGTCTCCTCCTTCTATGCCGAGGAATGGAACTGGGGCTCAAGTCCATCTGAAAAAGAAAAGAAGAGACACCAAACAAACTTGCTGCACATAACAACAAGTAAGTCACGATAAGTTAAAATGGCTCCTACACAAAATGTCCGTTATTAATACTCCTATAGTCCCGCCAAATTAAACCTTAAGCCGTTGTATGCCTGCCTCCTAACTATGTCAAGGCCTGTGAAGAGATCAATCTCGCCACTGTGCATTGGAGGAGCCTGGCTGCCCGCCTGCTGCATTTAAACTATGGCCCCATGTTGAAACGCTTGATTTTCCCCTGCGAAGACACGAAAGCCGGGTCATTCGGTGCTTTCCCTGTTTGAGCGGTGATACCCCAGATAGCTATGCCATGGAGCCCATTCGTATAATGAAAGACTATGGGAAAGACTTTGGCTCCATGGCAATTGAACTGTATGTGTGTGCTCTGAGTGCCATTCAGTAATAATGTGTGCTCAGATCTGAGCTATCTGGGGATATGTTGAATGTACCTGTTTTGTGCAATGGCTGCACAGTTATATGTTTTTATGTGTTTTATTGTCTTTTGCTGCCATGTGTTCAATGGAGTTTTGCCTCTGTCCTTGGAGATAATTGGATTACTTCCCAATTATCTCCAGGATAGAAGACTCTGTGGAACTGGTTTTGGGCAGAAAAGCCATGCTTCCTTTGGTCACAAAGGACTACGATCTATCTTTTGAACCACTGGACCAATTTGGATGATTTTGACATATGTTTGTATTTGGAGTATGCTGATTCTGAAAATGTAATGTGAATGTGATGCATACTTTTCAAGTTATGAATAATGTGGAAAAATTGTATTTCTCTGCTTGTGATAATTACATTACCCATTGTGTAAGGTAATTGTATCACAGGCAGAGGGGAGGATTTTGTGTGGGAGTGTCTGAGTGTATTGTATGTGTTTATTGGTTGTGTTCCAAAACCCTGTGGGTGGTACTAATGTGTATATAAGAACAATAAACCCACAGCTCTGTCTGTTCCTGCTTGACCTTCAAAATGGAGCCTTGTCTCGTTCTTGGGGGGATTTATTGTATGCTGTTCCAGTTTAAATGCTAGAAGTGTAAATCTATTCGTATGTTTTTTCCTATTCGGCTGTTTACAGCATTCGTATGTTTGAGAGCATTCATATGCTTCTCCGGTTTGGTTGATTGGTGTCTACAGTAGCTGCCTGTGTCTCTGGAAGGGGAAGATCTACTAAACGGCTGTTAACCCCTTTTATGCCTGGGGGTGCCGTTACAAGGCCCATTCCACTTAGTTTCACGGCTCCATAGGCTGCAATCTATTTCTGATAGCAACTTTGTATAATTTCCCTGAAAGGATCCTTGATTATCAGCGCGCTTTGCATTGATAGATTTACTTTAACACCATGACCCCACAAAGGCCATTAAAGTCCTGAGCAGCAGACATCTGTTAAAATATGCGTCTTCTCCATTGACAGATGTAAATAAAGATGAGTTTATTTACATCTTGTAGCCACTCACGCAGTTTTTAATCCTCTCACTGGGAAGTACATTGCTTTTCTAGTGTCCCAGATCGCCTTCTGTACGTCCCGGACAATTGGCCACCTTCCCAACAGGTGGCGGGAGGAGCTACGTCAACGCAGGAAAATGCAGGAATTAGCCACGGGACAAAATAAATTAATATGGTTTAAACAAATTACTCCTGGGTGTCTTTAAACACACAGTAATGAAATGACTTCTAGGAAATGAAGGCTCTCCGCACCCATAATGCTACTGGTCTGCGGGGAAATGGCGCTATCAGGAAGTGACATCATCAAAACGCAGAGATTTTTTGCTTAGCTTTCAGAAAGATCTCTGTTGATTTATGCAACATAGAAAAAGATGTATTCATTGCAAGTTCCAAATTATAGGCCAAAATAAGCCAAAATTAGGACATAACTTAGAGGATGTTTCGAATTTGACTATTTTGGCCTAAAACTTGAAATTCACTTAGAATTCCAGACATTTCTCACTTTAACAAATAACCCTGATTCTTTAGGTGCATAGATTATTTGTTCAGTTTTTAATGTGGCATCATAACTATTTCTAAGCAGGGTATTTTACAATATTTTGTTTTTACATTGTAACCAGGGACGTTTTAGTTGCGAGGCAAACAGGGCATTTGCCTTGGGCGGCACTTTCCAGGGGGCGGCAAAAAAATCCGCCCCCAAATGACCAGGCAAATGTCTTGTTAGCCTGGTGGCTAACTAACAATCCGATCGGGCGGGTGGTGCTGGCAAGGGAGCACTGATGACGTCATATTCCGGCTCCCGGCATCACTCTGCGTGCGCGAGGGAGCTGACCAGAAAGCTCACAAATCAGTGCTCCCTCACTAGCGCCGCCCGCACGCCCAGCAGCCCCACTGGACCCCAGGGAAAGGTAGACACCCCCCCCCCCCCCAACATTCTCAGGTAAGGTAAGGAGGCTGGGGGGGATTAATTTAAAAAAAAAAAAAAAGTGAGTGTGTTAATGTGTGTGTGTGTCTGTTAGTGAGTGTGTGTATGTCATGGAGTGTGTCTATTAGGGAGTGTGTTACTATGTGTGTGTCTGTTAGTTTGTGTGTGTTTGTTAGTGAGTGTATGCGTGTCTGTTAGTGAATGTGTGTGTCTTCTAGTGACTGTATGTGTCTGTTAGTGAGTGTGTATGTCTATTAGCTAGTGTATGCAAGTCTGTCAGTGAATCTGTGTGTGTGTATTTAGAAGGCGGGGCAGGGGGAAACGGGGGGGTGGCAGAGTTTTGTCATGCCTAGGGCAGCACAAAACCAGGATACACCACTGATTTTAACTGTCACGTCTACAGAATGTACAACATCCTGTGTAATAAAGTCCTATATATTCAAAATATGGGAGTTGATTCTTCACTTTACAGGGACGCTCTAAGCACCAGAACCATTACAGAGCAATGTGGTGGTTTTGGGGCAAAGAGACTGTCCTGATTGGTTGAGCAGTGTAAATGCTGCCTAACGAAACCTCTAGTGGCTTTCACACAGAGGGACTCCCTCGATCTCATCCTGCAAAGATTTTATGGACTGACATTCCGCATCTCCCTTAGAAATGTTTCTCTATGAGGAGAAGCTGATTGGCGCATTGCGGTTACTGCCAAGCATGCGCACTAGCCCCCCAAATGCTTCCATAAGGGAAGCTTTGGATTGGCTGAGATCCTCAGTACTGACGGAGGACGGCTGCTGAGGGCCGGCGCACTGTGGAAAATAAAGTAAGTAAAAAACATTTCTGGGGGGGCCCCAATAGTCTACCTAGATAATATACATGTTTTTATTGCTAACGCTAGAGTGCTCCTTTAATAATATTATTTATGAATGAATAATTAGTCATTTGGTAACAAATTGTAGATTATGCTAACGTCGTGTTCCTATAATCTTAATTTTAATATTGACAGGAGGTGAGTATTTTGCATAACCATAGGCGTGCGCAGCCTATTGCATTAGGGTGTGCACCCTAAAGCACAAACACACGCCGCGCGCGTGTGTGTGTGTGTGTATATATATATATATATATATGTATATATATATATATATACACACATATATATACATATAT
>OW240920.1:146144681-146347873 GCA_933207985.1 Pelobates cultripes | reverse complement strand
TGTGTTTGGAGCCTGCTTGTGGTATTGCGTGTGTGTAGAGTGAGCTGATTGTGGTGTGGTATTGTGTAATAAGGTTAGTCCTGTTGTGTATTTGGTGTAAAGTAATGCATATGTGGCTAGGGGCTGTAGAGAATGTGTGTATAGAGGATGTAGTAAGTGTGTGCATACAGGCTATAGTGTGTGTGTGTGTGTGTATAGGTGATGTAGTGTTTGTAGAGGTTGTAGAGAGTGTGTGTTTAGGGGTGTAGTATGTGTTTGTTTACAATGAATCTAGTGTGTTTATAAGGGATCCAGAGTGTGTATTTTAGGAATGTAGTGTGTGTGTGTAGATGGTGCAGTGTGTGTGTGTATACAGGAGTCGAGTGTGTGTTTGAAAGACTCAGAATGTGTAGGAGATCTAGTGAGTGTGTTTATATAATGGATTCAGAGTGTATAAAGGGATCTAGTGTGTATATATGATCCAGAGTTGGGTAAGGGATTTAGTGTGTGTCTGGAACGTAATGTGTTTAGGAGTGCAGTATGTGTTTGTGTGTATATATAATATAAATGTATATATATAATATAAATATGTTTGGAAGTATTGTGTGTGTGTGTGTTTGGTGCAGTGTGTATGTGTGAGGGGTGCAGTTGGTGTCTGTGAGGGATGTAGTGTGTATGTGAAGGGTGCAGTATGTGTGTTTGAGGGGTGCTGTGTGTGATGTGTGGGGGCTGTGTGTGATGTGTGTGAGGGTGCTGTTTATGATGTGTGCGAGGGTGCTGTGTGTGATGGGTGTAAGGGTGCTGTGTGTGATGTGTGTGAGGTTGCTATGTGTGAGAATGCTGTATGTGAGAGTGCTGTGTTTGAGAGTGCCATGTGTGATGGGTGTGAGAGTGCTATGTGTGAGAGTGCTATGTGTGATGTGTGTGACAGTGCTTTGTGTGAGAGTGATGTGTGTGATGGGTGTGAGAGTGCTATGTGTGAGAGTGCTATGTGTGAGAGTGCTGTGTGTGATGCGTGTGAGACTGCTGTGTGTGAGAGTGCTGTGTGTGCTGTGTGTAAGAGTGCTGTGTGTGAGAGTGCTATGTGTGATGGGTGTGAGAGTGCTATGTGTGATGGGTGTGAGAGTGCTATGTGTGGGGTGCTGTGTGTGATGGGTGTGAGAGTGCTGTGTGTGCTGTGTGTGTAGGTGCTGTGTGTGAGAGTGCTGTGTGTGAGAGTGCTGTGTGTGATGGGTGTGAGAGTGCTATGTGTGAGAGTGCTGTGTGTGATGGGTGTGAGAGTGCTGTGTGTGAGAGTGCTGTGTGTGATGGGTAAGAGAGTGTTGTGTGTGATGTGTGTGAGAGTGCTGTGTGTGATGGGTGTGAGAGTGCTGTGTGTGATGTGTGTGAGAGTGCTATGTGTGATGGGTGTGAGAGTGCTATGTGTGATGTGTGTGAGAGTGCTGTGTGTGAGAGTGATGTGTGTGATGGGTGTGAGAGTGCTATGTGTGAATATTAGAAGGGATAAAGGGGGGGTTGGGTGGGTTTAAAAAATAAAAAATAAAATAAGCAGGCATTAAATCCCCCCTCCCTTCTTACCTTTAGTTTGGGGGGGGGAACCGGCACGGTGGTCCAGTGGTGAGTGAACTCTAGCCTGCAAGCTAGAGTTCACTCTCGCGAGATCAGGCCGTTGCCATGGCAATGCTCCAGATCTCGCGAGAGGAACCCAGCGGAGCTGCAAGATAGAGCTCCGCCGGGTCCTCTCCCTCCCTCCCCAGCCGCAAGTCTGTCCAAGTGGGCCGGTGAGGGAGATCTTTGATCTCCCCACCGGCCCTCCATGGAATGCAGCGGGGCCGGCGCTCGGATAGTGCTGGCCCTGCATAGACCGGCAGGGGATGTCCTGGGATGCCGGCCTCGGCCCATGGACATCGCGGCCCACCGGGCCTGGGCGAGGGAAATCAGCCCGGAGTTGAACATGCCATCTTATTTTCATAAAGGAAAATAGAAGAAAGGTCCAGGCACTCCAGGATACAAAATGGCAAAGTTATTGAACCCACTGCCACTCACAACGTTTCGACCTACACGGTCTTTGTCAGCCTTTTTGTATCCTGGAGTGCCTGGACCCTTCTTCTATTTTTCTTTATCAAGTTTTTGGTCCCTGGTACTGGGATTGGCCTGGTTGCACCCGGATACATATCACTTGGGATTGAATGCAGTTCCACATCCCTGCTATGGTTATATCTTATTTTTATAGGCTTTTGAAACTAGAAGTGTATGAATTGTGTCCGATGGCCTGGCAGCCCTCATTTCGTCAATCTCTGTGTGTTTTCCGACTGTGGGGTTGTCAAACAATAGAAACACCATGGGTGTTGGGAAATATCATCCTCCCCTTTGTCCGCGGATTTGCAGGAGAACTCCCCTTTGTCCGCAGATTTTCAGGAATCTTCCTTATAAAATAAAAAAATTTAAAAAAGGGTTAGGCCATCTCGAAAAATCTTTCGGACATATTGGGATCCGTTTCAAGGCTCACCTTTAGTTTTCTGAGGGCCCGTGATTGTATACTTCCAGTGTCATTCGGATAAGGGTGCTTGGTCTTTGGGGGTCTTGTAGCCCATAAGTTCATTTGCAGGTGGTACACCGTGGCCCACCATCTCTGGAAGACCCTGACCCAGCATCTTAGGGATTGCTGTTTCTACTGATGCTGCAACAGCGGCATTTACTATAGACTGAAAGTCCTGGGTGTAAGGTCACCCCAGCTTAAAGGGGGGTCACCTCTAGAAACTGCTTGCCATATAGGGCGGTCATCCCAATAATAATAATGTGCATAGTAATCCTTTGGGGAATGCACATATATGAGTGGGGGGTCAGGCCAGTAGTAAGGGGGGTCACCTCAATAATAATGTGCGTGGTAATCCATTGGTGAATGCACATATGTGAGTGGGGGGTCACCCCAGTAATAAGAGGGGACACCCCTTCATTGATAAGTCTCAGGATACGGGAAGTCCGCCTGGGGAGTCATCCCACTGTGCACTGTTTGAAGTGGAATAGTGAGAGACTATATATATGTGGTGTTCACCCCCAAGTAAGATGGGGGTTCCACCCCTTGGGAATACTGCTGTAGTGTAGGGAAAGCATCCTTGGGGATCATATATATATATATGTGATTAAACATATCTACATATTATGTGATTATATATCTTCTATTATACATATTATGTGATCATACATATACCACATAATGAACATGCTATACACACTATGTGATTATACATATACTACACATTATACACACTATGTGATTATACATATTCAACATACTGTACATATATACACACTATATGATAGTACATATACTACACACTAAATATGTACCAGAGTCCACTATAAACAAATATATTACAACTCCTAACAGGCATTGAAAAAACCTGCTGGAATTGTCTCAGGAACAGTGTAAACAGCCCAGATCATGGGAATTACAAACTGGGTAAATTAAGATAGGCCATGTGAATCTCGGGAGATTCAAGATGGCCAACATACGCATGCAATTTTGTCCGTGCGGGGCGATATTGCTGCCCGCCAGAGATCATAATGGTGCATCCCAAGCTTCCCCGAGCCTGCAGTACCCCCTAGGCTAGCCCCAGAACCGCTTGAAAGAGCAGAAAAGCGGCGCTATCGCAGCAAAAAGCTGCAGTGTGCGAGTGAATGGGAGTGAGTGAAAGGCTAGCAGAGCTAAGGCTCAGGCCCTCAGTAAGTTAGACAAGGCTCTGGGTAGCAGAAAGCAGGATAAACAAACATTATATAGGTTTAGGAATAAAGCCATAAAGGGGGTAAGACAGGAGAGGGAACAGGAGGGCAAACAGGTATAAATAGTAATTCAGTAAACTAAATCCAAGTAAAATACGACAAATGGAAATAAATCTGCTCAGAACAAAATACTCTGACCTGTGCCTGGCTGGAGCAGCAAAGAAAGAGGAGGAGCTATACCTGTCAGGGCTTTAAATGGAATGTGTTACTTGTTTCTGATTGGTTAAGGTTTTATGATTGACTATGATTGTGCTGCTCGAGGCATAAGTAAAGAAAGTTATGCAAAATATGAAGCCTCCTGTCATGTGATAAAATTGATTCTGTGATTAATGTTCTTATTGTGATTTGTACCATAGTACATCTCATGGTCCAGGATAACTTTAAGGGATATATTTCATCTTTACCCTATGATTAAAGCTTAACATCACAGAACGGTTTCATGGAAAAATCTCTCATTTAACTTCAAAAACATTGACAACAACCAGGGTAATTAGTGATGTCACTGCACACCATTAATGTAGCATTAAGAGACAGAAAACATATTTGATTTATCGAGCTGGGCTAGGAAGATGACTACAAACATGAATTGAGGACATGTGAAATGCGAGCGTAATATCTTAATTACATGAAACATGAAACATGGCCATTACGCCTGTGTGTAATGCAAGGTGAAATGGAATTGGAATAATATGTGGTTATGACATTAAACAATGTGAATTTCCTGCACGATATTTCATTGAAATTCCCCACATGCACTGTACAGCTTGGAATGTTCAATTTGTCACCCCATAAGGCCCCATAAAAGGGAAAGCGTTAACATATCCCAGTTTGCGGGGATCTGGGGCTCTTATCCGCTGAGTATCTGATTCAGGCTTCCTGAGAATGAACAATAGATACAATGAGAACAAAAATCTGTGCACTCCAAAGGCATGACAAGGCAGGCACAAGGCAGCATCGTCCTGCAGGTCAGATAACTGTCGCTGGTGGACCAGACACGTCATCTGGGGAACATTTAAGATTCCTTCGCAGCGAATGCTTGGCATAGCTAACTGCAGCAGTCAGCTGGTAATTCTGATTAAGTAATCACAGAAAATCAGTCAAACCATTTCCCTTCCCGGGGACATGATTCCACAAGTCCTTCACCGTTGATATCACAACTTCTTTCCTAAAAAAAGGATGCAATCACACTGTGGCAAATGTATCAGGGCATTTAGGGCTATAGACCAAAACCCTACTGCAACAGACTGCAAGCATACATACCCCAAATCCTCACACTGCTCATACTTGCATTAAATAAGAGGTACCATAGAGATTGGTCTTTATGGACGTTATGTTGTCTTCCTTTATATACTGACTACAGCAATTTCCAGATATCCCCCTAGTTATTACTCCCTCTATTCAGAGTTGCCACAGAAGAAAGCTTTGCTTATCGTACCAGCCACGCGCATGCATGGTCATGTTCATAGCGTATTTCATAAAAGCATGAATAAAACTACTGGCAAACAACCACAGCTAGTACCGACTTGGCAGTAGTTTCATTCATGTGGTCTGTTAATGATTGTACCACATTTATCAATATCAGGATGGCTATCAGTAACCTTTTGTGTGTCACTGTATCAAATTCATTAGTAAAATCCGATTTGATTACATCTCTGGATCACCCAATCTATATTCCCACTAACTTCTTCATAGAATGCAATTAAGTTAGTTTGGCATGACCTGTCTTTCATAAAACTATCTTGATTCCTGCCAATTACATTTTTGTTCAAAATGAATTCTTGAATATTTTCCTTTAACAGGCATTCAGGGATGTTATTTACTAATCCATGCTGAATAACAGGTACCATTCTGTTTGTATCTATTAGTTCCATATTTCCACTAATAACGTGAAGAATAAGCACAAAATATCACCATCAGGTTTTTACATAATGTCAGCCACCAGTCACTCTAGGACAACCTACCAGTTAGTTAGTTAGTTAGTTGTGGAGGGAAACTTGATTGCAGCGGAACAGCAAACCCCTTTCATGACCATCAGGAGCACCTGGAGGTGGAAACGGGGCCCTGAGGGATCTGTGGTGACACAGGGGCCCGTAATATAGAATAACAGAAGGCAAAGGTCCCCGACACAGGGCTGTATATAAACATAGTCAGACAGTGCAGAGATCAGAGGCTGGCAGATAGAGAGAGCGAGGTCAGGAGGGAAGCCAAAAGTCAGAAGACAGGAAGTCACAATACTGAATGGAAGGGCAGGAACCGGGGAATACAAAGTACAGTAATCACCAGGAGGCTAGAGCTAGGCACAAGAACAACCAAGCACTGATTGGGGCGATGTGCCTGGGTTATATAGGTTGACCAAGTCGCAGATCCCCATAATCCAGGCGGGTATAAACGTGATGGCCGTCACCTTGTTGTGCTGGCTTTACCATCATGGATCCAAGCACTGGCAGAGGACCTTAGACAACCTGATGGACGGACCATAGAGATGGTCCAACCCCGTGGATCTGCCTCCAGGATGCCCTGGGACAGGTAAGTACTGCTGTGTACCTATTACTCCAGGTAGGTATGGGTATAAGGAGCCATGCCTGTCATTGTGACATGCATACCTTGCTACATTCCAGGGAGCTCTGAATCATTGCTGTCACACATGTGGTGGTCAGATTCATAGGTCATGCACTAAGAAGGCTGTACCTGGATACTGAAAGGCGTAAATAAACCATGTGGTGAATTTATAACATTTCCTGTGATCTGTAATTTGTTTAATCAAGTCACAATCTGCCAAAGGGTCCACCATTCTTGTGGATCCAGGTACAAATATAATGGACTGTCACCTGTCATATCATTGTCCAGTGCAGCCATTCTAAATCAGGTGTGGAAATGCAAGCAATGCCAGGATGATTGTATACAGAGAGTGCAACCCTAAACACCCCCTGTGGGTGAGAGAACCACCACAGTAAGAACAGTCTTTTCCTGCTTCGAACTCTCTTTGGCATCTAAACTATATGTAAAATAGTAAGGATAGAGCTACGTTATAATAGTGATAGACAGATGGATCAAATATATTATAAAGAGACAGACATATACATTCTATTCTTGACAGTCAGACACACAGACATAGACTTTATAATATAGACAGACAGACAGTCAGAAACATGCAATATAATTTCAAGAGACAGATAGATACATTCTATTCTAGACAGACAGACAGATGCAATATGATATGGCCAAACGTACAGATACATTATAATTTAAACAGACCATATACATTATATTAGACAGACGGATACAATGATACAGTGTAATAAAGACAGACACAACGATACATAATAAAATAGACAGACAAATAGATTCAATATATTATAGAAGGACAGACACATTAAAATATAGTCAGCCAGACAAATTGTAGTATAGACAGACACAATATACCATGAGACCGACCCAAATATACAGCAATACAGACAGAGCAGGAATACTATACTATACACGCTCTAATATAGACAGATAAATACAATATAAGACACATTCACAATATGTGAAACAAATAATAGAACGCACACAGGCAGATATAATACACAGACAGATGCAATATAATAGACAAACATACAGATACACTACAGTATAGACAGACAGACTGATATAATATAGACAGATACAATATAGCAGACGGACACACAGACACACTACACATCCTCACACACAGACTGTGTGTACAGTATAAGACCAGGTGTTTGTACATTTAACATACTCTAACAATGGATATTGCTGTGTCCAGGTGGCCCACTAGTGGCTACAATGTGGCAACAGCCCTGTTTGCTCACACTGTATAACTTGTCATTGTTTTATCTGCTTCCCATCACAATTCATGCGGGTTCAAGCCCACGCAGTACTGGCTAAACTATGAGCTGACTGGGAGAGTCTTATATAGCCTTTATAGCCTTTATAGCCATCGATCATTCCCTAACTCACCCAGCAGGAACGTGTAGAAACTAATGAAAGGAAACAGAGAGGCCATTAGATAATTTATACCAGTAACATACACTGTCCATGGCCACATGTAAAATAATTCAATAATGCATGTATTGATCATTTAACCCTTCACCATCCAGCCCCCATTATTAACACATCCCTGATATAGTCACTGTGTAGTTATTGGACTCTTTCGATCCGATGTAACGTCACAGAGAATGAAGGTCTGGATCGGAGGGTGTAGGGGTGTGCAAGTATCTAATGTCGCCTAATCGAGCTGCACCCAAATGAGAATGGAGGCTTATTTGGAGCTTTCCATACAGAGCGCTGTTAATAGAATGTTAATTCAACAACGCATTGACTGAATCAGGGAAGGACGCAGGATATTCATCTCTGGCGGGGACCGAAAGCTGAGGGTTCCTCAATTCGTGCTGACAAGTGGGTCTCCATTGGTTCCACCTGTCAAATGACGCTAGGTAACAGTCTAAAATGGTTAACGTAACAGAAACGACATGCTCAGGGCAACAGAGACACTGTGGGGAAGGGGTTTCACTGAATGTATCCAGTTTTAGAATATGTTGGAAATTAAAAACTGCTTTGTTGAGTTGTTGAGTTCATTTTACTGTAAAGGAATGGGTCACCACTGTAGATAATTTGGGATTAGTATTGAAGACCCTCCAAACTACAGTGACACCACCTATTGTAATGAATTCTTCCCTCTCGATTTGGTTTTAGCAGAGAGCGGTTTAGACATAGGATAACAAGGGCCTGCATGGCTCATAGTTTGAGCAGCTGACAGCCAGCAGACTACGTCATGAGAATCATGGTTAAACCACGGACGTCATTTGGCTAATAATGGCCCGTTTAAGAAACAGTAACTAAAAATAAACATTGGTATTTCTGCCATCATCAGCTTCAAATACATCTCTACCAAGCAAGGGGATGGAGGTTATGATATTATTACTTAGATGTATTTAAGTGTAACCCTTCCCCAATGATGGAAGCGTGAATTAATATCAGAAGCCCAGCTCAAATACCAAGCATGCTTTATATGCGATGGGTCAGAGCGGGGATTATAACCGAGTATAGGAATATACCGGATATATCTCTGCACGCCTAGGGATCATCACTGACATTTATTGCATCTAGCAAAAACAATTACCACAGTCACAATAGGGGTGGGTCGACGTCTTGGTGGCGTCTATTGCGCAGTGTGGCGAATAGGGATGTGCACGGAAATAAATTATGGTTCTTTTTGGGCATTGTGTTAGGTTTTTATCTCTGATTTTTTTCCAACATTCAGTTATTTATATATTTAGCTTGGCTGAAATTCAGTTTATTTAATGAATGTCAGCTGACTGTTTTCGAGATCTCTATGGCCCGCTGGCAAATAGTTAATTAACCCTCGATGGCATTAGGATCAACCAGTAGTAGTGACTGACCAGCGATTGCTATTGAGCCACCACATGTAAAAAAATAATAATAATTACTGTAACGGAGGTTGTATCTACTAAACATAAAACAAACTACTAACTGGGCAGCCATTGGGTCTAGGTTACTAGCGACTGGGCAGAGAAAGTTTTACACCGCCCCCGCATGTCATGCTGTGAGTGGGGGTATGTCTGCTAAACAGTAATCGGTCAGTGGCTGTTTGTTGTAATGACCAAACAACATTCGGTCAGTGAGTCGTTCGGTCATTCTGTCAATGGCGATTCTGTTTTCTTTTTCTGGCATTTTTGGAATCAACTTTTTCAACCATTTTGCCATTCTTAAGATTACAAATGCACATACCTAATGGCGACTTTCTTCAATGTTTTTTTCTGCATTTGATGAGATTAAGGGATTCTTGCCTGGGACTGACTTAGAAGAGTGCTAAGTCTCCTTATTGATTTTTATTGGTTATGATCTGTCATCTTTGAAATTTGATTTTCATTAACTATACCTTCCTAAACTCGCTATATTTTGTCCTTTTTATGTTTTTCAATCTGGTTTAGCAGTTTTGTTTAGATGACGTCTCCTCTCTTGGGACTTGTCACAGACTACGAGAAACGTAGAATGAGGCCGAGCAGTCAGGACAGTCAATAAAAACATTTGTTTAGGATTAACAGAAAGCTGTCGTTATAAATAAAAGATTACATGTAGTATTATTATTATTATTATTATTATTGCCATTTATATAGCGCCAACAGATTCCGTAGTGCTTTACAATATTATGAGAGGGGATTTAACTATAAATAGGACAATTACAAATAAACTTACAGGAACAATAGGTTGAAGAGGACCCTGCTGAATCGAGCTTACATTCTATAGGAGGTGGGGTGTAAAACACAATAGGACAGGAATTTGCAATCAAATAAGGTGGGCTGCCCTTTAGGAGAGGGCAAGAGACAGGTATGTGAGGTAGGGGTTACTCTGGGAGGCCATAAGCTTTCCTGAAGAGATGGGTTTTAAGGCACTTCTTAAAAGATGCAAGACTAGGGGAGAGTCTGATGGCGGGAGGCAGGCTATTCCATAGGAAGGGAGCCGCCCGCGAGAGGTCCTGCAAGCGCGAGTTGGCCGTATGGGTGCGGACAACGGACAGGAGGTGGTCACGGGCAGAGCGGAGAGACCGAGAAGGGACATACCTGTGGATCTGTGAGGAGATATGAGGGGCTAGAGTTGTTCAGTGCTTTATAGATGTGAGTTAGTGCCTTGAATTGACTCCTATAGCACACAGGAAGCCAATGTAAGGACTGGCAGAGGGGTGAGGTGTGAGAGAAACGACTAGAGAGGAAAATCAGTCTAGCAGCAGCGTTCATTACAGACTGTAGGGGTGCAGTACAGCTTTTGGGAAGACCATGCAGGAGAGGGTTACAATAATCCATGCAGGAAATTACTAGAGCATGGACAAGCTCCTTGGTAGTATCTGGTGCAAGAAAGGGGCGGATGCGGACTATGTTTTTAAGATGGAATCTACAGGATTTGGCAACATGCTGGATGTGAGGCTCAAAGGTGAGACCAGAGTCAAGTATGACGCCAAAACAGCGCGCTTGCAAGGATGGGCTGATGTTGGTACCACAAGTATACCGTGTAGTATGTGGCATTCAGTACTGCAGTGGGGAATCTCGTCAGCTTATCAAGTTGTTTGCGTTGGGATTCCTTTCTGCATACAATATATTAGGTTTCAATAAGGTATATTATTTAAAAATAAATATATATAAATCCATACATCTTTCAACTGCGCGGTTCCTATGCAGGATGTGAGAGTTTGTGGACCGTCCCCATAAAGTGCACAGCGAGAGCATCCTTAGACACATTTGCGCCAAGCTGGAGGCGCTGTCTGCATGGTACGCCCTTAGTTAGTCAATCTTCGTGGTTGGTGTGCATACTGACACCAAGCTGGTCTCCTAATTCTTTGAGCAGCCCTGGTCCGTTTCTGGGCAAGTCCACCTCATTGGGCAGTGCTACGTGCTACGTGCGATAAGCGTTGGATTTTATTATCTTATATCCACCAGATTCATGACACTTGGAATTAGTGCTTTTTGTCTATATCTACACACAAGTAATTACGCCCATTCTAAGTGTCAGCACCAGGCCCAGTGGGATCTTAATCCGGCCCTGGGGCTAGTGACTTCTTCCATTCAGTGTACAGAAAACTCATTGCTCGATTTTTGTTTGACTGTGACCAATAATGCAAGAAAATGGAATATTAATGATTTACAGTAATTCCCCAAAATTACTAGATCTATTAAAAGCCGCAAGCAGAGGTATGAGTAGTTAATTTGACATTTAAGGGTGTGTTTAGACAAAACCACAAAACTATCTTTTAGGTTAAAATAGCCAGCAAAAAACCCCAGATCCCCTATAAATTATTGCAGGAATTATTCAAGTCTGCTATTCTGGCCAAGAATTTGCAATTCTCATGGTCAAACACTACAATTCCATACCTCCCAAGTGTCCTAATTTAGATGGGATATTCCCTATTTTGGGCCCAAATGCCTCTTTTTTAATCCCTCTGTCCCTCTTTTCTACAAGCTCCATATTGTTGGTGTGTATAACAGAGCTCCACAACAATATTACTCACAGTAATGTGTCTGAGAGTATAACAGAGCTCCACAGCAATAATACTCCCAGTAATGTGTCTGAGTGTCTAACAGAGCACCACAGCAATAATACTCCCAGTGATGTGTCTGAGTGTATAACAGAGCTCCACAGCAATAATACTCCCAGTAATGTGTCTGAGTGTATAACAGAGCTCCACAGCAATAATACTCCCAGTAATGTGTCTGAGAGTATAACAGAGCTCCACAGCAATAATACTCCCAGTAATGTGTCTGAGTGTATAACAGAGCTCCACAGCAATAATACTCCCAGTAATGTGTCTGAGGTGTATAACAGAGCTCCACAGCAATAATACTCCCAGTAATGTGTCTGAGTGTATAACAGAGCTCCACAGCAATAATACTCCCAGTAATGTGCCTGAGTGTATAACAGAGTTCCACAGTAATAATACTCCCAGTAATGTGTCTGAGTGTATAACAGAGCTCCACAGTAATAATACTCCCAGTAAGGTGTCTGAGTGTCTAACAGAGCACCACAGCAATAATACTCCCAGTAATGTGTCTGAGTGTATAACAGAGCTCCACAGCAATAATACTCCCAGTAATGTGTCTGAGGGCATAACAGAGCTCCACAGCAATAATATTCCTAGTAACTTGTCTGCGTATATAACAGAGTTCCACAGTAATAATACTCCCAGTAATGTGTCTGAGTATATAACAGAGCTCCACAGCAATAATACTCCCAGTAATGTGTCTGAGTGTATAACAGAGCTCCACAGCAATAATACTCCCAGTAATGTGTCTGAGTGTATAACAGAGCTCCACAGCAATAATACTCCCAGTAATGTATCTGAGTGTATAACAGAGCTCCACAGCAATAATACTCCCAGTAATGTGTCTGAATGTATAACAGAACTCCACAGCAATAATACTCCCAGTAATGTGTCTGAGTGTATAACAGAACTCCACAGCAATAATACTCCCAGTAATGTGTATGAGTGTGTAACAGAGCCCCACAGCAATAATACTCCCAGTAATGTGTATTTAAACTACAATAAATGTGTTTAGAAATCAGTCTGTTTAAATAAGATACATTGTTCTTGGTATAAATTACATTTTAGTTGTATAAATTGTTATTAGTAAGTCACGTAATATCTCACACAACAGCCCCGCCTCTGGCCACACCTCTAAAATTAAAGTGTCCCTTTTTTTGTTGGGGGGGGGGGCTATGCAATTCCCATGAGAGTGAATAAAGCTATCTGTGATTCACCTTCTAATCTAAGATCTGAGCATATTCTGGAGGGAGGTGAAGCTGGGATGAAAGAGATGATTGACAGAGAGATGTCGGGATCTCTTTAACCCCCGAATGTCTAGCATGATAATTAGTATTATGTCTGCTGCCTACTGAAACTTTGTCATCTCTCAAAACCACGAAAACATTCTCTACTATAACAACAAAGGGATGGGTGAGCCCCAAACATTGAAATTTCATGGGCAATCGCATGTGTTTCTGTGATTTGATGAATAGTGTGTGAGTTATACATTAAATATGGTGATTCATTTAATTACTTTACAAACCGGAGCTTTGACAGACCCACCCCATCGACATCAGTTTCGTTATTTCATTACGGGACTGGGGAATTATTCACTCAACAGCAAACTGTAGTGACCTGAAATTAGAATTTCTAAATTTTGGAAAAAAACTGCAACACTACAACTATTGCCAAGATGGAGATTTTTACCAAATCGTTTATTATGCTTTAAATTTCGCCATTCAGGGAGTAAAAGCTGTCATTCATAAGGAGCCACAGAGAATATATACGGCTGAGGATACTAAAGGCATTAAAACAACTTTAGCTTAATGAAGCAGTTTTGGTGTATATATTATACCCCTGCTGTCTCACTGCTCAGTTTTCTGCCATTTAGGAGTTACAGGAACATTCCAGGCACCATAACAACTCCATAACAAAAATAGAGGTCCCTGGCACTGGCTCACCTTAAGGGGTTAAACCGTTCTCTGGTAAACATACCTTTTTCAAGCCAGTTTTATGGCAGCCTGATTCTGGAAGAGCCTTGCTGTTTAGAGATTGTTAGAATACGGAAGGACAGAGAGGCAGAGAGAATTGGTGGTGGAACAGTTTAACAGCCCCAGGGACCTCCTGCCACAAACACAACTTCATTTCAATGAAGTTGTTATAGTGCCTAAACTGTTCCTTTAAATCACTAACTCACACATGGAAAAAATGGTTTAATTTTCACTCAGACCTTACTTTAGAAGTTTTATCTCCTGCTCTTTATAAATTGAACTCTAATCACACAAAGGAGGCTCCTACAGGGTCTAGAAGGCTATTAACAATTCTATTAAAATTCTATTATATTAAAAGGCTATTAAAATTCTGTTTCTTGCTTTCAAATCTGTACATAATGCTGCTCCCACCTATCTGTCCTCCCTAATACACAAGTATGTCCCATCTAGGCCCTTACGATCTGCTGAAGACTTACGTCTATCTTCTGTCCGTACTCCCACCTCTGATGCTCGCCTTTAAGATTTCTCAAGGGCTGCATCATTCCTGTGGAACTCGCTTCCCTCCTCCGGTAGATGCTCACCCAGTCTCCACTCCTTCAAAGAATTGTTAATAACCCACTTCTTCATAAAAGCGTATCAATTAAACTGTTAATTGCTCCTGACTGATTCCTCTTCTGCATCTGTCACTAGTCTAATACTATCCTTACCTTTTTGTATCATTTTACCCCACTCCCTCGAGCATGTAAGCTCATTGAGCAGGGCCCTCAACCCCTCTGTTCCTGTGTGTCCAACATGTCTGGTTACAACTACATGTCTGTTCGTCCACCCATTGTAAAGCGGTGCGGAATTTGATGGCGCTATATAAATACCATAATAATAATAATAATAATAATTAACAGAGTAGGAGAAAGATATTCTAGATTAAACAGATTTGCAATAAATGAACCGAAAATATCAAGTTTCCTTTACAGGAAGTGTTTATGGAAGGCTGTGCAAGTCACATGCAGGGAGGTGTGACTAGGGTTCATAAACAAAGGGATTTAACTCCTAAATGGCAGAGAATTGAGCAGTGAGACTGCAGGGGCATGATCTATACACCAAAACTAGAGATGTCGCGAACAGTCTGCCGAACTGTTCACGAACTGTCCGCCGGCGAACAATAGCGTGTTTGCGTTGGGCGAACATATCCAATTTCCGGTCCGCCCCCTATACGTCATCATTGAGTAAACTTTGACCCGGAACCTCACAGTCAGCAGACACTTCCTGGGAGGGAGGGTCTGCTGCTGATTGGGTGGAATGTGTCTGCTGGCTGTGAGGTTCCGGGTCAAAGTTTACTCAATGATGACGTATAGGGGGCGGACCGGAAATCGGATATGTTTGCCCAACGCGAACACGCTATTGTTCGCCGGTGGACAGTTCGCGAACAGTTCGGAGGACAGTTCGCGAGCTCTCTAACCAAAACTGCTTCATCAAGCTAAAGTTATTTTGGTGACTATAGTGTCCCTTTAATGATGTTTATAACAGAATAAAATGTATTCAAAATATCTTCCATTTATCTAAGAGCAATTCTATGACAATGGACAGAACATGAAGCAATCTTCAGACGCATTACTCTCATTTCTATTGCAATTGATCTGTTTTACACAGTTATTCATTAAACTCTGAATTTTGTGAGTTAAGTTCAAATGTCACGAATTTAGACAAAAATCTCTGATCTGGTGAAATTCTCCATCTCACCCATAGAGATAACATGACTTTTATTGCTTATCCCCCCCCCCCCACATTGGGTGCTATGAAGTGGGAGGTTGGTGGGTGGAGTAAAACGGGCTGGTCAGTGATTCAACCGCGTCACTGCTCAAAGCGAGGGTACTGCACGGAAAGGGGGAGAGTCTTCCCAAAGAAATGGCTGCGTGCCAATCAAGCTGGCCGGCCCACGCAGATAGCGCTGAGTGTAGTGCGAGCATGTCTAATAATGAACTAACGCCCCGCTTTTTGGGGATAGTTCCCTGGCATCATCAAAAGCAGGAAACCACTGAACAAGATCGAGACACCAGGACAGGACCTGAAATTGGAACTCAGCTTTGCCTTTCAGACTTAATTAGGAAAAGTTCTGAGAATAACCCTGTTAGTGTTTTAATCCTGAATTGCACGTTTTATAGAACCCTTCATCTGAGGCCTTCGTCATCACCATATCTTAATGGAGTTAGACATACAAACACTTTAACAGACTGTGACCTCTGCTTGTGTTATGATAAGAATAGGGGGTTCCTTGTCTTTCTGTACTGTGTGATATGTAAATATTACCGTATGTACCGCGCACCCCCACATTCACAGATATAACAATCTTCCCACCAGCCATGCAGGTTCCCACCTCCCCTAACTTTCTACGTCACAAAGTTCTCTAAAGGAACCACATCTATAAACCCATTCATAGCTTAAGATTTATACTCCTCTGCTAGTAGCCAGGCCTTAAAAGTTACTCGCCACTGCAAGCGCCAGGGGTGAATTTCTATCTACAATCACTTTATCATGAAAACACGATTAGTAATTTTAGTAATTGTAGCCTGGTTAGAAAGTAGGTAATATAAGGTGAAGAATTACACATTGGCGGCCGGGCATTTAAGAAATTAGGCTGTCGTTTAAAAAAAAATAAAAAAAAATTTAAAGTTAATTTAACCTGTAATACTACAATTGGCGACGGGTGTGATTCCTGTTTGGTGAGCCACACAGTATTCCAGATTGAGAAAGATTTAGCTGGGTCTGTTGGCCGTGACACTGAATAAGAGTTTTGGAGGGTAATACCCAAGAAACGTGTCAGGATATGATGCCAGTCAATTAGCGAACCCTGGCTGTGCCGAATGAAAGCTCCCCTGACCCAGGGCAGCAGGTGCTCTTCCAGATCCCATCTATGTGTTACCCTGTGACGGCCATGAGAGGGGGTTTATAAAGCCCCGTTTTGTAGGGGAATTAATTGGTTTCCACAGTGAATGCTCCTTTATTGGGGCTCTACCTTATTTCGCCCAGGAGAGAATCAATGCATTTTGGGCTGTTAGTGCCTAGTGAAGTGATGTCCAGAGTCTGCCCTCACGGGCCACACAGCCGAAAGAAAACACTTTAAATAAACAACACCTGTGCCTGTCCGGGGGCTATTTCTGGTTTTGCATGCTGCGGGGGCGTCAGAGCAAGCTGGAATCTCCCTGGGGTACAATCACAGCGATGGCCAGGGGGCTACTATGTCCAACTCACCAATAGCCACTCAAAATTAACTCTTTGAGTGCCTCAGGCAAATAACATGCTACTTCACATGTACCCAGGTGTTAGAGGGTTACCACGTCACCCAGTTACCACTTTCTGGGTTAAAACCATTAAATGCCGGAATTGGTTCAGCTGGACACTGGCAAGCAAACCCCCAGATAAACAGCGTACCCCAGTGCCACGGGTCATCCTGTGAATTCAATAAACACCAAACTAAAGTGAAAAACTGAAATTGCAGAATTTATTCAAAATCAGATATTTAGGCTACATTTTTCAATATAGTTTTCTACAACTTTCTGTTTAGTAAATGAAACCACATGTTTCTAGAGATTCTGTGAGTTAATACTGGGTAGATTCCGCCTTTATAGTTCATTAACTCTTTGTGTACACTGACTAACGCAAAGTGGTTTCTCTCTGTGTCAGCCATGTTCTCCTGGGTTTATGTGTCACTTATATCCTTGTATCGTGCTTTAGGAGTACATGTGCCATCCGTGTCCTGGTGTGTGTTTATATGTTCCATGTCCTGGTGGTGTGTTTATATGTGCCGTGTCCTGGTGGTGTGTTTATATGTTCCATGTCCTGGTGGTGTGTTTATATGTGCCGTGTCCTGGTGGTGTGTTTATATGTGCCGGCCGTGTCCTGGTGCTGTGTGTTTATATGTGCCGGCCGTGTCCCGGTGTGTGTTTATATGTGCCGGCAGTGTCTTGGTGTGTGTTTATATGTGCCAGCCATGTCCTGGTGGTGTGTTTATATGTGCCGTGTCCTGGTGGTGTGTTTCTATGTGCCGGCCGTGTCCTGGTGTGTGTTTCTATGTGCCGGCCTTTCACATTCTCCAACTCCCGAACTGGAACCATACGAATCCTCCAACTCCCGAATAGGAAACACACGAATGCTGTTAAACAGCCGAACAGGAAAAACCATACGAACAGCTTACACTCCTGGCAGTCACACTGTAACACAGGCCCGGACTGGCCATCGGGCACACCGGGCAAATGCCCGGTGGGCCGCGGTGGCCATGGGCCGAGGCCGGCAGGGGAGGTCCCAGGATCTCCCCTGGCGGTCTATGCAGGGCCGGCACTCTCCTAGCGCCGGCCCCGCTGTTTGCCACGACGGGCCGGTGGGGAGATCAAGGATCTCCCTGACCGGCCCACATGCGGCCGCCGGCGGGGAGAGAGGGGATGGAGCCAGCCAGGCTGGAGAGAGGACCCGGCGGAGCTCTAACTTGCAGCTCCGCCGGGTGCCTCTCGCGAGATCCGGACCGTTGCCATGGCAACGACCGGATCTCGCGAGAGTGAACTCTAGCCTCACAGGCTAGAGTTCACTCACCCACGAGGACCACCAGGGAACACCGCCACCCTGCCTGCCAGCGTGCCGGACCCCCCCTCCCAGGCTAAAGGTAAGAAGGGAGGGGGGGGAATAATGACTTTTTTATTTTTTTTTATTTACCCCCCCCTACACACACACACAATAACATTTATACAGCACTCTCACACCCATCACACACAGCACTCTCTCCCACAGCACTCTCACACCCATCACACACAGCACTCTCTCACACAGCACTCTCACCCATCACACACAGCACTCTCACACACATTACACACAGCACTCTCACCCATCACACACAGCACTCTCACCCATCACACACAGCATTCTCACACACATTACACACAGCACTCTCACACACATTACACACAGCACTCTCACCCATCACACACAGCACTCTCACACACATTACACACAGCACTCTCACACACAGCACTCTCACCCATCACACACAGCACTCTCACCCATCACACACAGCACTCTCACACACATTACACACAGCACTCTCTCACACAGCACTCTCACACCCATCACACACATCACTCTCACACAGCACTCTCACACCCATCACTCACACCCAGCACTCTCTTACCCATCACACACAGCACTCTCACACCCAGCACTCTCACACCATCACACACAGCGCACTCTCACAGAGCACTCACACACACACAGCACTTTCACACACACACAGCACTCTCTCACAGCACTCTCACAGAGCACTCTCTCACACCCATCTCACACAGCACTCACACACCCATCACTCACACACGGCACTCTCACACCCATCACTCACACACGGCACTCTCACACACATCACTCACACACGGCACTCTCACACACATCACACACACACCGCACCCTCACACACACACATACACCGCACCCTCAAACACACACATACACCGCACCCTCACACACACACATACTGCACCCCTCACATACACACAGAACCCCCCCAACACACTGCACCACACACATACACAATACTTCCAAATATATATATATATATACACACACACACACACACACACACACACTACACTCTTAAAGGACCACTCTAGCCACCCAGACCACTTCAGCGTAATGAAGTGGTCTTGGTGCCAGGTCCTTCTAGGGTTAACCCATTGTTTTATAAACATAGCAGTTTCACAGAAACTGCTATGTTTATCAATGGGTTAAGCCTTCCCCCAAAGCCTCTAGCAGCTGTCTTATTGACAGCCGCTAGAGGCGCTTGCGTGCTTTTCACTGTGAAAATCACAGTGAGAGCACGCAAGCGTCCATAGGAAAGCATTATAAATGCGACCGGCTGAATGCGCGCGCAGCTCTTGCCGTGCGTGCGCATTCAGCCAACGGGGCGGATCGGAGGAGGAGAGCTCCCCGCCCGGCGCTGGAAAAAGGTAAGTTTTAACCCCTTTCCAGAGCCAGGCGGGAGGGGGTCCTTGAGCCACATATGCATCACATTACACCACAAACACAACACGACTAAAACCGACCTTATTACACAATACCACACCACGACCAGCTCACTCTACACACACGCAATACCACAAGCAGGCTCCAAACACATGCACAATACTCTTTCCTGGCCTTTTTGTCTCCTGGTATCCATTTATAGAGACACCAGAGACAAGTTGCAAGGAAACACAGTGCAAGCATGTTATTAAATTTTCTTGCACTGTGCAGAACAAATACAGGACTTTTTTCTCATGCTAGAGCTCTTCAGCAGAGCTCTGCGCATGGTCTGCCCTGGAAGAGCATTGAACCAACATGCTCACTTTGAGAGGAGGCGTGTTTGTCATTGGTGATGACAAAACACACCTCCTCTGCCCCGCCCCCTTTTTAGTGGGCCGCTGTGTTAAAAAAATGCCCGGGCCGAATTTTTCTCCCAGTCCGGCCCTGCTGTAACAGCATTCAATCCAATTCCCCCCAAGAGCGAGACGACACTTTGTTTGAGGATCAAGCAGAACTGGTTTATTAGGGCTACCTGCCCGGCTTTTATGCAGGTCTTCCACCTGGTGGACACTCCCCTAGGGGGCCAGATGGGAAACTGGGACATATATTGGACAGTGACCAATCACAGACACACAGGGTTAAAACACTACCACAATGCATTATAATCCCTCCTCTCTGTCCTGGAGATAATTGGGAAGTAATCCAATTATCTCCAAGGACAGAGGCAAACTCCGTTAAGCACAAGTTACCAAAAAGACAGAAAAATATACAATGTTGCAAATATTACACAAAACATATACATTCAACATATCCCCAGATAGCTTAGATCTGAGCGCACATTATTACCGAATGGCGCTCAGATCACATACACATTGTTCAATCGTCATGGAGCCAAAGTCTTTCATACAGTCTTTCAGTATGCGAATGGGCTCCATGGCATAACTATTTGGGGTAACATTGTTCACAGAATGAAAGTCCCGAATGAACCGGTGTTCTTGTTTTTGCAGGAGAAGGGAAGTCGGCGGCTCAGCAGTGTTCGTGTAAACAAGTGTCCGTTTTGAGTCCCATAGATTTGGAGCTGAACACCGCTGGCCGTTCAGGAGTTTAAAATGGTTGATGCCACGTGTTCGGGAAAAGAACAAAGGCCACCCAGCGTTCGTCGATTAAGCTGCGGTTAATTGATGGCACACTCCAGTTCCCAGGTGGTTGATCGGTCGGTAGTTTGTTCGCTAGATTCAATCTACCGAATGCCCAGGCAGAAAGGCACGAATAAGCCTATCTGCAGGGAATATAAAAGGTTTTTAACATGGGGCCATAGTCCATCGGCAGGAGGTGGGCGACCAGGCCGTGTCTTGGTGTGTGTGTTTATATGTGCCGGCCATGTCCCGGTGTGTTTATATGTGCTGGCCATGTCCTGGTGTGTGTGTTTATATGTGCCGTCCATGTCCTGGTGTGTGTGTTTATATTTGCCGTTTCCTGGTGTGTGTGTGCTTATATGTGACAGCCGTGTCCCAGTGTGTGTTTATATGTGATTGCCGTGTCTTGGTGTGTGTGTTTATATGTGCCGGCCGTGTCCCAGTGTGTGTTTATATGTGCTGTGTCCCGGTGTGTGTTTATATGTGTTGGCCGTGTCCCTGTGTGTGTTTATATGTGCCTGCCTTGTCCTGATGTGTGTGTTTATATGTGCCGGCCGTGTCCTGGTGTGTGTTTATATGTGCCGTGTCCTGGTGTATGTTTATATGTGTTGGCCATGTCCC
Source organism: Pelobates cultripes (assembly GCA_933207985.1). Taxonomy (NCBI): domain Eukaryota; kingdom Metazoa; phylum Chordata; class Amphibia; order Anura; family Pelobatidae; genus Pelobates; species Pelobates cultripes. Next base: position 146,326,289 of record OW240920.1, on the reverse strand, counting down.
GGTGTGTTTATATGTGCCTGCTGTGTCCTGGTGTGTGTGTTTATATGTGCCGCACGTGTCTTGGTGTGTGTTTTTTTATGTGCCGTGTCCTGGTGTGTGTTTATATGTGCCAGATGTGTCTTGGTGTGTGTGTTTATATGTGCTGGACGTGTCTTGGTGTGTGTGTGTTTATATGTGCCGTGTCCTGGTGTGTGTTTATATGTGCCAGACGTGTCTTGGTGTGTGTGTTTATATGTGCCGGACGTGCCTTGGTGTGTGTGTTTATATGTGCCGGACATGTTCTGGTGTGTGTGTGTTTATATGTGCCGTGTCCTGGTGGGTTTTTATATGTGCCATGTCCTGGTGTGTGTTTATAATGCAGTAAACAGCTGTTTGGAAGCCATCACTCTGTGTGGTTTAGATGTCGATGCAGCAATAGCCGCGGCTTTTCCTTAGATATTGGCAGGGACTACACAGTGCGCCTAATAAACAAGCAGGCGGAAGATTTACTGTTCTCTATTAATAAGGTACAGTAGCCGTCTGCCCAGGCCTTCAGCCGCGTATCCTGTTACTGCGCGCCTGCTAAACTGTCATCTAATGTGTTCATAGACAGCGTTCAGGGGCTGCAGTCAGCTGCCATACATAGCAGAGAGCAGGGACAGGCAGCTGCCGTAGGACTGCAACCCCCATCATGCCGTACCACCCTTAACAGGGTAAAGCCATATTGGATATGTGGCAAAACTAGCCACTTAAGAATGTATTTTTTATGTAATGGGATGCTATCCCTTTAAGACTGTTAGAACCAAGTGAAGACCTGTACCTGTATATTGTGCGAACGAGAGCATTCGTATGCTGGCGGCAGGAAAGTCACCAGCATTCATACAGTAGTTTCACGAACAGTGAATTTCAACACTGTTCATGAAACGAACAAACTACCGAATGGGAGACCACACACAGGAGGTTGTGTGGCTCCCATTAAGTATTGCAACAATGTATCCTTCGGTAATTACTGAGATTCAGGGTGGCCGCCGTTCGGCTACCGACCACACGGCGGTCGGCCATCTTGGATCCTTTGTTAGCCCAGTGGTATTTGGTCGTCGAGCGCCTGGAACTAAAATCGGCTACTCAATGGCACGAATACCACTGGACTTCCAGGTCGTTTGGGAGTATCCCTCTCGTGCAGCAGTGCATGCTGGGAGAAATGTCCGGGTTGTTAAGTCTCCCATGTAGTCCCCTACTGTGCAACCCCTGTAATGTCAGTAAGGAAACCCCTTGCATGGGGAATCCCATAAATACTGTGACCTGTGATTAAAAGCTCAGTTGACTCCCAGCCTATGTGTCGTCTAGTTCTTGGGAAGGAAGGATTTATACAACGCTATCGGGATTATTGTATGCTGTACTTATTTTGCCTGGATTATTGTAAACTGTTCCTGTTACCAGCGGAGATATTGTGGATGATACTTTTCTCAATGTATCGGACTGGCTGTAGTGTCCCCTTTTCTCAATGTATCGGACTGGCTGTAGTGTCCCCTTTTCTCAATGTATCGGACTGGCTGTAGTGTCCCCTTTTCTCAATGTATCGGACTGGCTGTAGTGTCCCCTTTTCTCAATGTATCGGACTGGCTGTAGTGTCCCCTTTTCTCAATGTATCGGACTGGGTGTAGTGTCCCCTTTTCTCAATGTATCGGACTGGCTGTAGAGTCCCCTTTTCTCAATGTATCGGACTGGGTGTAGTGTCCCCTTTTCTCAATGTATCGGACTGGCTGTAGTGTCCCCTTTTCTCAATGTATTGGTCTGGCTGTAGTGTCCCCTTTTCTCAATGTATTGGTCTGGGTGTGGTGACCCCTTTTCTCAATGTATCGGACTGGCTGTAGTGTCCCCTTTTCTCAATGTATTGGACTGGCTGTAGTGTCCCCTTTTCTCAATGTGTCGGACTGGCTGTAGTGTCCCCTTTTCTCAATGTATCGGACTGGCTGTAGAGACCCCTTTTCTCAATGTATTGGTCTGGCTGTAGTGTCCCCTTTTCTCAATGTATTGGTCTGGGTGTGGTGACCCCTTTTCTCAATGTATCGGACTGGCTGTAGTGTCCCCTTTTCTCAATGTATTGGACTGGCTGTAGTGTCCCCTTTTCAATGTATCGGACTGGCTGTAGTGTCCCCTTTTCTCAATGTATCGGACTGGCTGTAGAGTCCCCTTTTCTCAATGTATCGGACTGGGTGTAGTGTCCCCTTTTCTCAATGTATCGGACTGGCTGTAGTGTCCCCTTTTCTCAAGGTATTGGTCTGGGTGTGGTGACCCCTTTTCTCAATGTGTCGGACTGGCTGTAGTGACCCCTTTTCTCAATGTATTGGTCTGGCTGTAGTGTCCCCTTTTCTCAATGTATCAGACTGGCTGTAGTGTTCCCTTTTCTCAATGTATTGGTCTGGGTGTGGTGACCCCTTTTCTCAATGTATCGGACTGGCTGTAGTGACCCCTTTTCTCAATGTATTGGTCTGGCTGTAGTGTCCCCTTTTCTCAATGTATCGGACTGGCTGTAGTGTCCCCTTTTCTCAATGTATTGGTCTGGGTGTGGTGACCCCTTTTCTCAATGTATCAGACTGGCTGTAGTATCCCCTTTTCTCAATGTATTGGTCTGGGTGTGGTGACCCCTTTTCTCAATGTATCGGACTGGCTGTAGTGACCCCTTTTCTCAATGTATTGGTCTGGCTGTAGTGTCCCCTTTTCTCAATGTATCAGACTGGCTGTAGTGTCCCCTTTTCTCAATGTATCGGACTGGGTGTAGTGTCCCCTTTTCTCAATGTATCGGACTGGCTGTAGTGTCCCCTTTTCTCAATGTATCGGTCTGGCTGTAGTGACCCCTTTTCTCAATGTATCGGACTGGCTGTAGTGACCCCTTTTCTCAATGTATCGGACTGGCTGTAGTGTCCCCTTTTCTCAATGTATCGGACTGGGTGTAGTGTCCCCTTTTCTCAATGTATCGGACTGGCTGTAGTGTCCCCTTTTCTCAATGTATCGGTCTGGCTGTAGTGACCCCTTTTCTCAATGTATCGGACTGGCTGTAGTGTCCCCTTTTCTCAATGTATCGGACTGGCTGTAGTGTCCCCTTTTCTCAATGTATCGGACTGGGTGTAGTGTCCCCTTTTCTCAATGTATCGGACTGGCTGTAGTGTCCCCTTTTCTCAATGTATCGGTCTGGCTGTAGTGACCCCTTTTCTCAATGTATCGGACTGGCTGTAGTGTCCCCTTTTCTCAATGTATCGGTCTGGCTGTAGTGTCCCCTTTTCTCAATGTATCGGACTGGCTGTAGTGTCCCCTTTTCTCAATGTATCGGACTGGCTGTAGTGTCCCCTTTTCTCAATGTATCGGACTGGGTATAGTGTCCCCTTTTCTCAATGTATCGGACTGGCTGTAGTGTCCCCTTTTCTCAATGTATCGGTCTGGCTGTAGTGACCCCTTTTCTCAATGTATCGGACTGGCTGTAGTGTCCCCTTTTCTCAATGTATCGGACTGGCTGTAGTGTCCCCTTTTCTCAATGTATCGGTCTGGCTGTAGTGACCCCTTTTCTCAATGTATCGGTCTGGCTGTAGTGACCCCTTTTCTCAATGTATCGGACTGGCTGTAGTGACCCCTTTTCTCAATGTATCAGACTGGCTGTAGTGACCCCTTTTCTCAATGTATCGGACTGGCTGTAGTGTCCCCTTTTATAAATGCAATACATAACAGGTAATAAATATATCCAACCATGACAGGTGCATTCTGTGCTGAGGTATGTTGCCATAGATCTCTTAAAAGATTTTAGATTGAATGAAGATTTGACTGTGTCCGTGAGGTTATTCCATAATTGCGGTGCTCTGTAGGAAAATGAGGATCGAGCCGCTTTATTTTTGTATTGTGGTATGCTAAATATAATATAATATATATATATAATGAGTAGATATTATAGTGTATATAATGTGCCCATATTACAGTAAAAAAAAAAAAAATATATATATATATAATGAATGGATATTTTAGTATATAATATATATATATAATGAGTGGATATTACATTACAGTATATTTTATATATATATATCATGTGCTGATATTACAGTATATAATATATATAATGAATGGATAATATTATAAATTAGATAGATAGGCAGACAGACAGGTAGAAGCCTTGGTCAGTGTGCATGCAGTACCCCCGGCCGCCTGTAGGTGGCGGAGTTGAGACTCGCTGCCAGGCTCCAGCTGGCTTTCTCTCAGTTGGTGCCAGTGACGTCTGAGATCGCCTAGAAATGGGGCGTGGCGTGCCCAGGACAGGGGGCGTGGCCGGGAAATGCCCTTTATAAGGCAGGGAGCCTTCCAGAGATTTTCAATGAACAGACTAGACTCGCAGGTGGTCAGTGGCTCAGCCTAGCCTGACACCAGCTCAACCCCCTGACACCCCCAAAACCTGACTGGGACCCCACAAACCTGACTGGGACCCCCAGATACTGACTGAGGACTCCCTAATTCTGACTGGGACCTCCAAACTGACTGAGGACCCCCCAAAACCTGACTGGGAACCCCAGATATTGACTTAGGACCCCCAGATATTGACTGAGAACCCCCTAAAACCTGACTGGGACCCCCAAACACTGACTGAGGACCCCTCAACACTGACTGAGGACCCCTGCCTTCCTGGAACAGAGTGAAGACCCTGAAGGAAAGACAGGCAGACAGGGGGGTTCTTTATATTGCAGACAGACAGACACTCTGTGTATTGCATTCAGACAAAGTACTTGCTCTGTGGATTGCAGACAGACAGACAGACACTCACTCTGTGTATTACAGACAGACAGGGTCTCTGTGAGTTGCAGACCCAGGACCCCCAGTGTTGACCCCCTGAATCTCCTGTGATTTTTGGACAATGTGTGGCTCTATGCTCTCTACCCACCTGCTGCTGGCTGCCCTCCTAGCCCTGGGCTCTGTGAAGTTGGTGAGTTATTTTTGCCCTTGTGAGATCTGTGTCCCTTCCTTAATTAGCAGAGTGGCATTCACTGCTGGTCTGGGGGGACAGGGTGGATGGAACTGGAATCTACTTTTTGGGACTCTACGGGTTAATATGTGACATTTATTGTGTTAGGTAACAATGTTTCTATTTTACAAGTTCTGTCATTGAATGAAATGGAGTCTGATTGCAAGCAGTATGGACTGAAGAGCTTGCAATCTAGGACAGCTTTGTGGTTTTATTGCAGACAGTATATCCACCTGGATTGATGCCTCTCTTATCCCCCTAATATCCAGTGATAACCCAACTACCATAGCGCGTTCTACATGCAACTCCCCACGTGTGTTTTAGTAAATATTCATTGCATGCAAAATACTGTCTGGGCAAAGGTCTGTGTGACAAGCTGGACCCCTCTATTACTCCTCTGCTCTTACTGTGTGTAGTAATGGTCAGAAAATTAAATAATAACAGTTTGTTTTATGCCCCCCATCCTGGGCAGTGGTTGTCCCATGCCCCTAAGCCCGGGTGTGGGTTGCCCCATGCTACCACGTCTGAGTACAGTTTGCCACATGACCCCATTCTGTATAGTGTATGCTCTATGCCACACATCCTGAGTGCACTTTGCCCCAATGCCAACCAGCCTTGGTAGTGTTTGCCCCATTTCACCCAGCCTGGGTAGTGTTTGCCCCATGCCCCTAAGCCCGGGTGTGGGTTGCCCCATGCTACCCCGTCTGAGTACAGTTTGCCACATGACCCCATTCTGTATAGTGTATGCTCTATGCCACACATCCTGAGTGCACTTTGCCCCAATGCCAACCAGCCTTGGTAGTGTTTGCCCCATTTCACCCAGCCTGGGTAGTGTTTGCCCCATGACCCCATTCTGTATAGTGTATGCTCTATGCCACACATCCTGAGTGCACTTTGCCCCAATGCCAACCAGCCTTGGTAGTGTTTGCCCCATTTCACCCAGCCTGGGTAGTGTTTGCCCCATGCGTCCCAGTCTGTTCGTCCCCATCATTGATTAGATATCCTGGTGAACTCCTTGGAATATATTATTGTGTTTGTGGCAGTGAGTAACTCTAATTCAGGGGTAAATGATACATTTTACACAAGGATTGTGTTAATTAGACTAGTCCTCACTGAGTGCTGCGCAGTGCCTGCTCTGTGAAAATAGAAAGAATTCCCCAAATCCAGGTAGCCGGGTCCAGCCAGGTTTTATATAGTCATAGGAGAATAAAGGGTTAAGGATTGGCAGTATGAGCATATATCGCAATTATGCTCCTGTGTGCTAGACCAGCAGGCATGGATTATATGCCCAAACAGCCTGGCACATAACTGGGCTTTAAATACAATTTCAGATTACCATTCTACAATGTCTTGCTGTGTAGCTCTGTCTGCTCACTGTATAGTATACAATGTGTGCCATACTGTGTGATCTGTTCAGTAAGCATCTTCTGTGTGTGCTCACTGTATACAGTGTGTGCCATGGCGTGTGAGCTCACTTTATACAATGTGTGCCATACTGTGTGGGTGCTCACTGTATACAATGTGTGCCATGGTGTGGGTGCTCACTGTATACAATGTGTGCCATGGCGTGGGAGCTCACTGTATACAATGTGTGCCATGGCGTGGGAGCTCGCTGTATACAATGTGTGCCATGGTGTGGCTGCTCACTGTATACAATGTGTGCCATGGTGTTGCTGCTCACTGTATACAATGTGTGCCATGGTGTGGCTGCTCACTGTATACAATGTGTGCCATGGCGTGGGAGCTCACTGTATACAATGTGTGCCATGGCGTGGGAGCTCGCTGTATACAATGTGTGCCATGGTGTGGCTGCTCACTGTATACAATGTGTGCCATGGTGTTGCTGCTCACTGTATACAATGTGTGCCATGGTGTGGCTGCTCACTGTATACAATGTGTGCCATGGCGTGGGAGCTCACTGTATACAATGTGTGCCATGTGGGAGCTCACTGTATACAATGTGTGCCATGGCTGCTCACTGTATACAATGTGTGCCATGGCGTGGGAGCTCACTGTATACAATGTGTGCCATGGCGTGGGAGCTCACTGTATACAATGTGTGCCATGGCGTGGGAGCTCACTGTATACAATGTGTGCCATGGCGTGGGAGCTCACTGTATACAATGTGTGCCATGGTGTGGCTGCTCACTGTATACAATGTGTGCCATGGCGTGGGAGCTCACTGTATACAATGTGTGCCATGGCGTGGGAGCTCACTGTATACAATGTGTGCCATGGCGTGGGTGCTCACTGTATACAATGTGTGCCATGGCGTGGGAGCTCACTGTATACAATGTGTGCCATGGCGTGGGAGCTCACTGTATACAATGTGTGCCATGGCGTGGGAGCTCACTGTATACAATGTGTGCCATGTGTGCTCACTGTATACAATGTGTGCCATGGCGTGCTCACTGTATACAATGTGTGCCATGGCGTGGGAGCTCACTGTATACAATGTGTGCCATGGCGTGGGAGCTCACTGTATACAATGTGTGCCATGGCGTGGGAGCTTGCTGTATACAATGTGTGCCATGGTGTGGCTGCTCACTGTATACAATGTGTGCCATGGCGTGGGAGCTCACTGTATACAATGTGTGCCATGGCGTGGGAGCTTGCTGTATACAATGTGTGCCATGGCGTGGGAGCTTGCTGTATACAATGTGTGCCATGGCGTGTGAGCTGTTCAATTAGCATCTTCTGTGTGTGATTCCAGAGTTGTACAACACTGCTAAATATGTTGGTGCTTTATCATTGAAAGCTGTGAATACATGGATTTACAGTATTGGATTAATGTTAAGACGCAGTTAATGTACTATAGTACCCTGTACAGATTGCACGGCAAAGCCATCTACCAGTCAGAAAATCTGTGCCTTTAAATGATACTCTGTAAGTCTGTAAACAGTGTATCCCGGGGGATGCTGTTTTGGGATTCACGGCTGCCCCTTGGTGTTTTTTTTAATTCTGCCACTCCCCCTTGTCTGTGCACCCCTTCTCCTGTAAAGATCACGTTTCCTGAGATTTTATTTCTCTCGCCCCCATCCCCCCCATCTATGAATTTGCAGGAGGAAAACATCCCAGATCCCACATGGAAGTGACTAAATGTGGCGGCTGAGAGGAGGAGGGAGGGGGATCATGGGTCTGATACCATTTTTCCATTGCAAAGACTGCTCTGTGTGTAAAGCAGGGAAGCAGGCGCCAAGTTTGGTGTTTACCCAAAAGCTCCCCCCCCCCACCCCTCAGAATATTGGTGATGGCTGCCCCCCCCCTCCCAAAGCACTGGAGACTGCTGCTCACCCCACTTAAAGCACTGGCGACCGCTGCCCTCCACCCCTCAGATCTAGAGAACGCTGCCCCCTTTAGAGCTCTAGCGACTGCTGCCCCCCCACCCCTCAAGACATTGGTGACCACTATTCCCCACCCCAGAGCATTGGTGATTGCCTCCCCCCCACGCCTCAGAGCATTGGCGACCACTGCCCCCCACCCCTCAGGCCCCCCATTGGTGTTTTATATAACTGTCTTTCTTCGCCTGCCATTGTTTTATTCTAATAAATGAGATGTTCCATAATGTGACCAAATGGGGCCCTCGGTGGATGGCTAGCCAGGCGTTATTCAAAGTTCCTTATTGATATGTATACAGGCGGCGTGCTGGCACATGTCCGTGGGCACAAAGAGACCTTGGCAGCAGCTCCATTAATAAAAATGGAATGGCTTTAATTTCAGTCTGTGTCCCACACTCCTAGGATTTAATAAAGGGGCAGATTTGGACACTATCGGGGTTTATTCTCTAAAGTGTGAAGTGACAAAAACATTTTACACCAAAATAGTTGAGCTGGAAAATATTTGCGTTTTTTGTGTGTCTATTTTGGCATAAAAACTGCCATTTCCTTGTCAATTCTTCCCATTCCCTGGTTTGATTGACCAATAAAAATAAACTAATGCTCCTCTGAGCAGATTGACACAGTGGAAAGAACGATCATAATGTTCCTCAAACAGTAAATGGGGAGTGGTACGTTGTGCCAATTACCCATCTCATCTTTGATTCTAGTCTGGGAGAACTGTGACCGTTTGCCATGGTTTCCACGTGCGGCTCTCATGTCTTTAAAAGTCTGCCATTGAACCCTGTCATGGCTGAAAATATCTGGCACGTGAGGATGAAGTCCCTTTTGGAATAATTCCCCAGGGATAATGCTGTACTGAATCTTTATATCATGTTGTGTAATTTGGGATATATTGGGATATAGATTTAGCGCACTTTCAATGTATTCTTACATGCTCAGCCTACGTCCAGCTCGAGTGCTGCTCATTCTTGGACCACTGATGAAGTGTCCGTTTTCCCCTCACGTGCTGGGAGGCACGCAGTGTCCACGTGCAGGGGATGCCATGCTAGCTGTTGTAGGGACAGCAAGTGACAGCTGGTATACACAGTGTCGCATATTTTAGGATCTGTCTCAAGCTGTGAAGTTCATTCAACTATATTAGCTTTGCCATTGCCACACCTGCTGGAAGGCTATCTCATGCATTTCCAAACCATAAATATCTCCGTAATGTATTTGCTGCAAAGAATAAGTAGGACCAGCATCACTATTGATTTAATTCCAAAATACCTTAAGGTTTAAATGTTAAACCGTTTCAAAGATAATTCTTGACGTTATGACCGGGGCTGAGACGGTGACTGACCTACCTGAGATACTGGGGCTGAGACGGTGACTGACCTACCTGAGATACCGGGGCTGACACGGTGACTGACCTACCTGAGATACCGGGGCTGACACGGTGATTGACCTACCTGAGATACCGGGGCTGACACGGTGATTGACCTACCTGAGATACCGGGGCTGACACGGTGACTGACCTACCAGAGATACCGGGGCTGACACGGTGACTGACCTACCTGAGATACCGGGGCTGACACGGTGACTGACCTACCTGAGATACCGGGGCTGACACGGTGACTGACCTACCTGAGATACCGGGGCTGACACGGTGACTGACCTACCTGAGATACCGGGGCTGACACGGTGACTGACCTACCTGAGATACCGGGGCTGACACGGTGACTGACCTACCTGAGATACCGGGGCTGACACGGTGACTGACCTACCTGAGATACCGGGGCTGACACGGTGACTGACCTACCTGAGATACCGGGGCTGACACGGTGACTGACCTACCTGAGATACCGGGGCTGACACGGTGACTGACCTACCTGAGATACCGGGGCTGACACGGTGACTGACCTACCTGAGATACCGGGGCTGACACGGTGACTGACCTACCTGAGATACCGGGGCTGACACGGTGACTGACCTACCTGAGATACCGGGGCTGACACGGTGACTGACCTACCTGAGATACCGGGGCTTACACGGTGACTGACCTACCTGAGATACCGGGACTGACACGGTGACTGACCTACCTGAGATACCGGGGCTGACACGGTGACTGACCTACCTGAGGTACCGGGGCTGACACGGTGACTGACCTACCTGAGATACCAGGGCTGACACGGTGACTGACCTACCTGAGATTCCGGAGCTGAGACGGTGACTGTCCTACCTGGGAGACTGAGACTAGGAAGGTGTGTGTACGGCTGTAATGAGTGCTTTGTACTGGGACCTAGGGTGCACATAATTCAGTCAGAGAATGTAAAGATTCACACCATAATGTTTTTGTCGTTACCCAGAAGTGCAGAGGTTCCCTCCATTGCATGACTGTTCTTCTGTCAGAGTCTGATAGTGACTGCTTCTGCAGGCGATACTGTTACTGGCCATCATTTCGTTAAACCAGTTTCTGCTTTTTTGGTATTGATTAATATCTACCTTGGCTTAGTTGTCTCCCCCAGGTAAATCGACTGCAATGGAAAAGAGTTAGCTCTTATGTCCATTTCTCCTCTCACAGTTTATCTCACCGAGACAGAATGTGACAAGCCTGATTTTGAACCCTATAAATGCGTTTATGCCATTGAGGAATCCAGGATGAACCCCACACATTTTGCATGTGCCTTATCCTGTTAAGCTTTGCCAAGTACATGTAACAGGAGAGGTTAGTGACAGATTATTAGAAAGTTAGTCTCAGATCTCATTTCACACCGGGTGAACATGGCAGTCACTTAGGGTCAGTCATTTCCAGGGGCCACAGTTGACCCCTTTATGAATGTCTTGTGCTGGTTTGGGAATAAAAGTACCATTATCGTTATTTGTTTAAAAAAAGAATGCATCCTTCATGTTTTCTCATGTCTCACCAAAAGAGCTTGCAATCTGTCCAGACCCAGCGATCATTTCTACAAATCTTGAAATATGAATCTAGGTTGTGTGCGAAGGCACAATCATTAAAGAGCGGTGGACAGTCCTTCTCGCAATCAACTAACACTATACATATCATGTAGAATAGTCTCTATCACAGATATATAGCATTTATCATGCAGTGAGGGGCTTATTAACTAAACAAATCACAGGTCCCATTCTTTAAGTTCCACTATTCTGGTCTAAAGATTGCATTTCCAATGTCTGCTGTCAGTATTCTCTAGTTTAGTGAATTCTGATACAGTACAGAGACCCACCATCGAGACGTAGAGCAGGATAGGGTATAACTTGATTCCTGCTATCTCCTTGAAGATCTTGTCGCAGTGAGAGTTTTAGGTTTTGCTCCGTGTGAATACCACCAGATATAAAAATCTCATGTACAAAGTGTCATTATGCTGTGGATTTTAGAATGAAGGAATTGTGTGTCGCTCTGAAATGACCTGATCCCCCAAGTTCAAGTTTGCCATCTATCATGGGAACAAATCTAAAATATAACGGTTCGGCCAATTAAAAAATTAACTGCCTTTATAATTATCATACGAGAATTGTCCAGCCTCGCAGTTATCTAGCCGACCTAGCGTTAATTTCTTAATGTTAATGTCATCCTAATGTGTGTCAGACGTGACTTTAGTTTATTGTGTTTAGAATGATGAGTGTGGCTGCCATATCGCAGGAGACAGTAACACAGGTCTTGATCCGATCACACGTCTGTGATTAAAATTATCCTGACCGTCACGGAATCATGCCAGGACAGCTCGGTTTTCATGGGTCGAAGAAAACGGCCGCTGCAGAACTTCTTTTCAATTAACTTGTGACCCCCCCAAGCACTAAAGTAAGGTGTAAAACAATCGCACAGCACCGTCTGTAAAGCTTTCTGGTCAGTGATGGCTCCGCTGGTGGATCTGCGGTTGTTCTTTAGCAGAGTGAGCTTCACAAACATAGCACTGTTTAGTACATCTCTCCCATACCGTATCTCGAGAAGACGAGAATCCAACCGTTTCCCGCACTGTGAACACGTATTGCAGGTGAAATGCACAGACTACACCGTAGAGAAAAAGAAAGTAAAAAAAAAAACAACAAAAAAAACCGTATCCACAAAAACACTTTGTTTAAAGTCGGTTTATTTTATTTTTGAAGCCAGGACTGGAAAATGTGGTTTATGTCTCCTTAAACTGTTAAAATGACTGTTAATAATCCTTAGTATTTATAGATCTGACATTTTGCTTGAATTCCCTTTTTTTAGATGCTATTTTTAATGAAAAGAACGTCGTAGTTCAAGAAAATATTTCCCCCCTCTTTCTCTACCTTTCTGCTTTTTTTCCAAGAGTGAAGCAGTTATCACAACACACGGAGTGAAACGAGTCTCTGTTCAATCCCTGTCCAGTTCCTGACACTTTCGCCAAGTTTTAGGCGCTGCGCCCGTGACTCATCTGGTCACATGACCTTTGTTTGTGTCAGTCTTGGCCGACTACACAGGACTTAGCTGTAATTCGGCAAAGGGTTATAATTGTCAAGATTCGCATTACCCAGTCCTGTGACTTTCCGAACACTCTGGATTTCGTTCCATCTGTTGATTACCCAGCGTCCGTCTTTCACTGCATCCTCTGTGACTGTTATGAGAAGTGGTGTTTGTTTTAACAATTGTGACTTGTAGTGAGTTTTTGCAACCAGCTTGCAAAATTTTTGTTTTTAAAAAGAATAAGCTGACGCTCATATTCAACATTTTTGCGTACTTGTGCTACTATGCCAGTCAGGGGTTTGGAGCAGGAGGAACCCAATATGCAGAACAATGGATTGCCAAAGACATGGTCAGTCCAGACAGCGAAGATTCTCAAGCGAAATAACACACGAGTCAGAATACCAGGAACCAGTAAGACAATGGATAACTGGACTTGTGAACTCCAGAACTTTATGCACGCAACTGAGTACTGAGGTGTGCTGCAGGGAGTATTAAATAGGTGGGGGAAGCATGCCTCCCTCATATTTCCCCAAACTGCTCCGCCCCTTTCTCACTAAGGTGCAGTGTGCGCGGCACGCAATTTGTATAGAGGGTCTAGATATTCGAACCTGAAGCACGAGGCGCTGGATGCCAAAATGCCGTGGCGACATGCCACGATTCAGGCACCATCCGACACGCTGAAAAGGCGAAGAGGTTGGAGGTTTCGTCAAATGCCCACATGGCGACCTCGGAGCCGGGGAGGTTCATAACGAGAAGCAGCCAGCCACGCGGGAGCAGCGCAAGTAAAATTCCTGAAACTGCCAGAGATACAATCTCTGTGTATAAGAGAATTGTTTAGTTAGAATCCCTTGGAATGACCAGCCTTGTTTTGTGGTGATCATTCAATAATACAATGTATGTGATTAAACTATGATTTAGCGGGTATTGTTAAGCCAAAAAGGGTGTTTTACACTCCCCATGTGCAGACAAAGGTATGTTACCAATAAAGCAAATTCTAAAATAAACTCACCCAACACAACAAAAAATGTGAATTTTTCCAAATAATAACAAATCTGGTGTTTAACCAAATAATAACAATTCTACATTATTCTCCCTACAGATGGAGTCTGCTTGCCCAACAACCTGTATGTGTCCAAAGGAGGTTCCATTGTGCCGACCTGGCACCAGCCTAGTGACCGACGTGTGCGGCTGCTGTAAAGTTTGTGCCAGGCAATACAACCAGGATTGTGATTGGAATAACCCATGTGACCACATCAAAGGCTTAAACTGTGACTTTGGAGCAGATCCTTCGTCTACCAAGGGCATCTGTCGAGGTGAGTGCTCCGCACTACAGCTTATACACAATTCTTAACTTTAACATTAAAACTGTATGAGAGAAGAAGGCCGAATTATATCTCATAGATTATATTAGTTTCTCTATTCCTTGCGTGGCAGCTAATGCATGGATCACATTGTTTTTTTTCTTTGTCTGCAAATTAACATTTATTACAATGCCGAGCACAACACCCAACAGCAAAGACCTGTATCGTGACTTGTGGAAAGTTTATTTTGGGAATCCAGGCAAAGCATTGTTAGGATAGCGCAGATAAAATGTCAAGCAGCATTGTGGTGTGGTAGCACTGCATTCGAGCACCGGCTTCATTACTGCAACGTTCGTAATTACGCCAGTTTAAATCTCACTGTTATGGTTTTCTGGGTTCTTGGAGAGCGTGTTAGCTGGAACTTTGGGTTGAGTACTAACCTTCGAGTCATTCTTAGTCCACTGAAAATAATGCCATTTTAAGTAGCACTGTAAACGTGACCCATCTGACATCAGTCTCAATTTAATATTTTTCGATAAGCTTTTCAAATAATTTAATATTTTTGGATACAAAATAATAAATTTTAAGATATTAAAACAAAACAACAAAGAATAACATTTAAAAAATATATCACTATATTGTGAAATAATTTGTAAAGCTTATCCCAAAATATTAAATCAAGGCCATGGTTTTTGTATCCTAAGCATCATGAGAAGTGTAGTCCACAAATGTCAGGCATGCCAAGTTTACATCAATCAACTCATTTTGAGAAACGTGTTGTAACAAAGTATCCTTAGACTGACCAGTTAATTGTTCAGGGCTCGAACGCCTCCTATCCCGGAAGCCAGGAATTCCTATAGATGCAGCATGTGGCCTGTTTAGGCTACATAATAAACAGAACATTTACAGGAAAGGAACATCTTCTATATAAATGTTCTCCGCAGGGTTTTATACCCATTTTATATTATGAGCCAACTGGTCAATGTTGAGACACCAAGCTTTAGACTTAACATGACCCTAAAACTCTCTTCGGAAGTTTCCTGGTGAAGCTGGATGGGGGTTTGGCGAGGAATGAGTACAGTCGAATGGCTTAGGGGTAAATCCACCCCTCGCTCTATGTAGAGCTGACAGCGCTTTGCAGTTAACGCCAGATCAGGTTTTGCGGATGCCCAGTAATGGTTGCCATCCATGAAATATGATAATCTACCATCCAGAGAGGTAATTATGTGGAACTAGATCCTCCTAGTTGGACCTGTAGCAGGGCTCATTATTTCGGCTTGGCCGGTGACCCAGATCAGGGTGTAATCATATTAAGACACACCGTTAACCTTTACCCATCATAATGAATTTGTCTGAGCTTGAAGTGCCGCTGGGCCGTGGCTGGCATTTGGCGTGCCTTTTGGCACTGGCTGGGTTGTTTTTCAGTAAGTTATTCATGCACCTGGCAGTCTTGCTTTATAGACACTTTATCGTCTGTCTGGAGATGCCCTTCCCCCATCAGTAAACAGGACACTAGTTTGGCAAACATACAGCCCAGGATGGCTAGTCGTGAGATTTACTATCGATAAGTGTCAGGGACCGATTTACAGGCACAAAATTCTAAGGAGCCCCCTGATTCACAACTTCAAAATAAGGCAGATAAAGAATAATTAATATATTTACTGGACATCCCAGGTCTAAAAAACAAACAAACGTATATATGTGGATATTTCTGCTCTGATTGTAATGCATTGTGTTTGAATCTGAGTATAGTGAGTGGATGAAGCTGTGTAAATGAATGCAGGGTTATTGATGCTATTAGAAGTGGTTATGGTAAATGGGGATTCATGTTAGAGATGTTAATGTCAGAGTTATATCACATAGGGTGTTTAGTGTTGATAATATTAACAGCATGAGAGGGGTTACCGTTCTAGTATATGTGTAAAGTACTCACCCTCCTGTATCTTGTATAGTCCAGTCCGCTTGGTGATGTTTGAGTTGCAGGAGCTGTTAGACAGTGTGTATCAGATTCTCCTGCTTGTCTTGCAGGGCATCTCCTGTGTGAGAGGCTGTTAGTGGCAGACAGGAAGGGGTCCAGCCTCACACACAGACAATGGAGGATCAGGGATAGCACTGAGTTTTACACCCTCTATAACTGTTCCTGCAGGTCTGCTATCAAGGCTGGGTGCACTACAGAGGACATAGGACAAGGTTCCTGGTTCTTACCTCACCACCAGCATATTTAAATTCAATATGACATATTAGAAGTACTGAAATCAGGAGCCCCTTAGTGGTATGGTGCTGGAAGGCTGTCGCCTGCTCTGCCTCCGTGAGAAGTGTGATAGTGCCCTGCATACATCGTGGGGAAATTTCTGATTTATTTGTCTCCATGAGAAATGCCAGTCAATATTCGTTGAGTCAGGCGAGCTGGGCACTCCTGTAGTCTGGAATGTTATGAGTATTCGTTGCAGATGGGATAGTAACAATGTAACAAAAATCTGGAAACTCTGATGACCGAACTAATTTTTTTTTTTCTGTAATGTACTGCTTGCCTTACAATGTTTATTGTGGAGTCATCCAGGATGTGAGTGATAGCCAGCCCTGATCTATTTGGGATGTGATATTGGGCTTCACTGATTCATTGTTTGTGGAACATAATTAGTGTTGTGGGCAGAGGGGCATGCATAATTAGTGTTCAATGAGCTAATGTTGGGTAGCGTACCCATTATCTGTTCTGACGTGGACTCTATGAGTAGTGATACTCGGTATAAAGGATACATCTCCAATGGTTGGCTTTGGTGACGGACATTCTGATACCAGAGAGATTTAATTACTCTCCAGTCCATGAATAACATTTGTATTGAGTTGGTTTTGCTTTAATAGAAAGCTCTTTAAGTAAACCCAATATTCTTCTTTCTCCAGCAAAGTCAGAAGGCCGACCATGTGAATTCTTTGGGGAGATCCACCAGAATGGGGAGAACTTTCAACCCAACTGCAAACACCAGTGTACCTGCATGGACGGGGTTGTCGGTTGCATGCCACTCTGCCCACAAGAAATGGCACTACCTAGCATTGACTGCACCAACCCCAGGTTGGCCAAGGTGCCAGGACAATGTTGCGAAGAATGGATCTGTGACAGCAACCACATATCGGAAGACTCTAGCGATACCACTGGAGACGTAGATGACCCTTTAAGGTCATCTGAAGAGATTGAAGAACAGACAGACATGGAGCCTGTGTCTAGCAACGAGCTGATAAGTTTGGTTCGAAATGGATTCAAGGTGGAGATGGGTAAGTTCTTTGAAGTCTTAATGTCTTTTCCCCTACCATTCATTATGATGTTATGTGTGTACTTTGAATTCTCTCTGACAACAAGCTCCTACCCCTAGTGTGACACGGGGGAAGGAGATCACAGTAGATGGCACTGAGTATTTGCTGGTGTCTTCCTTGCGGCACACATGGTGGAGGAATCTACTTGTTGTTTTTCTGTTGTGATTCTCTTGTACTCAAAGTCAACTTGAACTTAACATATTGAAGGCTATACCGCCGGCAGTCCAGCACTTTTTGGGGGGTTTTGTTCCAAGGTTGAGGGAACAACTTATAATCAGTACACACAGTGCTATGCTAGGATTTGTTCATCCAACTTTTTCTCCCTGAAAGGGGAGAAGAATAAGACTGGGCTTAAATGTAAGCTGGCATTGTCACTAATGCATATATCAACCTTGACACCATAAATTGTTTCTGGACTATATTTCCCATGATGCTCAGCTAGCTTTTAAAATCTAAAAGCTAGCTGAGCATTCTGGGAAATGTAGTCCAGAAACAATTTATGGTGTCAAGGTTAGCCATCACTGGCATAGACATTCATTTATTCACAATTGGTGGATTTTGTGAATGATCATATATAACTGAAATTAAGACAAAATTCACTGAGATCCTGCCAGCTCTCTGGTGCCTCCTGAGTAAATTCTGCCAATTGCTGTCTGCGTGGTGGTGGGACGTGCCAGTATCTCGGACACCTTAAGGATTGTTTGATTAAAAACCAAGGATCGTTGCAGAATGAATCTTACATTTATTAGTTACCATTTTTAAGGCAATTTGCTGCCATATTTCACTTTCTGCATATTAGAATAATTTTTTCCCAAGGCTAGCTGTGATTGTCATTGATTTGGGTGGGTGATCTTTAGGCACAAAATACAAATTAAGTCCATGTTCTTCTGGGTAATTTAACAATGACTTCTGGGCACAAAAATGAACACATTGAAGTATTCTGTCATTGTACAGTGTTTGGTAACAACGTCACATTAATCTTGTGTCTTTCGTGCCTCCATATAGGTCTCGCCCCACATCCACAACCAGGAAAATTACGGTGTGCCATTCAGACTACCGAATGGTCCCAGTGCTCAAAATCATGTGGTATTGGCATGTCTACCAGGGTCACCAATGATAATCCTCACTGCAAGCTAATGAAGGAGACCCGACTGTGCCAGATCCGCCCCTGCAAAGACCCCTTCCCCAGCAAACCCAAGGTACGCTTGATCTGTGACATTTTTACATTTATTTACCAGTAATCTGGACGCCCTATGCTGTGGCCCACACTGTCCACTTATGTAAACACTGAATCATGAATTCTTCTGAATTAGACCTTTCTTGTGGGTGCAAAAGATTAAGGAATTTATAGAGCTACCAGCACAATGATTACAACAAGGGCCCATATTTTTAGAGAATTAAGGGTGTGTGACTGTGTTCAGTTTTATTGCTGGCCACAGCTTGAACTATTAAAGGTATCAACGTAAACGCACAAAATACATAGTGGCGCCTCTGCACCCATTTATGCATTTCATTTATAGATTTCAATGAAACTGAATTAATTTATTGCACAAAATTCCCATATGGGTTGTTCCTGCCATTACAAATATGGCAGTCCTCTTTAATGACTGATTGTTTTACTTTGTCATCTGCTGATACACATGCTGGGGATTTAGTTAATCCTGGACAACTTTTTTATATAGTGGGCTTCCTAAAGTCATTTCTAGCCTTGCAAAATGGAAGCGTAGGGCATCTGATAACTATAGCGTGTTAAATAATGACTTTTAGCAAGGGCGAAGATTTTCTGGCTCAGAGCAAGAGATGGCAGTGGTACCAGGGAGTGAAAATCCAGAGAATGAGAAACGGAGATACGGATATTTTTGCCAGGTAAAGCCTGACAATTAAAGTAAGATTTCAGGGACGTTGACATCTGAAACACAAAGTAACTGGCGAAGGTGTGAGCTTTGGCATGTACTCCCGTATTTTGGACAATAACAAGAACTTTCATTTCTAAATCTTATTAGGACTGTATATCTGTTTTTAGGGAGCATTTCATATTATTGAAGGTTTGATTAAAGAAAACCGTTATTTAACCCAGTAGTTGTTGGAGGAAGGATTAAGCAATATTGTTGCGCTCGGGTTTTGTATTTATTTAATTTTGTTCTGTTTTTTTTTCAGAATGGGAAGAAATGCACCAGGACCAAGAAGGCCAAACAAGCTGTTCACTTCACGTACGCAGGCTGCACCAGCGTACGGCGGTACAAACCGCACTACTGTGGCTCTTGTACCGATGGACGGTGTTGCATCCCCTCCAAGACACGGACAATGCGTGTCCGCTTCCGCTGTGAGGATGGAGACACTTTCCAGAAGAGTATGATGTGGGTGGAAAAGTGCAGATGTCACCAAAACTGTCCTTATCACAGCGAGTTGTCTTACCCTCACTATCGATTACACAATGACATTCACAAGTTCACAGACTGAGGAGGAAGCTCGGATTTATCGGACAAATGGGTCGGAGACCATGGGAGTTGGCTCCACAACCCTAGAACAATTTCCACCATGTGGTCCAGCCAGCAGCTATTGGAAGGGACCGAATACTGGAGAGAAATTGTGTTTGCACGGAGACGCATCCATGTGGTCTAGAGTTAACCATACATTACCACTGACACTCCTACAAACAAGTCAAGAAGGAAAAGATTTGGATGCATGTCATGGGCTTAGTGAAAGTCGAGATGGGGTAATGAGAATCCACCATGCAGTATTACACAAACGCCACCCAAGTGGCATAACTAAATTGACCAGAGCCCTGATGTGCTTGCTGCATGATTCCCAAATTTAGGAAAGAATTTAGGTATTTGTTAGGTCAATAGGAATATGAAAAGGTTATTTTTTTCCCCTGTAGATATGATAGCAGACAGCCAAGGTATAGGCTTTGTGTCCCTGGGTAGTGGAGAATGGCCGATTACTTTTTTTTTTACCTAATGTAGCTTGGATGTAGTTTGTTTGAGTAGCAGGACAGAGTGCCCTGTGATTGTTTGCGTGCCTCCTTCTTTGCCCTATTACTGTGCAAGGGAGGTCTCTTGGTAAAGACCAAAGTCCAATTAGTGTAGAAATCCTACCAAATAGAGTTCTCAGTACTGAGATGTTGGACTTTCCTGTATCTGTGACACACTGGTGTGGTACTTACTTCACCAGTTATTAAATGGAGTAGTTTGAGTCAAATTTAATTCATGCAGAAGATGGAAGCTGAGTCCAAGTCTTGAAAGTATCTGCTCAACGAGGGTGTCCTGCAACTCCGGGTTTCAGTGGTGAGCATATAGGTTGTTTAAGCTTAGAACACAAGTTCCATCATCTTTAGCCAATGGACCTTGGAATTGTAATGCAATGTTAAAGGCCCAATACCTTTTGAAGAATTGTGATAGTTCATTAGACCTTTCTCCATATATTATTGTGGATTTGTAGCAGACTTAGATTGGTGGGAAGAAAACAGCTGGCTTCTTTGCCAGAGTGGGTTTAGGAACACATCTACTAAGGATAGAGTAGGTAGAGTTGCCATTTGCAAAATAAAAATATCAAACCTCAAAATACATTTTAAAATCTAACATAAGATCTTCATGGACCGCCTGTTTTCACATGGTCTGTTTGCCACAAATGTACTTAGTCACCGTTTCAAACACCCATGGTACTTTCAGTACCATTACTATGGTCTGATTTATATAAGAGGATCATAGGGACATTTTTTAACTGTTTATGTGCTGGGTTAAAAAAAAATTCTCTTAACTCAAATGTGACAGATCCTCTCCAAACAAACCGTTAATGTGCCTTAACGTGTGTCAATAAAACTCTGGATTAATTACTGGACTGTTCATGGGATTTTACAGACACGAGATGGAAGGGTTAACGGTTCATGCACTGCCCAAATTTAAGATGTGTATATAATATATAAATAGAGATATATATATTTTTTAACTTGCCGTTCAGCAATATTTGCTGCCCATAGAGGCAAATGCTTTGTTTTATTTTAAACGTCTATAATAAAATTTATAGTCTTTCTGTTTTCGTGGGTCTTGTTAATGCTGGTTTTCTTGGGTGGGAACCCCCTCCCCCAATGAAGGGAATACATTTTTCAATGTTTTGTGGGTTTTTGTACATTAAATTGAGGACTTTGTCTCAGACTGTTCGTGTTGTAGCATGTGAAAGACATTGTATGTATTTAAAGCCTTTGTAACTGTGAGTTTAATATATAAATTCATTCATGTCTCGACAGTATTCTGAGCTTTTATATAATAAATAATAAATATGGACATGAGAGGATCCCGTGTGCTTTCTGGGGTCTTTTGGATAATCCCACTTGGAAACTGGTTCATTGGCTTCAGTGCATCTCAATGTTTATTATCTTTTAATTATTATTGCAATTTATATAGCGCTAACAAATTCCGTAGCACTTTACAATATTATAGGAGGGGGAGCTTTAACAATAAATGAGACAATTACAAAAGATTACAGGAATAGGATGAAATGGCCCTGCTCAAACTAGCTTACAGTCTGTAGGGTTTAATAAATAATCCCCTGAAGGTAGGCACCCCAGGGGTCGATATCAGAAACAGTCTGCCATTTGAAATACAACCCTATGATTCTCCATTGCCATGTACTAGTAACTAAACAGTAATCTCATTAATTATGCTGTCAGTAAAAGGAAATTTTAAGACGGCTTCACAATTGCCTTGAGATGAGTATTTTCCACAATAACTCATAGAAAGTATATGTGTCAAATCAGATATTTATGCTTTGCTTCATACATGCCAAGTGTATGACAGTCCCTTCTTTTCTCTCCTAATGTCCCCTTTTTCTAGGAGCTCCATATTGTTGTTGTGTCTGAGTGTATAACAGAGCCCCACAGCAATAATACTCCCAGTAATGTGTCTGGGTGTATAACAGAGCTCCACAGTAATAATACTCCCAGTAATGTGTCTGAGTGTATAACAGAGCTCCACAGTAATAATACTCCCAGTAATGTGTCTGAGTGTATAACAGAGCTCCACAGCAATAATACTCCACAGGTAATGTGTCTGAGTGTATAACAGAGCTCCACAGCAATAATACTCCCAGTAATGTGTCTGAGAGTATAACAGAGCTCCACAGCAATAATACTCCCAGTAATGTGTCTGAGAGTATAACAGAGCTCCCCAGCAATAATACTCCCAGTAATGTTTCTTTGGACTACAATAATGTGTTTAGAAATCAAATCTTGTTCTAAATTAGATATTTAGTTACATAAATATCAGTAGGTCACCCTTGGATACAGTTGCACAAGGTTGCACCTCCTAAAAATGAAAGTCTTTGACCAATTGGAAAGTTGGGAGGTACACGACTACCCATTCCAGCTTCATGGCCTGTGACCCACTGGACTTGGTATTCCTAACAATAAATATGGTTGAACCCAGCAAAATCCGTTTTACCCTTTTGGAGTCTTTCCTACATTTAACTCGTGAAATAGGAGCTGATATAGGGGTAAGGACATTGTTACAGCATTTCTTAACATCAAACGATTACCTTCAAACTGGGCACTTGCCATGGCATTGGTTTAAACAGCCTGTCAGGGCTAGTGGCACGCGGTTTTACCTGAACGGGGTGCCTGAAACTCAGTTAAAAACTAAAAAGCTTCTTGTATTTTTCTAAAAGGATGTTTAGTGCTTGAAAACCTGCCCCAGCATAATACAGTCACAGAATGAATGTATGTGTGTGTGTGTGTATATATAGTATTTTCAGAGAATACGTGGATGGTGTCAGCCATGAGTTCGATGCATTAATAAATTGTGATTTTTCTGAGCTGTCTTGATTAAATTTGACCATATCCTTTCACCAGGCAGCCCTGGTTAAACTCACCTCTGCTAAAGCAGGGACTGGATTTATAAAGTCATTGATTGTAAAGTAATCGATGCAAATCACCTGTGTCTTTATAAAGTGACAAGTAGGAGGACCTACAAAAATGAAAGGTGACAGGGCCCATAGTCGTTGGGAAGGAGGCTGATCTGCAGTCCTTTACAAATGCCAAGGTAAGGGAGTGACCT
Source organism: Pelobates cultripes (assembly GCA_933207985.1). Taxonomy (NCBI): domain Eukaryota; kingdom Metazoa; phylum Chordata; class Amphibia; order Anura; family Pelobatidae; genus Pelobates; species Pelobates cultripes. The sequence continues at coordinate 146,302,887 of OW240920.1, read as the reverse complement.
TTTCTATAAACACAGGACAGTTCATGATAAATACCGCTGTATCCCCCTTTATCATTGGCTCCATGTATCCACCATCTTTCCCACCCCATATTGATGACCATGAATACCTTGTCCATTCACATGGTATCTCCACCTCTGTGGGGTGCGAGAGACCCATGTCATCTCTTCCTTCGCTGCATTGAAACATGCCTGGGTGAGGGTTAATATTTGGCACTCCCCCCCCCCTTATTTCACTGCTGGATGATCCACCTACAAGCCTCATTGACTTTGTACCCTGGAAGGGAACTTCAAGTATCTGTTACATTTATAAAATACTTTTCAGGGAGCTGACGATCCAGGGAAGACGGATGTGGTTCATGTTATGAAATTGGAAGAGGGAAGTTTGAGAATTCTGAATAAGAATGGAGAGCATAGTTCTGGAATCCCCAGAATTTCGGATACAGGCGAGATGTTTAGTGTAGGTAAACATGGCGCAGTGAGTCGGTAGCGTTCAGCTGAGTGAGAGGAATTCATTTTAACTATCCAAACATCCAGGCATTCATCGATCACAGAGGAACGGTTTGTGGCTTCAACGTCAAGTTTGCAAGAAGACTAGATGTTTAATGGGTTTCACTAGGACTACTACAAGTAAGACTTAAAAACCCAACACAAACTGATTTTAAACACAAACAGATTTTGTCATCGTAAACATCTGCCACCGGCTACTTGTTTTGCTGAATGTTTAAACAATCCACTTGGAATTTTATCCAATATCTGATCTCTTGATAACACGCTTTTATGTGGGTCAGATGAAGAGAAGGATGCAGATTGCTGGGAGTAAGATTATTGACGAAAACCATTTCTATCTTTTTCTCTAACTTTTCTAAACACACGAACACACACATGCAAACACACACACAAACACACACACACTCTCTCTGTCTCGTCTTATAGTTTTAGAATTTCTTCAGTGCAACAATAGATACAATAAATGTATAATATGTTCTTATATGAGACTTAACAGTGGGCAGAATAGTGCAAGTAATCTATGTCTCTATGGACAATTCACATGGATTGAATAATGCGTTGTGTAAAATATCCGTCTCCAAAAGAAAACGTTCCTCTACGTAAAGCCCTGCAATGTGTCATAAAGGGGGCACAGCTCAGTCAAATTGCCAGTATATAAAAACATAAATAATGAGTTAAACCATGAACATCTTTCTGAAACGCGAATGCAAATATTTGAGACGTTGGGCAGCGAATGGGCTTCACGTCTTTGTCAAAAATTAAATAAAGAAGCATAGCTAAGTGGTTGCTCAAGCTGGTGAAGCATCATGGGAAGAATAGTTGACAAATATCTGCTGTGCCAAGCTTAGCCGTCACTGAGGTGTAGCATTACGAGCTGAAAAATATGTGAGCGTCAACGTAGGCCTTTTAAGAAGAGCATGAAATATATGGCTTCACCGTCCTGTGTCAGGCCGCACATTCAGTTTGCCGTAACAAGGGCAACCTTGGTAAAACGGACATGTTATGAGACTAAGATGAATGATCAGTGACGAGAAAGATGTCTGCAGTCTGTCTCCATCGTTGACCTCTGCTCTTGACGTAAAAATCACTGTCAGCTGGGGTATTCCCAGCAATGTTTACCATCACTGCATTGTGCGCAGGACGATAGTGTAACATTTGGACAGGGCAGATGGTATGCCAACAAGGTGACGTCCGTAGTGTGAGGCTTGTCTTTTATATTCTTAGCGGTTCTATAACCTTCCTCAGATCAATCATCACTCACTATAGCAAACTGTACGTAAATCTAACAGACTAAAACTGCATTTTCAGTCAATGGTCTTTGGTCAATTTCAAGAAACATGCAGCTTAGATAACTTAGTTGTCTCATTGTTGAAAATCACCCCAGAATTAAAACAATAAATTACCTATTGGATTGTGGCTGAGGCCTAAGAGTACCCATCATTTTGGAAGCAGCAAACATCAGGTAAGTATACCTTTTAAGCCTACCCACCAAATAGATTATATTTCTATACCTGCGCGAAGCGGATCTTGCCGTCCACATAATTCGTTATGACAGGTCCCCGTATTATCCACATTGTTTGAGCACCATCTGAAATTCTCAGTTCACTGGGGAATCGAATTTCATGAGAATTTACACTCCTTGACTTTTAATTGCAGAAGTATGGAGACATTCAAAGCCCTGTCAGTTTGGCAAAGAGGAAAGATGGCATTTTTCGGGAAAAGGTGCAAGTTTAAGCTCTACAGAGGCAAAATATTCTTGACAAAATAAACATAACATACAGGCAGCTTTTCCAAGACAAAATTCTCATAGAATATAGATCAGGGGTGCCCAAAAGGTAGATCCCCAGATATGTTAAAACTACAGCTTCCGTGATGCTTTATCATTCTAAAGTCACGCAAACTCAGTGTTATAGTTCTACAACAAGCATGACAAACTCAAAGGCTAGCACGGGCCAAATAAACAAGGTTTAGGTTTATGTGGGCTGCAAAAAAAAAACAAAACTTAAATTTTCTGAGAAACATAGGTTTATTATTGAAAAAAACAGCATCCCCTCTACTAAACTACAGCACCCCCCTCTACTAAACGCCAGTCCCCCCTCTACTAAATCCCTGTCCCCCCTCTACTAAATCCCAGTACCCCCCTCTACTATATCCCAGTCCCTCCCCATGTACTAAATCTCAGTCCTCCCCCTATACTAAATCCCAGAACCCCCCCTTCAGCCAACAAGCAGACTCCACTCACATTGCCGCTGCCAGCATGCGACTACGGAGTCTGGCCTCTGGTATACCCCAAATGGCGCAGTCCGCAATGCGCAATGTGCCAATGCGGATCCTCCCGCTACTTCTTGAAACCCTGTGAAGGTGGAGCACACTGACGTCACGTCGGAATGTGATGTGGCATTGCGTGTCTCCGTGCACCTCCACGTACTCCACTGTAAAGCTGCGGCCATCGCAACACAGACCGACACACACTCACTGACACACACACACTGACAGACACACTCACTGACAGACACACACACACTAACTGACGCACACACACTCACTGACACACACAGACTTGCTGACAGACAGACACCCACACACTCACACATTGACAGACACACACACACTCCCTCACTGACAGACACACACTGACACACACACATTTACACATTCTTGCATACACTCACATCATTCCCTGGGGTCCAGTGGGGATCTTCTATCTGGAGATCTCCTTCCTGTTCCTCACTGCTCCCTCGGACGCAGTTTAGTGATGCCGAAATATGATGTCATATTTCGGCATCTGGCATCCCTACAGTCGACGCGCGCGCGGGAGCAGTGAGGAGCAGGAAGACTGAGCTCCCTGGCTGCCGCCAGTATCCTGTTTCCTCCACAGGTAAATTTTAGTAGAGTAGGCACCTGCAATGTGGAGAAAGCAGGTGCCTAATCTGCTTTAACACCAGGCATGTACATGCACTGTATTCATTGTGGGCAGCGAGTTTGACATGCTTGTTCTACAACATATGGGAATCTACCATTTGGGCACCTTTGTTCTAGATATTTTAATGAGATTGTAATGACTTGTCATTTCGTCCACTTCAGTGGCTCAGAGGTTCCAGAACCGTTAAAGGGACACTATAGTCACCAAAACAACTTTAGCTTAATGAAGCAGTTTTGGTGTATAGATCATGCCCCTGCAGCCTCACTGCTCAATCCTCTGCCATTTAGGAGTTAAATCACTTTGTTTATTAACCCTAGTCACACCTCTCTGCATGTGACTTGCACAGCCTCCCTAAACACTTCCTGTAAAGAGTCATCTACAATTTATCCTTCCTTTATTGCAAGTTCTGTTCAATTTAGATTGTCTTATCCCCTGCTATGTTAATAGCTTGCTAGACCCTGCAAGAGCCTCCTGTATGTGATTAATAGGGATGTGCATGATCAAATAATTCGGCAATTCGGAACTTCGGCAACTCAGGACTTCAGAATATCTGTAGGGATCCCTATCCCTAACCCTACCCTTAACCCAACCCTAAACCTACCCTAACCCTAACTCTACCCTAACCCAACCCTAACCCTACCCTAAGCCTACCCCAACCCTACCACTGTCATCATTCACGGATTTTCCCTTCCTCTCTTGTTTGGCCACTTTTTGGAAAATCCAAAGCACTTCGTCACTTCTGAAATTCGGCACTTCGGTTCAGCACTTTCGAAATTCGGTTCCGTTCGGTACTTACGAAATGCGGCACTTCGTTATGTCAGACATTCAGAAGCATCCGAATGTCCGAATTTCCTGAAATTCATCCGAATTCACATTCAGAACGAAAGAATTGCACATGTCTAGTGATTAAAGTTCAATTTACAGAGAAAGAAATACAATTGTTTAAGGTAAATTGCATCTGATTGAAAGTGAAACCAATTTTTTTTTTCATGCAGGCTGTGTCAGTCAGAGTCAGGGGAGGTGTGACAAGGGCTGCATAAACATAAACAAAGTGATTGAACTCCTAAATGGCAGTGAACTGAGCAGTGAAACCTGAGAGGCATGATCTACACCAGGGCTGTCCAACCTGTGGCCCCCCAGATGTTGCTGAACTACAACTCCCATGATTCTTTCAATGAAACATGTAGCCAGGGAATCATGGGAGTTGTAGTTCAGCAACATCTGGAGGGCCGCAGGTTGGACAGCCCTGATCTACACACAAAACCTGCTTCATTAAGCTAAAGTTGTTTAGGTGACTATAGTGTCCCTTTAAGCATGGAGTCACAGACTTGCAGTGAAGGATACATTGGACCATAGAGCTAACCTATTGACTGCCTTTATAGTTAAAAGAAAGGCTTACAATCTAAACTAAAGTCAGAAGAAAACAAATTATACATTCCTAATGTACGGCCAAGGGAGTCTGGAATTTTAATATTGTTCCACTGTATTATATCTTGGATTTAATCAATCATTAATATTTTTATGACAAGGTAAGTCACGTACTGTGAAATATTTGGCCAAATTATTCCTTAGCTGCTTCTGTTATGTTCGTGAACAAAGGCAATTTGCGTCTATTCATCCTCACACAGAATTCCCATAGGGTAAAACTGTGTGGACAGACAGGCGCGCTACGAAATGAATACCTTAAGTGATTCACACTTCGCAGCCAAAGAAAACAGCTGCTCCAGAAACAGAGAGAACCGTTCCTCGGGTGACATTTTTATACATCCTTTATTAAGGTATTGGAATTAAATTATACTGTATACATATAAATATAATGTGTTTCACAATCCTGATGCCAGATAAACTGTTAAAGAAGTGTAATAAAATACCTCCCTGTATGTATGGTTTGCTTGGATGTAAATTGGACAAGACAGGGCAATGACGGATCCCTGAACCACAGTGAGTGACCTGAACAGTTACGCACATTGATGATGTAATCAGAATAAATTGAGAGATTTAGCATTTTTTTACATTAATGACCTTTCAATGCATACCATGATTAATTTAGACACCAAAATAATACTTTCTAATCCATGGAGCGAACTGGCCAACACAAGACTACAAGGATGCGTAGTACCACTGTGCAGCCAAAGGTCCACCTATGTTGGATGAGACAACGAGAAGATGGGGGTGTCTCGTCCTTCCTAAGTTGTTTCAGAGAATGATGTGGACTTTTGACATGTGCTTTTATCTGTGTGCTATAAGAAGTGTAAGTAGTAATTTCATGCAGAATATGTATTCCATTTTATGGTGAAGTTATGGTACCACCAACTGCTCATGGCGGTCTGTAGAACCAACCAATGACAAACTAAGACATTGTATCCATTGGTGTCATTATGGGTGAAGACTTAATTAAGATCAGGATTTACACAGGATTTACATAGTATGACTCCGATTTGGACTTTGTTCCTCTGTACAGGCAGTAAGTTACCACAATGCACAGCTGTTTTTTTTACATGTTGTATTTAGTTTGGGGTGGTGTAAATAAGACAATATTATCTAACATAGGAATGATCACGGAGATGATTATATGAGGCCGAAATACCTGGGATGGAGAGACCCTATTAAGTTAAAAGCCTGCATGACACAGATTTCTGATGAAGTTTATTTCTACTTTTAAAAAATCCATTGCTTGCTGTGTTAGATCTCACAACTCCCTCATTCAATTTCCAATTTTATAACATGACAGGAAGCTTCATATTTTGCATAATCTCTCTTTACTAAAACTCAGATTTAACAATAAAGTTTAGTGAAAGAAAAAAACATTGCAACAGCGTATAAAAGGCCCCTCCTCCTGTATCACTTCCTCTTTCTTTGCTGCTCCAGCAAGGCACAGGTCAGAGTAATTTGCTCCACACTGTTCATTTATTGGAATAGCTATTTGCACTTTATTTGAACATTTGTGTATTGTTATTTATCCCCTGCTCCCCTTCTCCCTGCTTTATCCCTTATGTTGGTTTAATATTGCTTTATCTGTATTTTTTGCTGGCCCTGTGTTTCCCTTGTCACTATCCTCTCTACTCACAGGGTTCTGGGCTTCAAGGCAAGGGTACTGGGGGTGCGAGGGGGCCCATACCGGCAGGCCGCGATAGCGGACCGCACGGCCTATTTGCGCGCAAACGTCGGCCATCTTGGATCTCGTGGTATTGCGAGATTCACGTCGGCCATCTTGGTTTCGCCAGTTCGTTATTCCCACAAACTGGCATAGCTTTTCTCTGCAGGTTTTCTTATATATGTAAACATCACACAATGGAGGTATAAATAGACATACAGGATGTGTTTACTCCATGATTGTGGATAATAGGTGCTGTATAAAAGTGTTCAGCTCTCTCCTACACTCACTAGTGTTCACCTTCAAGGATATAAGCCCTCTCCATTGGGGCAACAGTATTCAAATACCAAATGTGGGTGCACATAATTGAATATATTGCAGGGGTGACCCCCCTACGCTGGGTTACCCCCAAGCAAGTCTGGCATCAGTCCTAAGTGACATATATATACAGGGGTGACCTCCCTATGCTAGGTGACCCCCAAGCGAGACCTGCACAGACCTTTCGGTGGCAAACATACTACAGGGGTGACCCCCCTACGCTGGGTGACCCCAAAGCGATACTTATACAGACCCTTCGGGGCAAACATTCTATAGCAGTGACCCCCTTACAGCTGGGGTGACCCCCCACGCCTTACCAAGGCCCTATATATATATATATATATATATATATATATATAAAAAATTGTGTGGGGGACCCCCCTTCCCTATGCCACGACAATTTTAGGACTGCATAGAACAGAATTCAATATTGTATATATATATTTAAGGATACCATATGACACTGTTAAGACACTCCCAGCTGAAAGGAGTGAAACCGCCGTTTAGGTAATCTTCCCCCTTTGAGACACAAGCTCTGCTGCTGTGGACCGCCAAACTCCCGAACGGAGTATAAGGGAATACTTCAAACTCCCGAACAAAGAATCAGCCAAACTCCTTCTCTCCTAGAATAGACGAAATAACACTTCCCAGTAGCAATCTCCCCAAACACGAGACCAAGCTCCGTCTTGAGGGTAAAACAGGATTCTGCTTTAATGAGGGCTACCTGCCCGGTATTTATGCAGGTCTCCCACCTGGTGGACACTCCCCTAGGGGACCAGATGGGAGACTGGGACACATATTGTACAGTAGCCAATCACAGTGGCTCAGCTATAAACACTCCCCTTTGTACAAGTAAATCCCTCCTCTCTATCCTGGAGATAATTGGGAAGAAATCCAACTATCTCCAGGGATAGAGGCAAATCGGCATTTTACATAGTATAATAAAAACACATCAAAATCAATAACTATAAAACTACCGAATGCTTTTAGTTCGAGTAACGTATCCCCAGATAGCCTGGGTCTGAGCGCACATAACTACCGAATAGCGCTCAGACCCAATGCACACAGTTCAATCGCCATGGAGTCAAAGTCTTTCACATTGTTCTTTCAGTATACGATTGACTCCATGGGATGACTATCTGGGTTAAGTCCATTCGTGTAATAAAAGTCCCGAACGGACTGGCGTTCGCATGCCCGCGGATAAGAAGGGCAGTCGGCAGTTTCAGCGGTGTTCGGTAGATAAAGTGTCCGTTTTTAGTTCTATAGTTTGATTGCCGAACACCGCTGTGCATTCGTGTGTTTAAAATGGCCGCCGCCTCGTGTTCGACATGTGAACAACGACCACCCTGCATACAGTTCTAATTAAGAGGTGTCTGCGGTTAACCACAACGTTCTAATTGAGGCCAATAGGTTAACCAGCAGCACACTTCTCCTCTGGGTGGCCGTCCGTTCGGTAGTTTTATTCGGTACAATCTGAAACAGACGAACAGGGGCGTACGGGCAGGTAATTCCACGAAAGTATAGCAATTAGGCGAACCAGCAGAAAGAATTTAGACAGATGGATCTGTCACAGACACCTTAACAGGAATACCCTCATGATATGATTACCAGCCACCAGTGAATACTTTGTATTAAGGGTGATCCCCTTACTGCTACTGGGGTGACCCCCATGTACTGGAGTGCCTATGTTTATATATTAACGTTATCAAGTGGCAGGAATACCCGCATGATATCGTTACCAACCGCCCGTGGCCACATTATATTAAGGGTGACCCCCTTACTGCTAACGGGGTGACCCGCCACATACTAATCCCTCCTCCACTTCCATCCTCCGAGGAGGAAGACTTTTATCCCAATTCACCCACTATGGCGAAAGTGGACGAATGGCGAACAGCCGGCTTGACCTCTGTTGCTGACGACGGGCACATTATGCCAACTACGGTATCTTATTACGTCAAGAAATACGTAAAGTAGTACTCTCCACAGAGAAAGGGTTGTCACAAGATTACAAACACTGATGAAAATGTCTTCATCGACACACTGGGTTTACCCCATTCAACCCACAGGCACCACGACACCCAAGATCTTCAAAGAAATTGACAACGGTCTCTCAGACCTAGGGAACAGAGCAATAGGACCATTGGCAACTGGATTATTATTTGCCGAACCTTTATCGCTGAACTTATGCATGTGAATCTCTTCACCACATTCAACACAAGTTTGGACCCTACGGACCGTTCGGGAATACGTTATAAGATTCCACTCTCCACCCTCGCTGGTGGGATGTCCTCATCCTTTACGAATGGTGGCAAACCACGGACCTCTCATTGACGAAGGCATCCGGGTCCTGCTCGCCAAAGGTATTTCCCCATACTTCTGAAACCAGTAATGGTTTATCGACGATCACAAGGGTCCGTTGTCTGATCTGGACAACATATTATTCCTTTGCGATTCCATCTCCAGACTGCACTCACAGACCGAATTGGTAATATACCTTCTGGAATCACGGGGAGTCATCGTAAGCAAGGGGTCATCAACTCTAACACCACCTCAGGTGATACAATTCCCGGGATTCGAGATCGAGTTGTCCAAATGTGTCCTTTTACCTAACAGAATAAAATCAAAGCCATTCACTGAGAAACCAGGCGTACTCTGCGCAAGCACTCTGGCTCGTATGGTGGGACTCCTGTCCTCATCCATCCAGGTGATATTCCAGGTCTACTACACTACAAAACTATGCACTGACTGAAAGCCCATTATCTGCGGACGGGTCACATTTACGGCCAGTAACGCCTGAAGGAAGGACCGAACTCCATTGGTGATTATTTCACATGCAGACGTGGAATGGCTACATATCGGTGGTTCAATACATGAACCACTTGGGCAGAGCAGGATCCCGGGATCTCACAGAGGCGGCAACGGACATATACCGACTTTGCCTGCCACGCAATACCACTCTACATGCAGTATACTTACCAGGATTTGACAACCTATGGGCGGACTGGGTTTCTTGACTCTGGAGGAACGTCAATGGATGGAAACTGAACTTCTCAATATTCTGCACACTGTGAACTCTGTGGGGTCTGCTCCAGTTGAACAATTTGCATCCTGGTCCAACAGGCAATTACAGATATAATTACTATATAACACAGGCCGAAAAAATTAGAGAACAATTTGTGGAAAAAGGATATAATCCAATAGAGTTAACAACTTGTATGGAAGAGGTTAAATTGATAAAGAGAAAAGATCTTATTAGATACAAAGGGGAAACAACAAAAAAGAAAAGAGACTTGAAGAATAATGGTCAATCAAAGATTCCCTTTATATGCCATCATAGTGGAAACAATACAAAGATAAGAAGAATTATCCATAAATACTGGTCTATATTACATGAAGATCCTATTTTAAAACAGATTTTACCTTCCAAACCTATGGTAGTATATAGAGGGTGTAAAAACCTAAAGCAAATAGTTGTGAAAAGCAGTTTTACCACGAAACATAATGAACATTCTTTAAATAAAAACAAAGGTTTTTATGGATGCGGTTCCTGCTTAGCTTGCAGGGAAACTAACCAAAAGAAAAGACATATTACCTCCTTTCAGTATCAAAAAGACAAAACATTTACGATAAGGAATCAGCTAACATGTTTTTCCAAAAATGTCATCTATATTTTAAAATGTCCCTGTGACCTCATATATGTAGGAAGAACAATTAGAAATGTACACACAAGGATTGAAGAACATGTTAGAAATATAAAAAAAGGATTGGAGACGCATAGTGTTTCCAATCATTTTAATCTATACCACAACAAAGATCCCAAAAATATGTCCTTTTGTGCGATAAAAGCAATACATAGAGATTGGAGGGGGGGTGACTTTAATAAAAAGATTGGAGAGGAGGAGATGAAGTGCATCTACAATCTAAAAACACTAATTCCATATGGACTCAACCAAGATTTCGAGTTATGTCATTTCTTATAAATTGATTGATAGTTTTAATATATATTAGGTATGAATAAGGACATAGCTTTCCATTTTTTTACATAATAAATATGTTTTATATAGAATAAGAGTAAGATATCCAATTATTATATTTATTTTTTACTTGTATATTCACTATGGCAACATTTGCATGGTCACTTTATGAAATATTCACTGTCTTTTTAAATTTACTTTTTTTTTTTTTTAAATCTACTATTCTTTATATGCACTATATTTATGAAAGAAGCATGGTCACTTTAAAAACTGGGTGTTTCATTATATGGCTACATTCTAGCAGAATGAATATGTTAAGAGGATGAATTAACATATGAATTTATTATGTTTTTGTACAATTCATTATGCCCTTGTTCCTATGTATATGAGATTTTATAGTGTGGAGGGAGAAGAGGAAGAGTTTGGAACGCATATTTGCGTTCCATCGAAGTGCCCGACCATATGAATAGAAGATGTGTGCAATATTATTATGTGGAGGGAGACTGAAACGCACACTTGCGTCCCACTGAAGCGCCTCACTGTGTGAATTGGAGGTATTAGAAGGAGTGGAACGCACCGTGCGTTCCACTCGGAGGAACAATCCGGAAGTGACGTCAGGATCCGGAAGTGACGTCGCAATATCGGCGTGGCCGGAAGGGAGGAAATGAACGCAAGTGGAGACATGGAACGCATGTATGCGTTCCACAGCGGATTTTTACCGCGAAATACAAGAGAAGAAGGACTTATTTAAAGACATTAACTGGACACATTATTGAAAGCTGACTGAGGAAGCCACTATTGGCGAAACGCTTATTGGCTTATTATTTACCACTTATATTTTATTCTTCTATCTTTTAATTAATATTTTATGTATATTTTTTATAATAAAGTAGTTTTTACTTTTGCTACCCCATCCTCTGGATCCTCTTCTATTTATTGGAGACCACTCCAGCTACAGAAGGGTTAAGGATCACCCTACAATAGATCCAGAAGCCATCTATACCAGAGCCAGGTTCCTTGGCTCTGATTTTGTGAGTGTTTCCTTGCACCTATTGCACTTTAATATATATTGTAAATGATCTACACTATTTTGTATATCTCTCTATCTCCACAGCCATATATTGGAGAAGAGGAGAGAACAAATATTGCTCCATCCATTGTGTTTGTATTGTAATTACAAAGTTGTTTTAGCTGGCTTCCGGATCCGGAGTACAAGGCAGTGGACGCTTTACTTCGGAATTGGATGCTCCAACTGTCAGCGATACTTACACTTTTGTGTCCTTTTCTTTCGATAGGTTGCGGACGTTCGAGCGTAGACGTTTTTCCTTCTTTCTAGAAGGAATGTATTTTCTATCTCGCGTCGGACTAAGATGGAACTTCCTCCGTCTCATATCCAGTTTTTCGGACTGTTTTAGCGCTTCTGCATGGTGGACACTTTACTAGGATAGGACACCCTAGTCGGGACCTCTTATTTTACCTTTTGCTGGCGGATATCCCTAGCAGATGCAGACTCTTGTTTTGTTGCTCACTCGGTCTTTCCGGCGGGTGCTTCGTCTACCGACATATTGCGATCCGCGGACTGGACTAGAGATAATACATTCCGTGTTTGTTCATTCCGTCAGGTTTCTCAGGCTTCTTTTGCTCCTCATCCACACCTTTAAAAATGCAAAATACAAAGCCTCCTGTCATGTTATAAAATTGTAGATTATGCTAACGCAGTGTACCTATAATCTTAATTTTATTAAGGACAGGAGGCGAGTATTTTCCCACCCTTCTTTCCCCTCCCTGTTTATATGATTCATTGGTTTGTACTTCAATAAAGATTTGAATTCAGGGGGGTGTTTATTTAATTATTATGTGGTTTATTTTATATCACACATATTGAGATTGCGATTATTATCTGTTATGATTACTTATTCCGTACAATTTGACTATATATATTAATGTATTTATCCTCAACTACCTATTGTTCCTGTAACAAAAATGTTATTGTCTCATTTGGTAAATTCCCCTTTTTTTTGTGATGCGCTGCGGAATAAGCTTGCGCTATATAAATAGCAATAATGATAATAATAACAGTTCATTTCCAAGTCCGTTTCACGTCTTTTGTTTCTTTTCAGTTTGATTCTTCTTCGTGGATCGATATATGGGATTGTCTTCACACTCGTTTACAGTCTGAATCTTCATTGTTATCGTTGTTTATTGAATTTACAGGATGTGTTTATGGTTATATCACATCAAAGAAAGAGGCAGTGATACAGGGGGAGAGGCCTTTTATACCCTGTGGCAATGTTTTTTTCACTAAATTTTATTGTTAAACCTGTGCCGCTGGAGTTTTAGTTAAGAGAGATTATGAAAAATACTCGCCTCCTGTCCTTCATAAAATTAAGATTATAGGTACACTGCGTTAGCATAATCTACAATTATATGGCTTCTATAATATGTACGTTATCAGCAGACCTCAGGAAACCTCTGTGAGGAGCTAAGAATTTATTCCATGTTGTCACTCTAATGTACGGGGTCCCTTCAGATAACGTCAGTCATTAACCGATGAATGTGAGTGAATACCAGATCAGAGGTAGAGGTTAAGGAGAAGATTTTTTAATTAGAAATTTGTGAAAGGTGGCGTGTTTTAGCATGTAACTCAGAAAGCCAAACAGATGGTTCATTTAAAGTGTTAAACAGAACGTGGAGATAGTACAGCAACAATCGACAATGTGATCCAAGAGAATGCGTGGGGGAGAGTATGGATCTGATAGAAGTCGGCCCTTGGGGAACCAATCACGGACAGAAGCCAGAAGATGCCGTAATATTGTTCCTTCTCTCCCAGGACATCTAGTTAAACCGAGAGCTACAGAACATATTCCTGGACACATGTCAAGGCCCCATGCAAAGATATTGTAGTAATATTGCATTTCAGAAATCAGCCAGGCCCACATTCTCTCCTTTGCATGGATTTGTTTTTCTCCTGTCTATTCGGATTGCTTCACATATACAAGTACTGAAAATACTGCTTTAATCTGCATTTTTACAGCATGTATCGCTGGCACATGGTAATCAGTGCTGCCATGTAGTAGGAATAGATGGGATTGTGTATAGAGAAAGACGGGTTATTACCCAGAATCCCTGGCTGCAGGGGAGCTCTTTATACTGTGTGATTATGGGGTACGGCAGGTTATTACCCAGAATCCCTGGCTGCAGGGGTCGCTCTGTATACTGTGTGATTATGGGGTAAGGCGGGTTATTACCCAGAATCCCTGGCTGCAGGGGGCGCTCTGTATACTGTGTGATTATGGGGTAAGGTAGGTTATTACCCAGAATCCCTGGCTGCAGGGGGCGCTCTGTATACTGTGTGATTATGGGGTAAGGCGGGTTATTACCCAGAATCCCTGGCTGTAGGGGGAGCTATGTATACTGTGTGATTATGGGGTAAGGCGGGTTATTACCCAGAATCCCTGGCTGCAGGGGGCGCGCTGTATACTGTGTAATTATAGGATAACGCGGGTTATTACCCAGAATCCCTGGCTGCAGGGGGAGCTCTGTATACTGTGTGATTATGGGGTAAGGCGGGTTATTACCCAGAATCCCTGGCTGCAGGGGCAGTTCTGTATACTGTGTGATTATGGGGTAAGGCGGGTTATTACCCAGAATCCCTGGCTGCAGGGGGAGCTCTGTATACCGTGTGATTATGGGGTAAGGTGGGTTATTACCCAGAATCCCTGGCTGCAGGGGGCGCTCTGTATACTGTGGGATTATGGGGTAAGGCGGGTTATTACCCAGAATCCCTGGCTGCAGGGAGAGCTCTGTATACTTAATTATGGGGTAAGGCGGGTTATTACCCAGAATCCCTGGCTGCAGAGGGAGCTCTGTCTACCGTGTGATTATGGGGTAATGCGGGTTATTACCCAGAATCCTTGGCTGCAGGGGGAGCTCTGTATACCGTGTGATTATGGGGTACAGCGGGTTATTACCCAGAATCCCTGGCTGCAGGGGGCGAGCTGTATACTGTGTGATTATGGGGTAAGGCAGGTTATTACCCAGAATCCCTGACTGCAGGGGGCGCTCTGTATGCAGTGTGATTATAGGATAACGCGGGTTATTGCCCAGAATCCCTGGCTGCAGGGAGAGCTCTGTATACTGAATTATGGGGTAAAGCGGGTTATTACCCAGAATCCCTGGATGTAGGGGGAGCTCTGTATACCGTGTGATTATGGGGTAAGGCAGGTTATTACCGCATGCCCAGCATAGGCGTGCGCAGCCTATTGCATTAGGGTGTGCACCCTAAAGCACAAACACACGCCACGCGCGTGTGTGTGTATATATCTATATATATATATATATATATATATATATATATATATATATATACACACACACACTGCTGTGTGTGCTGTTAGTGTGATGTGTGTGTGAGGGTGCGTGTTTGTGACTGTGCTGTTTGTGTGTGAGGGTGTTTGTGTGTGTATGTTTGTCCTGTGAGGGTGCTGTTTGTGAGGGTGCTGTTAGTGTGCTGTGTGTGAGGGTGTTGTGTTTTTTTAAAGGTGCTGTATGTGTTTGTGAGGGTGCGGTTAGTGTACTGTGTGTGTGTGAGCTGTATGTGTGTAGGTGCTGTATGTGTGTGTGCTGTATGTTTGGAGGGATTTGGCAGATTAGTAAATCCTTGCTGCCATGTGCCATCCCTGGTGGTCCAGTGGAGAGTGAACTCTAGCCTGTGGGGCTAGAGTTAACTCTCGCGAGATCGGAGCGTTGCCCGCAGCTATGCTCAGATATCGCGAGAGGAACCTGGCGGAGCTTCTGTCTAGAGCTCCCTGGGTCCTCTACTGCCTCCCTCCATGCTGCTGTGGGCCGGTGAGGTAGATCTTTGGTCTCCCCGCCGGCCTATGAAGGCTTAGAGCAGAGCCGGCACTCAGATAGCGCCGATTCTGCGTGTGTGTGTGTGTATATATATATATATATACGTACACACACACACACTCACAGACACACACACATACATACTCACAGACACACACTCACAGACACACACATACTCACAGACACACACACTGACACACACATACTCACAGACACACACACTGACACACACATACTCACAGACACACACACATACTCACAGACACACACATACTCACAGACACACACACACTGACACACACACATACTCAGACACACACACACTCACAGACACACACACTGACACACACACACACATACTCACACACACACACACACACACAAATTATTATATTTTTTTTTTAAAATGTCCACCCAGCCTCCTACCTGGAGTGCTGGTGGACTTTTCCCTAGGGTCCAGTGGGGGCGGGCGCCTCTCTGCAGCTCAGCGCGTGGCGAGGGAGCTGTCTGCTGTCTGCTCCCTCTCGCCGCGCGGGCTGTCTGCTGGAGCTGGGAGCCGGAATATGACGTCATATTCCGGCTCCCGGCATCAGCGCGCGGCGAGAGGGAGCAGAGAGCAGACAGCAGAGAGCTCCCTCGCCGCGCGCTGAGGGGGGGGGAATCCATCACCTCTTGCCCTCCCCATGACAGGGGCAAGAGGTGAAACAGGGGGCACTGAGTGCCTGCAGGAACAGCGTTCCTGCTCAAAAAAAGTGCAGGAACGCTGTTCCTGCAGGACTCAAACCATAGGCGTGCCACGGGGATTAGGGTGTGCCCAGGCACCCGGCACACCCCGTGCGCACACCTATGATGCCCAGCACCCTGCCAGTCTCACAGGCCAGCCCACTGAGGCAGACCATGCAAGGAGCACTGTGGAGCTCTCTGTATGTAGCTAGCGCCCTGAGCAAGTTCATCTAATGATGCATTCATGCTACACGCTATGTGGCCAGAACCATAACATAGCTATAACTATCTCTCTGAAATTGGGACTTTTGGGAGGTCCGGAACAAAATAATGTTTAATGGAATGTTGGCAGTGATTGGAAAAAAAATGGTATAAAGTAAAATTAAACCGTTTGGTTTATAAACATGGCACCTCTCTTGTACACATTCTCCTCTGGTCTCTGGGCTCACGCCAAAAAGGATTTAATAAATTGTTTATTTAATTCTAATTTTACTATATAGCTTTCATTCAAGTCTTGTGCTTGGGAGAAATAGAGAAGAGACAGAATTTTAGACTGAATGCAAAATCAGAAAAAAACAAAAAACAAAAAGAAATATTATGTACTGTACCCCATCCGTGCATCCGCATAGCCGCATCCTGAATGTAACCCTATTGTGACCTTATAAAGACATCCCAGGGTTTGGATCACCACTGTCTCGGTATGCTCTCCCACCAGGTCCTCCGCTCAGAGTGGGAGATTGGGGCATCCACCCCCACTGCTCTTCTTTGCACCCAATAACCACAGATATCGGCCGTATAATTGCTAAGAAAAATGAAATGCAACGTTGGCCTCACGTATTCTATAAGTGGGGATTGTACCACTGTACGCCTTTCATACTAGAGCTGGTTTAAAGCTCTAAAAAACGTGAGTAGGACCATATATACTTTTATTCTTATTTTTATATTTTCTGGACATACTGCACCATTATCCCCTCCTTCTCTCCACATACGGACCGCATCTGATATCACAACAAGAAGATTTTCCATGAACAAGTTCATGATTGGACTCTCTATCTTGGACATATATTTAATATTTTATTTTTTAGTATTCTAGTTATCTTATTTTATATTTATTTGTATTTTAAGTCTCTTATTCTATTCCATTTTTTAAGTGTAACTTTCTATTGTAGACCTATTTAAGGCATCTTATGCTGATTATAATATTCTCACCAGTGTCTTTCTAGAGTGCCGCTAATCCTCTAATCCTTTTATATTTTGTACTTACCTCACTACTATAGGGATAGAGGGATTCCCTTCCTTTTGGAGGAAAGCTGCCTTAATTTCACTTTTCCCAGTTTGTTCTATCAGCGTTGACCCTTTACTACTGTTTCAAGTTTGGCCTCAATGTCTGTATGTTTAATTAGAGATGAGACAAATATTTATTTCTGCTTTAGGTTATCAGAATAAAATAGGTGGAGAAATGTCTATGGCACTGTAACTTTATTATTTGGTAAAACAATTTTTTTCCCCAACCAAAATTGTAATTTTTTTGATTTCAATAACCCCTTCACATCGGCACTCACTGGGATATTTCCAGAGATATGCCAATATTTGGGTCCGACTAGCCTGCCAAACCACAGCTCCTAATATTTCATATGGACTCAAAGGGGCACTTTAATTTTACAAACAGCAACAATATGGAGCTCCTAGAAAAGAGGGATATTAGGATAGAAAAGAGGGACTGAGTGATTTCGTTCCAAAATAGGGACTGTTTCTGCTAAATAAGGACACTTGGGAGGTATAACAGTCTATAATGAGTATGTATGACGTGAAGGATGAGATAAGACATGGGTATAAACAGAGTCACTAGAAACAGAGATTGCATCATTTGCTAGTGAATGCGACCTTAGGCTATGCAGGTCAATGCTAACAAGGGCTTCATGTGTGAGTATAGAAGATTTAGTATGTGTAAGTGATGCATGGTGTGCTTGTGTGTGTGTGTGTGTGTCTGTCTGTCAGGGATGCAGTGTGTGTGTCTCTGTGTGTGTCTGTGTGTAAGGAATGCATTGTGTGTTCCTGTGTGTGTATGGGATGCATTGTGTGTTTCTGTGTGCGTGTAAGGAATGCATTGTATGTTTCTGTGTGTGTAAATAATGTTTTATGTGTGTGTGTAAGGAATTCATTGTGTGTGTGTGTGTGTGTGTGTGTTTGTCTGTGTGGCGAAAGTAACCACGGCCTTTTGGAGGAGCCTACTTGTCAGCCCCCTGCCCCAGGACTATGGCCCCTGTGATGAACCTTGGTTAAAAACACTGTTCGTGTCTTTTGGACTTATACAGTTCGGTATTCGGGGCTTACCAAACAGATCAGAAGTTTGTGTTCATATACCGAACAAACTAACGAATGGTCGGACCACCCGCAAGTGGAGTGTGCAGCTCATTAACCTCCCTGATACATATGTAACCGCAACTTAATTGGTGATCGGCTGGGTGGTCGCTTGCGAACACGTGGCAGCGGCCATCTTTAGCCGCGAACACATACAGCGGTGTTTGGTCGTCGAATGAATGGAACTATATTCGGACACTTGACGGCGCGAACACCGCTGGGACTTCTATATAAACATATGTTCGGCTGGATTTGTATGGGAAGAGCAGCGTTCGGTGGGAGCAAGCTCCCGAATGAGAGAAATAGACTGTGCCTACCCCCTAACCACTACGTTCGGTATTTTGACTTTATTTCGTATTCCCAAAATTGACAGGCCCCACAGCCTGATTTTATGGAACACTTGTGGGCAGTAGTTTCGTGTGCAGTCGGTCAAACTAAGACCTCCATGAAAATCCTGAACCCCAGAACTGATCTGGGTGATTTTTGGATATGTTGGTCACCCAGATCATGGCTATCAAGGGATGTAACTTTTGTGGGAATTCCATGGGTTTTGGGGGTACTTTCGGGGTGTTGTTGAAAATTTAGTTTTTTGTGCCTGGAGATAATTGAGTAAGAATCTGATTCAATTATCTCCCAGGCATAAGGGAGGTATTGCATTCTTATGTATGGGAGTATCCTGGACCTGGGGGCCAATGTCATTGGTTTGTATAATTTTGTTGCAGTCTACTTTCAGGTAATGGGGGAGTGCCCCTTGCATGGTGATTGACATAAAAGGCCAGTTGTGGCTACCAATAAACCAGTTCCAGTTATCCCGCAGCGTAAAAGCCTCGTCTCATGTTTGTGGGAGAAAGCTATACAGCTGTCTCCCTTCTGTTTGGTGTGCTATAATCAATAGCTCTTGTGAGAGCTGTTCCTGCTATACTCTCTGGAGTAGGAAAGGTTCACCCACTGGAAGCTGGATCCTGGTCTTGGGTCCAGGGTGGGTGGAGGACGGCGAGTTCCCAGCCAAGCTGTAATGCTGGACTTGGGGACTAAGGTGCTGGTGGTGTCTGGTGGAGTGCTGGAAGTACTCACCGTTGCTAGGAAGCAGTAATTGGCGGACGCACCCAGTTGGGGTGCCAGGCGGTCTGTCACAGTCTGTATGTGTAAGGAATGCATTGTGTGTTTCTATGTATGCAAGAAATGCATTGTGTGTTTTTGGGTGTGTGTTTGTGTGTGAAAGAGACTTTGTGGGGTAGGATATCCCGTCCCCCTGTTTCTTACCTTTGCCTAGGGAGGGGGGACAGTGCATTCCCTGGTGGTCCGAAAGATGTGTAGAGGCTTTCAGCCTTTACCTCTGCCGGGTGAAGGCCCTTCTCGCCAGCCTGGTACTGTGTGGAATTGGACTATTAACATTGTAACCACAGCACTTTTCTGAAATCTCGGGCTCAGGAGAATGAGAGGCCCAGCTGCAGAGATAAAGACTGAGAGCCATCTGCCCCTCAATGCTGTGCAACTCTGGAAAGACCAGGGGAGGGAGATTGTTGGCCTTATCCATGTGTGCGTGTGTATATGTCAGTGACCTGGGCCCCATTCATGTGTAGAGTTTGTAGCCACCTAATGACAACCCTGGTAAGGGGCACAGGTCACCTAGGCCCTATATCTTTTGTCCTAGTTCATGATCTCATGGTTTATGGATTTAGATTATGGTCTCACTGGTGATGGCCCTAGATCATGGTCTCATTGGTGATGGCCCTAGATGATGGTGTCACTGATGATTTCCCTAGATCATGGTCCCATTGGTGATGGTCCTAGATCATGGTCTCACTGGTGATAGATTTAGATTATGGTCTCACTGGTGAGTTCCCTAGACCCATCGCAGAGCTAAATAAAATGTTATATTTTATTATCAAGATTCAATTAGTAGTGAAGGCTAGTCGTGAGATAGAAAGAGTAGTAGGTACCTATAACAGCCTTCCAGTGATAGCAGTAAAGGCTGTCAGTGGCATAGAAAGAGTAGTAGACACCTGGAATAGCCTTTCAGTGAAGTAGTAGAGGTTAACTGCGATATAGAAAGGGTAGTAGATACCTGGAATAACCTTCCAGTAAGAGCAGTAAACTCTAACAGTGATATAGAAATGGTAGTAGATACCTGGAAAAGCCTTCCAGTGAAAGCAGTAGGGGCTAACAGTGACATAGTAAAAAGTTCCAATCACTCATGCAGCCTTACCTACATTGACCCATACACACACACACTGACGCATACTGTCTCTCACACTGACCCATGCATACCCACTGACCCCCACACACACTGACCCACACACACACGCTCACTGTTCCTCCCCACACACACTGAACCATGCAGACACACACTGACCTATACACACAAAAACCCATACATACACAGACAGACCCATACACACATACAGACCCATACACACACACACACACACACAAACCCATACATACACACAGAGACATACATACACACACAGACCCATACCCACAGACCCATACATACACACACAGACCTGTACATACACACACAGACCCATACATAGACACACAGACCCATACACACACAGAGACCCATACATACATACACAGACCTATACACACAGACCCATACATAAAAACTCACAGGCCTGTACATACAAACACAGATCCATAAATACACACAGACATACATACACACACACACACACATAGACAGACCCATACATACACATACATTCACACACACACATTCATAGACCCATGCAGACTGACATACACAAACATACTGACTGGCACAAATTCTATGAAACACACACTGCGAGTTCTCTCTTACCTTCACTGCACTTTGCTCTTTGTTCCTGTCATCTTTACTGTGTCTGTTGGCCGACACTTTTCCAGCCCCATTTCCTGTTATTCTTCCGCCCACTTGTCCCCACGTACAGGGCAAGGGTGGAAACGAGTGAATGACGCGCCCTTGCGCTGCCGCAGCACTTGGCTGAAAGAGGGGTGAATGCCGGACCGATGTTCTACCAGGCGCTAGTCTACAAGTAAGTGCTCCCTAGCACCCGTTAACGTGGCTGGCAGCAGCCAAAGCTCACTCTATATAATCAATCCCACTTGATAGGGGGCGGCCAGACGAGCTTTAAAGCCACTGCCCCATGGTGATTAGCCTTTCAGTGGGAGCAGCAACAGTGATATAGAAAGGGTAGTAGATACCTGGAATAGCCTTCCAGTGGAAGCAGTAACAGTGATATAGAAAGGGTAGTAGATACCTGGAATAGCCTTCCAGTGGGAGCAGTAACAGTGATATAGAAAGGGTAGTAGATACCTGGAATAGCCATCCAGTGGGAGCAGTAACAGTGATATAGAAAGGGTAGTAGATACCTGGAATAGCCTTCCAGTGGGAGCAGTAACAGTGATATAGAAAGGGTAGTAGATACCTGGAATAGCCTTTCAGTGGGAGCAGTAACAGTGATATAGAAAGGTAGTAGATACCTGGAATAGCCTTCCATTGGGAGCAGTAACAGTGATATAGAAAAGGTAGTAGATACCTGGAAGTCTACAAGTAAGTGCTCCCTAGCACCCGTTAACGTGGCTGGCAGCAGCCAAAGCTCACTCTATATAATCAATCCCACTTGATAGGGGGGCGGCCAGACGAGCTTTAAAGCCACTGCCCCATGGTGATTAGCCTTTCAGTGGGAGCAGCAACAGTGATATAGAAAGGGTAGTAGATACCTGGAATAGCCTTCCAGTGGAAGCAGTAACAGTGATATAGAAAGGGTAGTAGATACCTGGAATAGCCTTCCAGTGGGAGCAGTAACAGTGATATAGAAAGGGTAGTAGATACCTGGAATAGCCATCCAGTGGGAGCAGTAACAGTGATATAGAAAAGGTAGTAGATACCTGGAATAGCCTTCCAGTGGGAGCAGTAACAGTGATATAGGAAGGGTAGTAGATACCTGGAATAGCTTAGGAGAAGTAGTATGTGTGATATAGGAGGGATAGTAATAGGGATATGTCCTATAAAATTTGTGTTGTGAAGGAACTAAAAAATACTTTAAAAAAAAAATAAAATAATAATTTTAAACAAAGAAGAAAAATATATATGACATTTTCTCATCTGTCCTCCTTGTTAGAATGAATCATTCCATGTATCTCCTGGATGAGAGATCTTACCCAGTTGATTGATTGACATAATGTACGGGGCTCTTTCAAGACTTACTATCTTCTTCACTACATCAACAGCGGAAAGAGCTGTGCCAGGTCGGTGAGATAATGGAACAATGTCAGATTTCCGATACCCCACCTGGAATGAGAGTGAGCCCAGATATTAGCGAGCTACCACTTAACATTCATCACATGCTACTCGCTCCTGCCGATTCCGACCTGTCTGCAACCAATTAAAGAATCATTTTGATATCATAAAACCAGGGCTTTATTGAAGTACCTCGCTGTGACCTAGCAGGGACCTCGGCAGGTTCATACGGTCACCGCGTTTCACCGAACGTAAGCTCTGAGAGCCAGAGACAAGTTCCATGTGACCCGAGGCATTGTGATGACAGGTATGGGACAATGATCTTCACGTGAGCCCCCAGTGCCTGTGCTCGCAGGGGCGCAGTCTGTTTGAATTGTTTGCAGATAGTGTAGTTTGTGCGTTGCTAAGCACAGATCGAGATGTTTGTATTCGGAATGATTAACATGCACAGAGTTTCCTACGGCAGATTCCTTTCAAGGCTGCTGAGAAATTGTTTTCGAGCAGCAGCTCTTTGCAGCGATCTGTGTGGTACACTCTCTGTTTATAACTTTTTATTACACTCTTTTTTTTTGTGTTCTCGCACAATCCCTCATTCTTTCAAGATGTTGTGTGAGGCTCAGAATATCTCGCCCGCACACCGAGAACGGCGGCCACGACAAAGCTGCCTCTTGTCACGTTTGATTCTCAAGTCGTGGAAAATCTGTTAATGGACTCTGGGAGCGATAAGACTCCAGGCTCCCACATTTAATGTATGCATTCTGCGAGTCGAATGGCTCAGAGAAAAGAAGTTCTGCAGTTACCTTGCAGCCATTGTAATCATGAGTCCAAAATCCCATCGATAAAAACAGCCCGAGCGCCTTTGTGGGATATCACGCGTGTGTTCACCCATTCAAATCCATCCCAGAGACCCATTTGTAGAATATCCATCCAGTGGGAGCAGTAACAGTGATATAGAAAGGGTAGTAGATACCTGGAATAGCCTTCCAGTGGGAGCAGTAACAGTGATATAGAAAGGGTAGTAGATACCTGGAATAGCCTTCCAGTGGGAGCAGTAACAGTGATATAAAAAGGGTAGTAGATACCTGGAATAGCCTCCCAGTGGGAGCAGTAACAGTGATATCGAAAGGGTAGTGGATACCTGGAATAGCCTTCCAGTGGGAGCAGTAACAGTGATATAGAAAGGGTAGTAGATACCTGGAATAGCCTTCCAGTGGGAGCAGTAACAGTGATATAGAAAGGGTAGTAGATACCTGGAATAGCCTTCCAGTGGGAGCAGTAACAGTGATATAGAAAGGGTAGTAGATACCTGGAATAGCCTTCCAGTGGGAGCAGTAACAGTGATATAGAAAGGGTAGTAGATACCTGGGATAGCCTTCCAGTGGGAGCAGTAACAGTGATATAGAAAGGGTAGTAGATACCTGGAATAGCCTTCCAGTGGGAGCAGTAACAGTGATATAGAAAGGGTAGTAGATACCTGGAATAGCCTTCCAGTGGGAGCAGTAACAGTGATATAGAAAGGGTAGTAGATACGTGAAATAGCATTCCAGTGGGAGCAGTAACAGTGATATAGAAAGGGTAGTAGATACCTGGAATAGCCTTCCAGTGGGAGCAGTAACAGCGATATAGAAAGGGTATTAGATACCTGGAATAGCCTTCCAGTGGAATAGCCTTCCAGTGGGAGCAGTAACAGCGATGTAGAAAGGGTAGTAGATACCTGAAATAGCATTCCAGTGGGAGCAGTAACAGTGATATAGAAAGGGTAGTAGATACCTGGAATAGCCTTCCAGTGGGAGCAGTAACAGTGATATAGAAAGGGTAGTAGATACCTGGAATAGCCTTCCAGAGGGAGCAGTAACAGTGATATAGAAAGTGTAGTAGATACCTGGAATAGCCTTCCAGTGGGAGCAGTAACAGTGATATAGAAAGGGTAGTAGATACCTGGAATAGCCTTCCAGTGGGAGCAGTAACAGTGATATAGAAATGGTAGTAGATACCTGGAATAGCCTTCCAGTTTGAGCAGTAACAGTGATATGTAAAGGGTAGTAGATACCTGGAATAGCCATCCAGTGGGAGCAGTAACAGTTATATAGAATGGGTAGTAAATACCTGGAATAGCCTTCCAGTGGGAGCAGTAACAGTGATATAGAAAGGGTAGTAGATACCTGGAATAGCCTTCCGGTGGGAGCAGTAACAGTGATATAGAAAGGGTAGTAGATACCTGGAATAGCCTACCAGTGGGAGCAGTAACAGTGATATAGAAAAGGTAGTAGATACCTGGAATAGCCTTCCAGTGGGAGCAGTAACAGTGATATAGAAAGGGTAGTAGATACCTGGAAGAGCCTTCCAGTGGGAGCAGCAACAGTGATATAGAAATGGTAGTAGATACATGGAATAACCTTCCAGTGGGAGCAGTAACAGTGATATAGAAAGGGTAGTAGATACCTGGAATAGCCTTCCAGTGGGAGCAGTAACAGTGTTATAGAAAGGGTAGTAGATACCTGGAATAGCCTTCCAGTGGAAGCAGTAAATGCTGACAGTGATATAGAAAGGTGACGAGTGGAGAAGTGAGTGCTAGGGGACAGTCCCAGAAAGCGTGGAGCGAGCACATAATTAGACACATTTTGCTAAGCTCCCTGCGCTGTCTTTATAGTACTCTGGGCTTGGCCAAATGCGTCTAATGATGCATTTGCTCCACGCCTTCTGGGCACTCTCTCCTAAGTCTCACTTGTTCACTCCTCTCCTTACCTTTCCCCCCTCTGTCGGCATGTAAGTTCCTTCGGGCGGTGCCAGTGCCGCGATGTTGGAGACTATAGGATTGGTTGAGAGATAAAAGAGATTAGCGTAGGGTGTGTGTTTTCTTATAGCTGTGTCCGGTGAGTTTAACTCCACCAGATACATAACGCTTGGGAGATAGCCTACTCCAGCCCTGTCTGTGGCAGTTTTATAAATTCTGACCTTTCCTGAGGCCTAAGGTAGGACGGAGCTGCTGCTTGAGAACAGGTGAAGGGACTGAGTTGCACAGGGAAGGTAACTATGTAGTGAATATAGCATATTATTATCATTAGTATTATTATTATGGTCATTATTTGTAGTGTGTGCTAATTCGCTTCTAAAAGTTACTGTAGCTGGCTTTATTTAAGGAATAGGCGTGAGATGGGTTTTTTAAAGGTGAAGGAGGCAAAATCCTTCATCTCAGAAAGTGTCAGTGAAAGTATTGATCTGGTGTTCCCTATAAGCATCTGTTGTGCGCTGTGTGGGACTGAAATAGTTTAGAACAGAATCTTTATAACAAGCAAACCCCTCGATGTGTATACAGTGAGGGGGGATCCCCTGCTGATTTTGAACGTTTGCCCACTGACAAAGAAACGAGCAGTCTATAATTTTATTGGTAGGAGTAATTTAACAGTGAGAGACGGAATAACCAAAATAAAATCCAGAAAAACGCACGTCAAGAAAGTTATAAATTGATTTGCTGTCAATTAGTGAAATAAGTATTTGATCCCTTCGACTTAGTACTTGGTGGCAAAACCCTTGTTGGCGATCACAGAGGTCAGACGTTTCTTGTAGTTGGCCACCAGGTTTGCACACATCTCAGGAGGGATTTTGTCCCACTCCTCTTTGCAGATCCTCTCCAAGCCATTAAGGTTTCGAGGCTGACGTATGGCAACTCGAACAGCTCTCTCCACAGATTTTCTATGGAATTAAAGTCTGGAGACTGGCTAGGCACTCCAGGACCTTAACGTGCTTCTTCTTGAGCCACTCCTTTGTTGCCTTGGCTGTGTGTTTTGGGTCACTGTCATGCTGGAATACCCATCTACGACCCATTTTCATCAATGCCCTGGCTGAGGGAAGTAAGAGAACATTTCCCCGTCCATCATCCCTCTGATGCGGTGCAGCTGTCCTGTCCCCTTAGCAGAAAAACCCCCAAAGCATAATGTTTTCACCTCCATGTTTGACGGTGGGGATGGTGTTCTTGGGGTCATAGGCAGCATTCCTCCTCCTCCAAACACGGCGAGTTGAGTTGATGCCAAAAGCTCGATTTTGGTCTCAGCTAACCATAACACTTTCACCCATTCAGATGTTCACTGGCAAACTTCAGACGGGCCTGTACATGTGTTTTCTTGAGCAGGGGGACATTGCGGGCGCTGCAGGATTTCAGTCCTTCATGGCGTAGTGTGTTGCCAATTGCTTTCTTGGTGACTATGGTCCCAGCTGCCCTGAGATCATTAACAAGATCCTCCCATGTAGTTCTGGCTTGATTCCTCATCGTTCTCATGATCATTGAAACTCCATGAGGTGAGATCTTGCATGGAGTACCAGACTGAGGGAGACTGACAGTTATTTTGTCTCCCGCAAAAACTGTTGTAACCTTCTCACCAAGCTGCTTGGCAATGGTCTTCTAGCCCATTGCAGTCTTGTCCCTGACATCCTTGGACAGCTCTTTGGTCTTGGCCATGGCGGAGAGTTTGGAATCTGGTTGATTGATTGCTTCTGTGGACATGTGTCTTTTATACAGGTAACGTGCTGAGATTAGGAGCACTCCCTTTAAAAGAGTGCTCCTAATCTCAGCTCATTACCTGTATAAAAGACACCTGGGAGCCAGTAATCTTGCTGATTGATAGGGGATCAAATACTTATTTCACTCATTGACATGCAAATCAATTTATAACTTTTTTGACATGCGTTTTTCTGGATTTGTTTGGGGGGTTATTCTGTCTCTCACTGTTAAAATACACCTACCATTAAAATTATAGACTGATAATTTCTTTGTCAGTGGGCAAACGTTCAAAAACAGCAGGAGATCAAATACTTTTTCCCCTCACTGTTGTTTGCCAATTGCTTGATGTGAATGTTACAAAGTAAAGTTAACTGTATCAAAGCTCGACCCCTTTCCACTAAGTTATTAGAGGAAACACGATGGAGATCACAACATAGAGTAGTCCTGGTTATAGCAGAAGTCATTAGCAGAAAATCAGGCTATAGAATCTACTCTCAATAAATAAAGCAGAGAGCCACAAGCCCACAATGCTCTGAGATTTAAAGGCCCAATGATATAATAAACCTGGTCCCTGGTGGTACAGGATAGAGTGAGAGGTTCCCTTCTCTGTAACGACTGACAGCAGTATAAATGGCTCTCTTTTTGCGCTGTGCCCTTACCCATTATGGTATTGCTGTAAATATACGTGATGGATTTTGACTTGTATAAGACGATGCCAACCAATGCTTTATTGACCACCCTGGCACACAGAGACTCATTTTATAAAATTGTATTCTTACATTAAGAGTCGGAAGAAGATTCCTGCCTCATGAGAATAATCCAGAATAGTAACGGTGCTTGTAATAAAATAACGTCTCAATTAAGTCTCCTTGGAGCCGATGAGCAGACTGCGTCAGCCGGCGAAAGCTGTGTACGCACGAAGGTCAACAATTGACGAAACTATTTTAACTCGCTAACGAATATAAGCACAAGAAAATCTCTGTCAACACGCAGGTAAAATAAAACCATCAAAGGGCAATTATGGCGACATTGTACTGTTTCGAGGCAGATTAGGAACAGCAGCGTGTTACTTGCAACAGAACATGCCATTTCTTGGCTCCATAGCAACTCTGCCAAAAAATCCTTTACTTGTTTTGCCAGCTGTTAACCAAATACCATAACTTTGCAGCAACCACGCCGAGAATGTGTCGACTTCACATATCAAGACATCGGAGAATTATTGGATTTGTGTCTCTTGACTACGACAGTATATTTCAAACTCTTTAATTGTTTGATTTCCTACATGCTGTGTTTGCTCGCTGGCGGTGTTCACAGTCCCCGTCCCCACAACCCCCACCAACCGGGGGGAGACTGTATTTTGTTAATCTCTCAGATACCTGATTTATCCTGGTTACTGTGAGCTGAGACGTTGGGGAAGATGAGGGAATTAATATGACAGACTAAAATTCCTCTACCCGTGCACACAGGGAGCTGTGTACAAAAAGCTATTTG
Source organism: Pelobates cultripes (assembly GCA_933207985.1). Classification (NCBI taxonomy): domain Eukaryota; kingdom Metazoa; phylum Chordata; class Amphibia; order Anura; family Pelobatidae; genus Pelobates; species Pelobates cultripes. The sequence goes on along the minus strand of OW240920.1, from coordinate 146,273,913 downwards.
TACATGCATTCCAAAAATACTGCATCCACCACAGGACTGTGTACAAACGCCAAGGTAACTGCTTAATGCTCAATTCAAATTCTTCACAATTAACAGTTTGGGGATAAACCTTCATGTGAGAGAACTGGCCTTCAGCTTGCTTTTGGTACCCAAATATACAACGCAATGAGAGAGCATGTCGGCTGTGCATCATGGGAAATGGAGTCCAGAGATGTCTGCAGGTTAGCCTTCCCTGGGCTGTACAGTGAATGTGATTACATTTTTTGCGTTTTGTCAATTTCTCTTGACAAGGGAATTGACAATCTTAGGGCGAAATTGCAAATGTTCTCCAACCCTGCTTTATCGAGCTTGATTAGTGTGATCTGAAGTTTACAAATCCCTTGTGAACTCTCTGCAGTGACTAGTTTAGCTAAAACCATCTGTTCTGGGATGCCTATGCATTTCCTCTAACAAGTAAATACTGGGTCTTAGATTTAAAGAGGAAATGTCACTTTTCAGTATTTCATAAAGATTTAATCTGATAATGATAAAGACTGCAGTGGAATTTCATTGACAACATACCGGAAGACTAACTACGGACTACTTTGTGTTCAAAGAAAAACTGAGGCTGACAAAAGGCAAATCTTTGTCCAATCCCAGCAGCCATCACAAATGGCGGCTGTAGGATTCAGGCTCGGTCCGTATACCTCAGTGTTTTACTCTCCCCTGCTGCCACCGGTTCCTCACCGGATCTGTCCATTTTGGGGGTCGTTCCGAAATATGCAAAGACATATCTGCTTTAAATCCACATTCCATCCGATCAGTCATTATAAAGAATACCATGGATAGTGTGGCCCTGAGGTTCATATCTGTGGCCCCCAGGCTCCCTACTCTCTGGGCGTCTTCTAGTCCATGGTTTGTATGGTTTGTCTTTTACTAATAAAGCTTGATAATAACAGCGCTGTTAGATATGATGATAGTAAACTCTTCGGGTTAGTTTCCTCGATTGTGCGTGCTTGGATTGGATTCCTTCACTGTAATAATATTGTAATAAATGTGTATGTTATTTAAATAAATGATTCCTAGATACATATCACAAGTAAATTCCTCATTCAAGATAAACAGAAGATATCGCCAAGCGGAAACGCTAGCCATAGTTCCAGCGAATGTGAAGCCCGTTTAATATATACACACGCATTCTTTCTCTATCACGCACCCACCAGCAGTTGGGACGGCCAGTCACTGAGTTGGGATATACAGGAGAAATAATAGTCGCAGAGGATGTGGGTTTCGTAATCTGGGCTCCCTGCATCGCGTATAAAATACACATTATTTACACGGCTTGTAAAGGAAATGCTGGGTTACAGTAATCATTTTGTCCAGGGGAGGGATGCTTTTTAATCTGAAGATGTAATGAAGCAGTTATTTGTAATATTATAAGAAGGTGCAGGCCGATAGACCCCCGGGGGTCCAGAAGAATTTAAGATTGATTTTCTGAGATAAATTAGATCAATCTGTACAGTCAATCCCGGTCTTTCATTACATGCTGCAGCTTCCAGTATTGGACATTAATGTATCATTATTGCACAAGGCATGAAACGGACCCTCCTTGTGGAATTCCAGGGGGCCGTTAGAACGGATTGCAGATTGTCTAAGCCAGTAAGTAACACTGAACTATGATGGCAGCAGATGACATCATATGTTTCAGTCTGATGGTGAAGGACTAGGGATATCCAGGCCGAGTGTCATACCATGTTAGTTGGTTATGTTAATCACCAGCAATGCATTATAGTGTGATTTATCAAAGTGTCACAATCTGAAAAGTGCGGCATATTTCTAAATCTAGAGCACTCGTCGATGGAACACCGATTGCACAGCTTTCCATTGTAATCGTACCACTTGTACAATAAGCTGTCATAATACACTGAGCTGTAATGATACAATAAGCTGTAATGATACAATGAGCTGTAATAGTACAATAAGCTGTAATAATACAATAAACTGTGATAATACAAAAAGCTGTAATTATACACTGAACTGTAATGATACAATAAGCTGTCATAATACACTGAGCTGTAATAATACAATAAGTTGTAATAATGCAATAAGCTGTAATGATACAATAAGCTGTAATGATACAATGAGCTGTAATAGTACAATAAACTGTGATAATACAAAAAGCTGTAATAATACACTGAGCTGTAATAATACATTGAACTGTAATAATACAATAAGCTGTAATAATACACTGAGCTGTAATAATACAATAAGCTGTAATAGTACAAAAAGCTGTCATAATACAATAAACTGTGATAATACAAAAAGCTGTAATAATTCACTGAGCTGTAATTATGCATTGAGCTGTAATAATACACTGAGCTGTAATAATACATTAAGCTGTAATAATACAATGAGCTGTAATGATACAATAAGCTGTCATAATACACTGAGCTGTAATAATGCAACATGATGGAGTGGTTATGGTGCTTAGAGTTTCCTATTAGCAGAGTACTGATTGTATTGTCACATTGTGAGATTGCTGCACGATTTATCTCACATCGATATATACCAGGATTACAGTTCCTAGTATGCTCATCCAGAGTTAAGGAGTTAGAAGGTCCAGGTGGCAGAGGTATCAGACCGCAGTCAGGGGTCATTTTGGGCAGAAACCCAGGCAGGTAGAGGGTATGTCAGTATCCGTGAGTGATTGAATACCTCGCTCCCTGATGGCAGCCGGTGGGAGCTGCATGCGCTATTTCCACGACCCCGACTCTGGAAGGTCTGGCTGTGATGTCAGAGCTGGCTTGGGTTACAGTCTCACCCTGCATTCACTCTCACAGGAGAATTGACATTGGCGGCAGAATGAGACAGGCTGACAAAACTGACGCCCCCATCCGTGTCAACGTGGGACAGACCTGACAACAACCTGCTATACCTAACATGGGCCTGAGAGGAGAAGAGGGGGCTGCCGTGGGTCTTTAACCCCTTCATGGTGTGGATACATCGCCGCAGTAATCACCACAGCCGAGTTTTAGTCAATATTTACTAAACCAGGAATCGTGGAGAATTGGGAAAGGAACTGCATGTTTTATGTCAAAAGAGACAAACTGTAAAAAACTCTGAAACTCGGCTAGTTTAGTCTAGAGATTGCAATCCGTTAAAGTGTGACAAGGTCAATCGGTAAACTGAATTCTGTAAAATGTACTTCTTACTAAATCAGAGGAAGTGAGGATTTTCTCAGGAATAGATTGTATCAAACACTTAAAACAGATGTCTGCCAGGTTCATCGAACGTTTTGACAGTAGTTTCTTTCCTGCTCCTAACCCGCAGGGTTACAGTGACAGCGCCATCTACAGGGGAATTAAATTGTGATTTATCTGAAGTTTGGGCGATTGGCCAGTCGCCCGAATTCTGTAACTCCGAATTGCCATTTAACTCACCAAACTAACAATCACACAGCCATTTAGTTTGTCCATTCATGGCTCCAAAAAAATGATAAATGGCAGGGAAAGGTCATTGATGATTAGGGGAGAGCTGCCACATGTACATTTTATTCATAGATGAAGTAAAGTGGAACCAATAGTGGGAAAAAAGAACGAACGGTAAAATAAAATCCTATATTTAGTGTAGATGTATGTACAGTATGTTTATATGAACTTAATAAATATATACCAGGACTGAATACTGAACCCCTGAACCCTGCAGCTCTCCATAGACTGAATACTGAACCCTGCAGCTCTCCATAGATTGAGCCCTTCAGCTCTCCATAGACTAAACACTGAACCCTCCAGCTCTCCATAGACTGAGCACTGAACCCTGCAGCTCTCCATAGACTGAACACTGAACCCAGCAGCTCTCCATAGACTGAATACTGAACCCTGCAGCTCTCCATAGACTGAATACTGAACCCTGCAGCTCTCCATAGACTGAACACTGAACCCTGCAGCTCTCCATAGACTGAACACTGAACCCAGCAGCTCTCCATAGACTGAACACTGAACCCTGCAGCTCTCCATAGACTGAACACTGAACCCTGCAGCTCTCCATAGACTGAACCCTGCAGCTCTCCATAGACTGAACACTGAACCCTGCAGCTCTCCATAGACTGAATACTGAACCCTGCAGCTCTCCATACTACTGAACCCTGCAGCTCTCCATAGACTGAACACTGAACCCACCAGATCTCCACAAAATACCCCACAGTTCTTCCAAGTGATAAAGCTCTCTGCATGCCACATGATTTTGTTTAATTGCTGAGTCCTGGAGACCTAGTGTTGCTAACTGTCTGATTACGGGGTTTGGCGAAAGGATGGTGTATCAATCCTTTTAACCACTTGTCCTTAATTGCCCCCTGCAGAACTGAAAGTATAATAAGCCTCCTATAAATACTTTCCATGCGCTCGGGTTACAGTTCAGAGATGGGAGAGAATGTCGCTTATCTGTTTGGGAAACGTTCTACACATAGTGAAAACTATTACAGAGTGATTCTAACGGAAGATCTCAGAGCGGCCATTAAAAATCCCATCTTTCTAATATCGGCCAAAATAAACAGGCACCATACATCGGGATAGTGACAGTGAGTAAGATTGTAATCGATCTTTCATACATAGCTATGGCGGGTAATGCTAAATATTCATTAAGTTCATTAAAAGCTATCTTTGATGAAAATATTTTGTCTTCTGATATGTTAAACATATATGACATTATATAGGGCTCTCACTACCTCCGGCAGCAACGTACGCACTACTTGATTTTAAATACACTGAAATCTACTGCTACCCAACTCAATGCTACCCATTGTATTGACCTGGGAAAGATGAAGAAGTGGAACCTATAACCCGGAGGTTGGGGATTATACATTTCTAGTGCTGACTTTTTCTCTCTGTAACATTTCACACGGACAAAAAGGGAAACTTTGCTTTTACGGGTGTGAGTGGGGTTTGGCCAGGGGCAGGGCTGTTCTGAGAAAATTTAGGTGACTTACTAATAACAATTCATCCAACTAAAATGTAATTTAGAAGAATAGCAATGTATCTTATTTACACCGACTGATTTCTAAACATGGAAACAGGAAAAAAGGCAAATTAATCAAGTCCAATGCCTAAATCAGGAGCAGATATTAACACTCACATAAAACATATATCAATAAAGAATGAATACACAAACACATGCAAAACACAGAGGGAGATCGACTAAGCAGTAGGCAAGTTCCCTGGCTGTTTGATACACTTAGCCTTTGTAAGAGCTAACATCCTCTGGACATTCGGATTATCTCAGAGTATGTGTTTATAATTAAGCAGATAAGATCCCGGGCTGTGTGTATATAACGGGATTTCTGCCTAGCTTGGACTTGAACTGATACATTGTAGACTCTTTGGACTAAGTTATTTATCATTTTTCTACTGTATCTATTAAGGCTGAGATTTCAATATACAAGACATCACATCTCCTGTATTATACCAATTATCTAATATTCACTGCTTAGTCGATCTCCCTCTGTCTTTTGCATTTATTTGTGTATTCCTTACTTATTGATATATGTTTCTCCTCTATGTATATGTGAGTGGTAATTGTAATGGAGCACCTGGCACCCAGACTGGGTACCTCCGTTGAAGGATGCTCCTAGCACTTACAGAGGGCTCCAAGCGCTCCGCAGACACCACAACCACCGCAGACCCCACGAACCGCCGCATCTTGGTTGGGGTCTCGCCGTCTCCTACCCACCCTGGACCTACGACAAGGCTCCAGGTTCCAGTGGGTGAACCTCTCCTCCAAGAGAGTGAAGCAGGAACAAGCTCTTAAAAGAGCTTAGTGGTGATTAGCTAAGGGAGTATGCAGAGCATAGCAATTCCTTGTAGTGATATAGCAATTCCCCCAATAAGAGACAGGACTCAGATTGGGGGTGAAGAAGAACTCTCGTTTAATGACGCACACTCTTCTTTTATGCAATTCTCCCCTGCAAGGGAGACGCCCACAGACAATTATACATTACCCAATCACAAACTGGTTACATCCCACACATCTCCTCCCCTTAGCCTGAGAGGTAACACAATTAGCCGTACAGTTTAAAACATACTTTTTACCCAACTTTCATAACTCTAAAACCATACATCCAATATTAATAAAAAAAAGTCACATATTATTAATCAGCATATTTCAAATACAAACATACCCAAAAATCATTCGAATCCGTTCAGCCATTCGGGAGATAGATATTTTCGAATGGCGGCCACTTAGATGACTTCGGCACTTCAACTGCATCTGAAGTGCCAGTTTAACAGTACGAATCCTTTTTCTGGGAATTAAAGGGCCAGAAACAGCAATATAAAAATCAATTATGCCCAGATCAGTTCCTGGAAGGGCAATACATCCCAGGGCCACAGTCGCTGGGCAGGAGGCTGGCAAACAGGCCCCTCCAAAAACCAGTGGCGAGGTGACCTCAGTAATATCGACTACTGATTCAGGCATTGGACTTGATTAATTTGCCTTTTTCCCTGTTTCCTTATATATCTATACAGCCTAGGGTGTGGGCTGTTCTTATCAGTTGTTTAGTAGATAAGCACTTTTTTCCTAATTCATCCTTCCTAACTATACCTAAGAGAGTCAATTTCCTCTAGGTCTATTTTTACTTTTGATTTCTATACATATTTATTGTAGTTTAAGGACACATTACTGGGAGTATTATTGCTGTGGAGCTCTGTTATACACTCAGACACATTACTGGGAGTATTATTGCTGTGGAGCTCTGTTACACACTCAGACACATTACTGGGAGTAATATTGCAGTGGAGCTCTGTTATACACTCAGACACATTACTGGGAGTATTTTTGCTATGGAGCTCTGTTATACACTCAGACACATTACTGGGAGTATTATTGCTGTGGAGCTCTGTTATACACTCAGACACATTACTGGGAGTATTATTGCTGTGGAGCTCTGTTATACACTCAGACACATTACTGGGAGTATTATTGCTGTGGAGCTCTGTTTTACACTCAGACACATTACTGGGAGTATTATTGCTGTGGAGCTCTGTTATACACTCAGACACATTACTGGGAGTATTATTGCTGTGGAGCTCTGTTATACACTCAGACACATTACTGGGAGTATTATTGCTGTGGAGCTCTGTTATACACTCAGACACATTACTGGGAGTATTATAGCTGTGGAGCTCTGTTATACACTCAGACACATTACTGGGAGTATTATTACTGTGGAGCTCTTTTATACACTCAGATACATTACTGGGAGTATTATTGATGTGGAGCTCTGTTATACACGCAGACACATTACTGGGAGTATTATTGCTGTGGAGCTCTGTTATACACTCAGACACATTACTGGGAGTATTATTGCTGTGGAGCTCTGTTATACACTCAGACACATTACTGGGAGTATTATTGCTGTGGAGCTCTGTTATACACTCAGACACATTACTGGGAGTATTATTGCTGTGGAGCTCTGTTATACACTCAGACACATTACTGGGAGTATTATTGCTGTGGAGCTCTGTTATACACTCAGTCACATTACTGGGAGTATTATTGCTGTGGAGCTCTGTTATACACTCAGACACATTACTGGGAGTATTATTGCTGTGGAGCTCTGTTATACACTCAGTCACGTTACTGGGAGTATTATTGCTGTGGAGCTCTGTAATACACTCAGACACACCAACAATATGGAGCTCCTTAAAAAAGAGGGGTGTTAGGAGAGAAAAGAGGGACAGGGGGATTTGGGAGGTATGTGTGTATATATATATTTAAGCCCCTTTGGCAGTAATTATTCAATTATGAACAATCCATGTGTGAATAAATAGGTAAAATTACATTACAGATTATTATAAATGGCTCATTAAAAATGAAAATTGTGGAAGTCTGAGAATCTTTATCCAAAATACGTTTTTTTTTTTTGTTTTTTTTTCAAAAAAAATAGTTTTTGGATGAATTATGATGCAAAAATGCCATCAGAGGCCAGGAAAACTCTGGTTAATCTATTCTCCAAACGTAGAGCTCTTTGTGTTAATAAAATAATATTTCTTTATGTAAATATATAAAATAACATGTTTCAGGACATGCAGTTCTTGGTTTTTAAAATTCTTTGGCAGATATAAAATGAGCCAAAAAAAGGGTTAAAGGGTTAATGATGCCCGGTAAGTGATCTCTGTCACGTGCCAACCTGTCCCCAGCCAGTGACCCGCATGATGGGTAATGTCAAGCTATTAGACGTTTCCCAACATGGTGCCCCAGGGCAGCGATGGGATGGCACGCCCTGGAACTCCCTTCCCTGTGCTCAGATCATACATGAAAGGCCAACATTAACACATGTTAAGGAAAACAAGAGAGATTTTTACCCATGACTAATCCACTTCAACTGAGATTTACACAATTTTTCAGAGAATTTGAATAAAAAATGTCTGTTTCCGGCAAACTGTACTTGGCGTGAGCCGACCATCCAGTGTTACGGGAACAACCTGTCTGTTTCACGCTGCTCTCCGTTGGTGCTGAGAGTTTTATGATACACCCTGCTGGTTCTCCAATCGATACATCATGATAACGAAGTATTCCTGTTTGAAAACATGTTACGGATTTAGTATTACATGGGGCCTGATATGATATTGTGCCCAGATTACCTTCTTTATCCCTCTATTTAATTAAACAAATTGAAATTAAAAAAAAAAAGTAAACACTGAATGTTTTTCCCAAGTTCACGCACTGCCCAATACTTACCTCTTATAACCGAGATGCGGCTTTGAACGGATTTGTAGAGATAACCCAGGATTGATAATTCTTTATAATCTCAGCTGCAGCAGACGGGGTTAAGCTTTGGGTGACTCAAAAACTGTTTTTTAAAATCTGGATTGACTGCCAAATACTCCTTGCACCATAAACACTGCAATCCACTGTGCAGTAATCTGCAGTGTTCATGGTGCTTAGGGTACCTTTAATGTGATTTTAGAGACACATCTAATCACACTGTAGCCTTTATTTTATCCACACAGCTGTGAATTGTATCCGTCAAAAAAGACCTTTAACTAATGTTTTAATCCATAATTTCACGTAACATAATGTACCAGGAGTTCAGATAACAGTATTTGCTTCTTGAACATTTAGACAAAATCGGTGAAATTCCCAAACAGCCCAAAAACGTCCTCATTAAAAATGTGTAAAAAGACCCAGAATACGACAATCTCTTTAACGCTGTTTCTAGAGATAATGGAGGATTTCTTCATATGATTTACTGACATTAATCACACTACTAATAAGTACAACATGTTATTCACGCAAGTAGGAGCTGTAAAATATTGGAAAACATCGTCAATTTAACATTTTAGGGCAATATAACTGACCTGGAAATTAGCCATCTTGGAAAATGTTTCAATTTAGCATTTCTGCACCAAAATTTGAAATGAGAATGTGAGAATAACTGTGTCAATGCATTTAATTCCACCAAAGTTTGCCTCTTAATTTATAGCATATAGAGAAATTGATTAAATCGTATTTTGCTTTATTTATTTATAGATTATATTTTATTTATAGATTTTAATTTATTTATAATCAGTCTCATATTTTCGTATATTTATTTGGGCACTCACTCTGGTTGGGTTGATTGGAGTCTTCACCATTGATGAGTGAAGTGGCTCAACATTTTACGGCAAAGATATTTAATCAGAGGTGGTTTCTGGCCAAACAGACTTATTACACGGGCTATTATGGGGGGCTGGGTCGATTTATCGTGTTATTGGCGACCATTTATCATGTTATCTCTCAGAATCAGGAGATCTGGCGTCTTGCTCCCAGGAACGTTTGGGTTCCTTTAGAACAACACACAGAGTTGGCTTTCTTCACGACAATGTCTAATAACATGATCACGACATGATCTAATAACACCCACTCAGGGCAGGATGTTAGCCCACTCCTCGAATGGAATTCTCCACAGATTCCTGGAATTTGAGAAGAAAAACATTATGAGGATGGTTTGTGCACAATGAACCAATCTCTTTATTCCCGTCAGACACTGAACAAACACTGTGCAGGTGACATGACTTATTCAGTGTGGGAAGAATCAGTCATTATGACTTTAAATATGCATGAATCAACTTACTAAAACAAACTTGTTCAAAGTGGGATGGTAATCGTCAAGCAGATCTGTCACCTTGTGAATACCTGCGTTATCACCGGAATATCTCATTAACCCTACTAGCCCTGCAAGGCTTCTATAAGATATATCTTACCCATTCATTATAACACACTGAGGGATATTCATTAAATTAATGCAAATTTAAATGAGATGAAAATACATTATGAAATTTACACTAAAAGAAGATGTCATGGCGCCCATTGATTTCCATTTTTTAATTCTTGTGTGATTTTGTTGTCAGCACATTCAACTATGTAAAGAACAAAGTATTTCAGAAGAATATTTCATTCATTCAGATCTAGGATGTGTTATTTTTGTGTTCCCTTTATTTTTTTGAGCAGTGTATATTCCCCTTAATAAATTCCTGAAGTTATTTTCTCTCTTTAAAGCCCCTTGTTCTTGTAAGTGAAACACATTTTTTTGCACCTATTTGTATGTTTTATCCACCCATATTACAGCATTGTTGGGATCTATAGATTTTAATAATAAAAAATATATAATATTAAGAAACAAAAAAATCACTGTGTTCTAGTGCCTCCTGCTGGCAAAAGTCAAATACTACATCACTAATTTACAATACTGAACCTTGAAAAGTGATTTGGACACTCCATTGCCCAAATATTTTTAAATCACTGTTTAGTAGATAAACCCCCAATAAAACATGCTTGAATTTAATTATGACCTTTTTCATTAGAGTTATATCTAAAACCAGTTTGTAAAGGCTACAAATATCATGTCTGCTGCCTTTACAAGCCCTCCCCTTCTAACCCCGCCCAGACTTTCTGTGGCTGTCCAATCACAGACTCCCAATGCAGCTCCATGAGAAATCTGTGCAAGGCAGGTGCTTTGGGCAGTTGCTGCATCTTGAGTTCAGTGCAAATAAGCTATCCTATAAGTGTCCCTCTAAACAAACCAGGAAGTAACAAGACTGGGTGTCTGATTGAGAGCAAGGGGGGTGTGACCAGGGTGATTTATAAAAGTGCCAGTTTTACTATTCACAAATAAAGCATTCAGTAAACCGAAGCATGTTAGACGGCCTGGAGTGTCCATTTAAACATCCTCTGCTCCTCTAAATGTCCAGCTACCCTGTTCTGGAGATTTAATATTATTTTACAAAATAGAATCATGACATGTCTGTTAAAATCTATGGATTATCTGGCGTTTAACATGACTCCTAGGATCTATTCACTAAAGCTTGAATGATGCGAGACGGACAGACAGACTGGGCTGACTGCGTAGACTTGTAATGCATCCTGCAAGTGTCCCTCCAGCACCGTCTCCACCAGATACACGACCCGGGCGCTACGGCTCTTATAGTGCTTTCTTAAGATCCTGTAATTAGAGGATTGACTGGGACTGACGATTAATCAGAATTGACATCTCCAGGCCCAAAAGGCTCTCAATACAGCCCAGAACAACCTGTCAAACCGTTTACCATTTCACATTCACAGTTATTCACTAAAGAGAGATTTCTATATGAATTCAGAACATTCAGACATTCTCCAGGTCAGCTTTCACTTTGACTACGTTGGCTGTACATTCGAAATTCTCTTGAATTAACTTGGAATTCCTGACAATTATTACTAAGTTCAATAACCCTGCATGTGAGAGGGATGAGGGGACTCCAGTTAAATTGTCTTTAATGTGTTTATATAGAAATGGCATCCATTAAATTGATGGGCACATGTATTATCCATTTTATATACCTAATTCTGGACTTGGTGATTAATATCTATTAGAAATGTAACCATCAGTTGGGCTGCTATAGTTCACAACACCGTGTAATAACCTGTTTTGCCACTAGATGGTGCCAATGTACCATGCAGCTTAAAAGGGGCACTAGAAACATAGAATGTGACGCAGATAAGAACCATTTGGCCCATCTAGTCTGCCCAATTTTCTAAATACTTTCATTAGTCCCTGGCCTTATCTTATAGTTAGGATAGCATTATGCCTATCCCACGCATGCTTAAACTCCTTTACTGTGTTAACCTCTACCACTTCAGCTGGAAGGCTATTCCATGCATCCACTACCCTCTCAGTAAAGTAATACTTCCTGATATTATTTTTAAACTTTTGTCCCTCTAATTTAAGGTCCTCTTTTTTTTTTCTTTTAACCCCTTAAGAACTGAGCCAAATGTACACGTTGTGATCAAAACAAAACAATGCACTTAGTATCCTGCAGACCCTCTGATCCTCTGTGATATTCCTAAAGCAGAACTTCCACTTTAGACTGAGGGTCTCAGCTGTGAATTATCACAAATTTAAAGTGAATTCCAAACTTTACACCAGATTTTTAGAAATCTTCCATGATCTTTGAGCTCCGCTTAAAATGTGTAAGTCACTTTGAATACGAGAGAGTTCACACTTGTGAATAACCTTTAGTACAGGCTTCCCCAAAATCCGGCCCTCCAGATGTTGCTGAACTACAACTCCCATGATTCTATGAATGAAATAGATAGGCTAAGAATCATGGGAGTTGTAGTTCAGCAACATCTGGAGGGCCAGAGTTTGGGGAAGCCTGCCTTAGAGGGTCAGACTGAAGTAATTGAATCTTTATTTATTATTAACCCGCTACGAGCCAGATCTGTCTAATACATTGTGTTTAGCAATCAGTTTCCCAGCGTTTCGCGTGGCGTTTGTCCGCTTGGTTTCTGAAGCTGTGGCTGCGCTGTGCAATAAGGATTAAGAACACGCGGGAGCATTGATGATAACAATGGTGTCTGCATCGAGATGTACATTACTTTATTTATATCCTTTTTTTTTTATCTCCTTACAATCCGCATGTGTACATTTAATTTGATGAAATTCAGTGTGTGTTTTATTTGCTGTGCCGTTCGGGGTTAAAAGGTTTAACGACGTTGTTACAGACCGCCAGCGACATATGGCTCACGATGATCTGCTTCCCGCCAAAGTGCCCAGTTTGGGCTTTCTACCATTATTATTGGCCTTTTTGTGCAGTTAAGTATTTTAATTATGTGAGCAGGAAAAGGTTTATGGGGTTAAGGACCTCCTTAATAGCAGCCCAGACCTTCTCGGACATTGATGGACGAGGGACTTTGAGAAAAGAATGGGCCCTGTGTGTGCTTGTTACAGATAGAGATTATATATCTAATTAATCTGTTAATCATTTACTGGCTTTTTCTTCTCTTTGCATTCATCATCTAAACAAAAACAGCCTTTTGTGGTGACTCCGCTGTGTGTGAATGGGTCCATGGTATACGCTAAATATAGACTGGAATTTCTACAACAGTAAATAATGCTATAATGGGGAAATAAAGGGACGCTCTAGGCACCGTAACCACTTTTGTTAATTAAAGTGGTTATGATGCCAGGTTATTATCCCTCCACCCATATAATCGACTAATTTGTCAAACTAATAACATAGGGCTGACAGCCCTGTCAATCAAAGAACTGGGAATCACATCTCTCTTCAGCAAGCATACCGTGACAGGAGCTCTCTCGGACTGTCACCAAATGTCAAAGAGACAGACCAGTCTTTGGACTGGCAGTGCTTGCTTCCACATTAGAAGTGAAATACATATTGATATGAATTAGTATGAGTGGGAATCCTTGTTCTTTGATTGACAGGGCTTGTAGGGGGAGCTATGAACTCTGCTTTTTTTTTCGTTTTTGTCAATATAAAAGTGCAGAGAATGTACTTTAGCACCATAACCACTTAAGATGAAGTTGTTATAGTGCCTTTAGTGTCCTTGAAAACTTATTGTCTGGCTGGATAACATTAAAAAATAGGAATACATAATTGTCTTGCTATTAATTTCAGTTTCCCAGAATTCCCTACTGGATTGCGGCTGACAAAGCATTCTGGGAATTGTAGGAAATGCCACAGTATAATCCCGCTAAATGGAGGCGATGTTAATGCCACTTTCAGAAACAAAAAGTATTTGTCTAATATCAGCACCAACTGTACACATGGGGTTAGCTGTCAGGAATTCAAAGTAAAGTTCACATTTTTGGTGAAAACAGTCAGATTGGAAATTATATATTTTCAGTTTTTCTGTTTGAACCTAAAATTTGAATTTCCCCATTGAATTGCCATCAATTTACACATTCGTGAATAACCTGAAACCGTTTAAGGAATTTCTAGTTTTTAGCATCCCTTCCATATATTAAATAGAATCTCCATGATGATTTCCATTCAGCCAGTTTCTCACTAGTTTATATAGAGACAATAGTCAGCTCTGCGGGCAAGACTTTCTGTCAGGTTGCAATTTCCTGCAGCTCCTCCCTGTGACCCTGTGACCTGCGTATTAAATGGGATTCCTGGACTGCAAGCTCCTTGTACTGAGACAGAACCTGTTCAGTGAGATAATGAGAGGGCCAGACACCTGCCAGGCCTTTCTTCATATTAAGGAACCATTTAAAACACTTATTAAAGCTTCATTAACGATCTGGACAAAATTTCAGAGATAAGAAGGGGACACGCAGTGATGGTGGTTAATAAATGTTTAGAAAGGTTCATACATTGGGTCATGAAGTTTCACACGATGAGTCCTATGGAATTCCAGCTGCTGCGGACTAAGACTCCTGTGTCTCGGAGTAGCTAGATGCTGGATAACTGGGATCCTGGGGCCTGCGACATTGCTGAACTGTTCTGCAATCGGCAGTATTAGCTGGACAGATAAGAAACAATAAATATAACGTTGCGGGATGTGTACTTGCTAATGTACGTAGCTTCCATTTTACTGACTTTGGTTAAATATTGATGTATTGATGAAGTAAACTGCGTTGAAGAAGATAAGATTGCCCACTGGACGACTGTCTGAGCATCATGGGAATTGTAGTTTTACGAAGATTTGGGGCATGTCTGCCCTCCGGTATGTAGAATCTCACTGCACAGAACATTCCGTAGAATGATTGGCGTTCAGCTGGCAGAGTTTCTTTGAATTCAAAACTTTCTCCCCTTCCCCCACGTCACGCTCAAAATTCGTAATCCAACTAAGATCTCTGAAAAAAGCCCCCACATCTGCAGCTGGATGCGGCCCCTTGCCTTGGGAGTCACAGGTGTCTTTAGCAGTAAAGTGCTCTCTTTAATTCTAATGTTAATTTCCGTAATTGGCGTGCTGCCTCCATGCTGTTCCGTACACTGACAGCCAGGTCTCTGCAGCATCTGGAGGAGGCCGGTGATGGGCATCCCACCGTGCCACAAAATCACCGCTGTCTTTTTCTTTTCTTTTTTAATAGTAAGATGCTTCAGAGAGAATCAGAGACACTGGACCTCCTGCGGCAAGTTTTCTTTTCTCTCTCGCCTTTGTTTGACGTACGGAATAGACCATATGGAGCCAGCGCTGAACTTCTACAAGGTAGGCGAGGAGATCGCCGAGGCTGTCCTGTGCTCGAATTCAAAACTTTTCCTACCCGATGCAATATTTTGTGTTTAGTATTTCATTCCAGTAACGAGTGTTTACCTTTTATCACACAGACTGGAATTTAAGGAAGAGAAGGAAATCAAATCATAGTGTATAAATATAGCGCTCACAAACTTCACAAATAATTATCGTCCAGAGCTGATGTGAAGAACAAGATTAACACCTTCCTTCCCTGTACTGATGGAAACATGGCGTCCACCCTCGACCACCCTGACCTCCATCCTGGTGGTGCATGATGGGTATATCGTTTGGTTCTGTGGCAGGTGACTTCTGGCTACAGGTTGCAAATCATCACAAGGGCTGTCCGAGTCCTGGGACTCCTGGAAGAATGTGGCACGGTCTTCATTTTAAATCATACCAGGAGTGCACCTCAAAGTCCTACGCTAATAGCCAGTTCTAAAAATGACTAGCCACTGTAAGCCAGTGGAAATGTTGAGCCCTACCATTACGATTATGGGCTACTTAAAGGGTTACTCCAAGGACCATGGCTTCGTCAGTGATTTGAAGTGGTCATGGTGTCTGGAGTAGCGTTTTACTATGAGATGCTGCATATACAATGTTTAACCTCTCTGCTGCCAGTGCCTCCTGGAGCAGCGTGATTGGAACAAGAATTCCAGGCCGGCTAATGGAAATTCTATGCAAATGTTGTTCCAATGAACGCAGTGCTATTATGGCGGAGCAATGTTATTGCTGTAAGATCAACATTGTTAATGTGAATCTCCAGTTAAAAGTCCGACATTTATAAAGATAACTAATGCATAAGTGAAGGTTGTGACATTAAATCATTCGATGCTACATAGAGATTTGCAGTTAATCGAATTAAACCAGAGGATTCGATTTCTTAAAGTATTTATTCAATTTTTGTAGACCTAGGTCCACTGTTTCCTACATTCTGAAATATTTTGGGGGTGATTTTACTGATTAGAAATCGGGGACCCCCTCTTTGTACTTCACATAAGATTAAAGCCTGAATTTAATCTTTTTGGGGAAAAAAAAATCTAATTTTTTGTTTTTTTTTTACAAAATATTAAAATATAAAAAATTCATTCAATATGTTAAAAAAATATGGAAATATTAAAACATTTTTCAGAATATTTAATTATTTTAAAAGTTAATCCAAAAATATTAAATGGAGCCCAACGTCAGCCCTGTAATACTACTAAATTTCATCTTTCAGGACTGCTCTCTCTGGGCGCACGAAGGGTTAATGCAAATGAGCCGTGGAAGGTGCAGGAGCCGATTGGAAGGAGGATGACTGGCACAGCAGGACCCCCATCCCAGCTTCACACGCACTAAGACTTGTGATTGATGTGGGGTGATTGTCAGCAGCTTCCATTCATTGTCATAGGGTTTAATTGACTATGAACAATAGTACTGGGGCCATTATAACTGCCACCCACCAACTGCCATTCTTTCACACTGGCGTGCCATGGAAGGTGTGAGACTGAGAAATAAAGAATCAGAAAGTAAAAGTTAAAAAGCCTCTCCGAGGGATTAGACTGGAGAGTTACAAATGAGTTATTCTAATGGCCTCTTATCTGCCCAATCAAACTCCTTTGGTGATTTGTGTATTGTAAGCTCTGCAATCCAAAGGCCTGAGTCTGCAGGCATTACAAAACTAGAACTACAAATGCACAATCAATCAGGACTGGTCTCGGGCCTCCTGCCCTATCCCAAGGCCCGGGACAATGTACTAACAGGAAACAGCCTGCTAGATTGCAAGCTCTTGGGAGCAGAGTGCTCATTCTGATTGTGTTTGCCATGACCGTCCGAAGTCAGTTACCCAGTTATAACTAAGATATAAAAGGAACGGAAAACACACATCAAGAAAGAGGGGCCTGTTCAAAATCTAAAAAAAAAGTATAATGACATTTGAAAATCTCTGAAATCAACTTAAAATTGTCCATGATCGCAGCCACCTTAATGAATGACTCGGAAAACACCAGGAAGTGGCTACTGGCATTGGCCGTAGCTTTTATTTAGTAACTCAGACGGTGTCATTTAAACGTAAATCATCTGCCAACTGCTGAGCCGTAGCAGACAGCAGGCAGGTATAGCGGTGTAACCAAACCATTCGTTCTACCAGCTAACCAAAGAGCACAGCTTCCAAAAACACTTCGAGGTGGCTTCGTATAAGTCACTAAAACAGAAAAAAAACACAAAATGAACATAACGTATTTAAGCAATGAGCGAGGTCGGGATTTTAGAGAGAAGAGCTGCTTCTGCACCGTGATGGTGGCAAGAGGGGGCGAGCTCCCACAATCCCCCACTTTGTGTAACATGATATTTAGAAACACTCGATGCCCTAAATAAAACGTTAAAAGCAGACCTTTATAAATCCAGCCCGGTAGAATCAGCAATCGACTTTATTTCCCCCCATTAGGCTTCAATATAATGTGTTCCCACAAAAAACCACAAATAACAATTCGCAGACATGGTGGGAAATAAGATAAAAGGCTTTCTACGCGTTTCGTGTACATATTGTCTATTAAAGACTTGCGAAAAATATTAGCAGCCAGACGTAGATACCTGCGTTTCTGTTTTGTGAACCGATTTACACAGTTGTGACATTTATCCACTAACGGCTATTTAATAAATTAATTACTAAGCAGTCATTTCTAACTAAGATCTAGTGTGTGTGTGTGTTGTGTGTTTGTCTGTGCATGTGTAACGAAAATATACCCCAACACGCAGGATTAAGGCTAAACAAATGTCAGCACAGAGGGAAGGTACGTCTACCGGACCTTAGAGTGGCCGGACTCGACGTAAAGGAGAGAGATACAGAGTCAGGAGCGATCCGAGGTCAAGGGCACAAAGAGACAGCGTAAACTTGGACTAGCCGGGGTCTGGTACACAGAAAACAGCAAGCCGGCAAACAGAACAGATAAGGATAAAGAGATAACGTAGTCAGAAACAAAGCCAAGGTCAAGTACGAAGGAACACAACTGAACACAACAAGCGCTAAAGGGAACTGAAACAGAAACCACGATAGAGCAAGGAACTAAGCGAAAAAGGTGAGTATATATACCTAAACATCTAATATGATTGGCCCCTGTCACATCCACGCCCCCAAAAGGTAAGTGTATGGGGAGTGTGGCATGACAGGGACCAATGGGATGCCTTTTCCAATTTAGGCTCCCACTGTCCCTTTAAGAGCGCGCCTGAGACCCGCGGCGCGCTCTTAGAGTTAGGCGGGACACGTGCCCGCTTCTCGCGGTCACTGCCCGCCTTCCTGTTACAGCCGTCGGATGAGCCGCGCGCGGCTCGTGCAGCAGCAGGACCGCGCACGGCTCGAACAGCCCCTGGAAAGGGTAAGTACCGCTACAGCATGATGTGTATGTGTTGTGTGTTTGTCTGTGCATGTATGTGTGTGTGTATCTTGTATTATGCTATGGGCTTGGCTAACTTTCGAAATAATTTATTAACAAACATTCCCATATAGCCTTTAACGGTGACTTTTGCAGATAAAGCACTTTAAAAGCTTATTAAACAATATTAAACCAAGGCCTTTGTTGGAAACATTCTGAGTTTGCAAACAGAATATTTTCCAAATCTGGGGTGTGATCGTTTTAAGGTCTGTACTGTCTGACAATAGTAACAGAGTTTTCCGGAGGGACTAACTCGCTAAACCATATATTGACCTAAATAGCTGAGTCGAAATTAAAGCTGAAATGGTGGATTTTAATCTACTCTACTATTATACCCAAAACTTATCTTCAGTTTTTACATTTTATTTTACATTTCACCAAAATTCCCTGTGTGGCCAATAAACCCATAGATTAATGTCTCTTTGCGCTAGAGAAAACTTTGCTCCTGTATTTAGCCGAGGAAGATACATCAAAGATGTTTTGATAGATTTGCCAAACTGCCTCCCCCTTTTCACACATCCTTTTGCCCTGTGCAGTCCTCACAGCGGGTCTTGTATAGAAGTCAGACTGACAAAGAGACATCATTAGTGGTTTGAGTTTCAGGATCTTTCATCCTCTCCTCCCCCCTATAATCCTATTAAAGCTTTTATATTCATTGGTCCTTTCTCTAGCAGTGGGGATAGATAGACACACAGCTAACCTGGACCCTTGCCTTATTAAGACCACAAGAGTCGAAAGCAATGAGCCTGCCTGTGCGTATGTCATTGCTCGTTCTGCGCAATACTGAATGTCAGCCGCATCCTTTGGGACAAGAGGAACACCCATAATCTCAGCCTGTTTGGTGGTCCTCAAAGTTCTCAAATACCTTGACGTAGTGTCAGTAGGGTTGAGCTCGGATCAAGGGAAATGTTACGTCTTTCTTTACTCTGATCATTTCTCATTCTGCATTCAATGACATGTTACGTAGTCCTATGGAGGAAATGCAAAGTTGGCCAAACTTTGAAATCATTCTAGTGTGACCCGTTTTGGTTTCAAGTTAGATATTGAGATACCAGGATTGGATTATGGATGGGACATAGTTTGGTCTGTTGGTGTGAAAGCTGCCCCAAAGGGCATAGGTACAGGTCATAGTGGGTCGCAGCGGGTGAATAGGTGTAGCCAGGGATCAGGAATTTCAAAGGAAACTTTAGGAATACTTTATAATCCATAAATTTCCCGATAGCAGACTAAAGGCTAATCAGACTAGAAATCTGATTTCTATTTCAATCTCCAGAGTTCAGGTGTGAGTGAATGCTCCTTGATCTAGGCTCGAGTATGAGTCCACTTCATTACATGGATTAGTGAGCATCTCGATGGTCCTTACACAGCATGCGTGCAGTCCTCTTCACACTTATTCAATGACTCAACAGGTGGAGATCCAACCAAGGTTTTAAATATTCTGGTAGCCACGTGTTCTGAGAGGTTTATTACCCCAGTGGCCGTGTGACCATCCTCACCTGCCTGTTCACCCTTGGTACTGAGAAAGGAGCGATGAGTGGAGTGCAGAAGTGGTTCTTCAGCCACAAAATGCGATGTAGTTACATTCGTGGTACTGTTACGTGACTGACACTTAGTGTAAAAGTTGAGATCCAGTTTAAACAATCTATAAAAGAAATGGCCAACCTTTGTCTCTCCAGATGATGTGATCAGATTTCCCAGTGACGCTGAGTGGCAGATGTTGTGAACCCCGACGTAGATTGTCATTCTCTGGCTGTATCCGACTCCCCAAGGCAGAGGTTTCTGTACACTATTAAATTAATGTGGCGCTGACCCGGTGCTCATTAAATAGCATGATGCAATCTTGGAGATCTCAGAGCATAATGTTTATTAATTAAATATCATTTTATTTTATTAAATTGAAACATATAAACCCCCATCTCTAGTGTTCAGTCGCTGCGTCCACATCAGAAAGTTTCAGTCTTTCTCCAGATTACACGGCTCACGCCAGCGACAGATCAGTTTTAGTCTTTGGGGAAAGCACATGGCCAGCAATGACCATGGGGTGAAGAGGTTAATAGCCGGGAACAGGTGCTGCGTGGACAGTCCCTCCGTCCCTAACAAATTAAATTAAGCAAGTATTGAGGACCTTCATAAGCAAAGTAGCAGGAGTCCGGACCCTATTGTCCATCTCGGCAGGACGGATTTACTCACAAAGCTTGGAATAGGCCGGAGGTTGGGACAAGGCAAACATTTAGATAGGAACTATGTTTGGGGACAACCTCACCGCACTCGATACAGAAATCGTCTTTATCTGGGGACAGCCTGTTAAAATTGGGTTTGTATGAGTGTATCACAGAGCTCCACGGCAATTAAACTCACAGTAATGTACCGTGTGTATGAGGGTATCATAGAGCTCCACAGCAATAAAACTCACAGTAATGTGCAATGTGTGAGTGTATCACAGAGCTCCACATCAATAAAACTCACAGTAATGTACCGTGTGTATGAGGGTATCACAGAGATCCACAGCAATAACACTCACAGTAATGTACTGTGTGCATGAGGGTATCACAGAGCTCCACAGCAATAACACTCACAGTAATGTACTGTGTGTATGAGGGTATCACAGAGCTCCACAGCAATAACACTCACAGTAATGTGCAGTGTGTATGAATGTATCTCAGAGCTCCACAGCAATAAAACTCACAGTAATGTGCACTGTGTATGAGGGTATCACAGAGTTCCATATATATATAGTGATGTAAACTGCAGAAATTCTATGGGAAAGGCCTAATGCGGGTGCTTTATGTCCCCCCGATAGACCGGTGGTGGAGGAGAAGCCCAACCCAGCACTGAGGGACATCGATGCTAGAATCAGGTAAGTGAAAGAAGGAGTCACAAAGCCACAGGGAGTCACGGGGGTCACAGAGGCAGAGAGACAGTATAGTGTTAGGAATACATCTTTGAAAAGTGTTCTTTAACTTTGAGCAGCAAAATTCTCTATTCCAATCTGGAATAGGCCGGCTGAATGCTGGGAATTAGCGGAACGGTCTCTTTAAATTGCTAACATCGTTTACATTTTCTTCATGACTTTAATTCTTAGTTATGCTTTTTTCCATCTGATTCACTTTAAATCTGTTACTGTAAATATTCGAATGCGGTTTTTGTGGGGAAAAAACAATGTTTGCCTTTTTCGCCATTATATCGTATAATAAATAAAATAATAAATTAACAATAAGTCATTTAGACGTTTTCTCCCAGTTGCAGAGTTACTAATGAGTGAGTAGAGAATCCATTTGGTTTCCAGAAGGATTGATTGATTGAAGTTAGAGAGATAGACAGGGGTGATCTCATTAAAGTGATATCTAACGAGAATTTTCTGGATTCACCGTGTTGCCGTAGAGCCGGGGTTGGCAATGTTCAGCACTCCAGATGTTTTGGACTACATCTCCCTTGATGCTTTGCTAGCATTGTGGCTGGAAGTGCATTCATTATGGGAAATGTAGTCCACAACATCTGGAGTGCCGAAAGTTGCCTACCCCTGTCCTAGACACATATCCATGTATCACGCTGGTGGGACAAGACATGAAAAGTGCTGCCTAACAATATGTAGAATTATTATCCAATTAGAAATCCTATCTACAGCAGGGCAGCCCTTTTCATACAATATCCATCAACATGAAAATGTAATGTGTCTGTCCTATCAACGCTGCAACAAATTCTTTTAAAGATTATCCAGTTATCCATTAGGTGGCGCTCACTCTGTTCGCTCAGAGAACGCCGCTGGACCCTTAATAGTAACAGAGCTTTAATAGAGGGCATTGTCGTATATTAAAGGGACACAACAATTTCACTTCAACTCACATATAGACAATATTTACACCAGTTCTGGTCTGCGAAGACGTAGCTGGATTTCCACCTTTGTCTTTTCAGTCTGAATTTTGAGACTTGCATTGTCTTCCTTACAGTCCGCGCTCCAGTGAGTGACGCTGTGAGTGTTCAGAGGGCGAGTACTTTGCTTATTTCTTTCTATTAATGGATCACGAAATGGGGAGACCCTCACGTCGTACTGGTTATATAGTTTTATAAAATACCTGGAGATATCTCGAATTCCTAGACTAGTCTGTAAAATGCTAATTTTCCCTTGCCTTGTCCACGGCTCCAGAGCGATTTAATGTCCAATCTCAGAGTGCGTGGGCACGCCTTGATATAACAAACCCCCAGAGCAATCAGGCTAAATTAAACAAAACTTGCTGAGAGGGAACACAGGCTTCGTGGGGTCAACAAGATAACACAGATTAGACCTCCAGCAATTTACAATACAAATATCACAACAGTGCATACCAGCCAAGTGGCCCTCTATAGGAGAGACAGTCCCTATTTTTTGCCCAAATCCCTCTGTTCCTCCTTTCTAGGAGCTCCATATTGTTGGTGTGTCTGAGTGTATAACAGAACTCCATAGCAATAATACTCCCAGTAATGTGTCTGAGTGTATAACAGAGCTCCACAGTAATAATACTCCCAGTAATGTGTCTGAGTGTATAACAGAGCTCCACAGCAATAATGCTCCCAGTAATGTGTCTGAGTGTATAACAGAGCTCCACAGCAATAATACTCCCAGTAATGTGTCTGAGTGTATAACAGAGCTCCACAGCAATAATACTCCCAGTAATGTGTCTGAGTGTATAACAGAGCTCCACAGCAATAATACTCCCAGTAATGTGTCTGAGTGTATAACAGAGCTCCACAGCAATAATACTCCCAGTAATGTGTCTGAGTGTATAACAGAGCTCCACAGCAATAATGCTCCCAGTAATGTGTCTGAGTGTATAACAGAGCTCCACAGCAATGATACTCCCAGTAATGTGTCTGAGTGTATAACAGAGCTCCACAGCAATGATACTCATAGTAATGTGTCTGAGTGTATAACAGAGCTCCACAGCAATAATGCTCCCAGTAATGTGTCTGAGTGTATAACAGAGCTCCACAGCAATAATGCTCCCAGTAATGTGTCTGAGTGTATAACAGAGCTCCACAGCAATAATGCTCCCAGTAATGTGTCTGAGTGTATAACAGAGCTCCACAGCAATAATACTCCCAGTAATGTGTCTGAGTGTATAACAGAGCTCCAAACAATAATACTTCCAGTAATGTGTCTGAGTGTATAACAGAGCTCCACAGCAATGATACTCCAAGTAATGTGTCTGAGTGTATAACAGAGCTCCACAGCAATAATACTCCCAGTAATGTGTCTGAGTGTATAACAGAGCTCCACAGCAATAATACTCCCAGTAATGTGTCTGAGTGTATAACAGAGCTCCACAGCAATAATACTTCCAGTAATGTGACTGAGTGTATAACAGAGCTCCACAGTAATAATACTCCCAGTAATGTGTCTGAGTGTATAACAGAGTTCCACAGTAATAATATTCCCAGTAATGTGTCTGTGTATAACAGAGCTCCACAGTAATAATACTCCCAGTAATGTGTCTGAGTGTATAACAGAGCTCCACAGCAATAATACTCCCAGTAATGTGTCTGAGTGTATAACAGAGCTCCACAGCAATGATACTCCCAGTAATGTGTCTGAGTGTATAACAGAGCTCCACAGCAATAATACTCCCAGTAATGTGTCTGAGGCATAACAGAGCTCCACAGCAATAATACTCCCAGTAATGTGTCTGAGTGTATAACAGAGCTCCTCAGCAATAATACTCCCAGTAATGTGTCTGAGTGTATAACAGAGCTCCACAGCAATAATACTCCCAGTAATGTGTCTGAGTGTATAACAGAGCTCCACAGCAATAATACTCCCAGTAATGTGTCTGAGTGTATAACAGAGCTCCACAGCAATAATACTCCCAGTAATGTGTCTGAGTGTATAACAGAGCTCCACAGCAATAATACTCCCAGTAATGTGTCTGAGTGTATAACAGAGCCCCACAGTAATAATACTCCCAGTAATGTGTCTGAGTGTATAACAGAGCCCCACAGTAATAATACTCCCAGTAATGTGTCTGAGTGTATAGCAGAGCCCCACAGTAATAATACTCCCAGTAATGTGTCTGAGTGTATAACAGAGCCCCACAGTAATAATACTCCCAGTAATGTGTCTGAGTGTATAACAGAGCCCCACAGTAATAATACTCCCAGTAATGTGTCTGAGTGAATAACAGAGCTCCACAGCAATAATACTCCCAGTGATGTGTCTGGGTGTATAACAGAGCCCCACAGTAATAATACTCCCAGTAATGTGTCATTAAACTATAATAAACGTGTTTTCCACGGTATAAATAACATTTCCATAAATGTATTTTAAGAGGTCACAAGTCATAGAATAGCTCTGCCCCTTGGCTACGATCCCAGCTACACTCTGTAAAAATTCACTTATCTCTTTCACTGTCCACCTACTGCACAGAGTGCGCCAGGATCCCAGAATGCAGAGATTTTGTGCCATCTATGATTCTGATCATTGCTATTAGAGAGTAGAGAGGTGTGCGCTCGCAAAGCTACCTTATAACTGCGCACCTCTCTTCTAAAATCCCTTGTGACTTGGTTGCAGAATTAATAAAAAGTGAGCATCACAGTGGAACCTCAAAAAAGGAGAGAGACAGGGGTAGAGGTCAGCTTGGGCATGTGACATTTTGAAACTCAGGTACCCCTTATATGCTGACATACAGTTTATAAATGGCGCTCTGTGAACGCTGCTCCTTCACTCAATGTTTTTACTGCGAATCAATGCCCAGGAACCTTGAACCCGTAGAGATGCCATTAACCCTTTAACTGCTAGTGTGGACCATGAAAGGTTGGTTAAAGTGTGCATTCATTACTGCAAGACAGACATTTCCCGAAGTGAGATCACCCCGTCTCGCTCCCATTGGCCGGAGTGAATAATCTGCAGCTAATTACCTTGGCATAGCGATCAATAACTAATTTAATAAACAATCAATGCGGCACAGGCAAATTACTCCGGCTATTTTCTGGATATCCTACTATATACAAAGAATTAATCTAGGGAAACAAGTGCGATATTGGCAAACAGTAATCGAATGTCTGCTGTTTCACAGAGTCTGTAATAAGGCCCAGCATCTGTTTAATTTCTTCTTTTACGGCTTTAGCTGAGCCCTGTTCTGTTTGTATAAATTAATAACCCGCTCAGACTGTGCCACCTCCGGTTGGAATTGGAGTTTCTGGTGGCCTTGTCTGCCATCTTGCCACTGCGATATCAGTGACAGCAGGAGGGGGAGCGAGGCTACTGATCAGATCCTAAATTTGGTCTCTAAAGGTGCCATTGTCCTCTCCTTCCAGTGAGGTCCTTGAAGTCATTTGTCATGCTAAACAAATTCGGCGCGGGGATAAATGGAGCCTCCTGATCTGACAATGTGATAGCACAACATCCATTCAGCTCTGATTATTAACTTAAGCACATCAAAGTGTTAAATCACTTTGGGAACCTAGATCTTTCTGACTCTTTACGTCGCAGTATTTTCACCAACACAATCCATTAGAATATGAAAAGCTTCAAAGAAATAAGATGGAGTGAATCCCAGGGCTCTCCGGCCTTACAACCCCTTTCCTTTTCTAATTACACACGAGATGAGGGTCCGGGATACTGCCCTGTCTGTTAGAATGACAAGATCCCAAACTTGGATAACTCTGCAAATTAGAGAGACATTTATAAAAAGCAAAAAGAGATCAAAGGGATGTTTTATTGAGAGAGACGATGTGGCTGGAAACAACTTGCATGTACAAGTCAATTTACAATACAGGGTCGTTAGATGCATGTAGACAATTGGGGTGAAAAAGTTACAATTAATTATCTTGAATTGCATGCAAATTGGAGCTTGTCTAGAGACAGTGCAAGGTTTGAGATTTGTATTCACAGAATTCACTCTATCTCTCCTTTCCAAAAAACCTTGCCAGATCATCGTGTTTCTCCCCAGAATTCTCTGTTCAATCAGGCAGGGTGTGAACATATTGTTGGACTGTATGTGGGATTCATGCGAAATCAATTAATTAATCACGGTTGCTTCTGAGGGAGCCTGGCCGCGATAAACCGATATCACACTGAGGGCAAATTCACATACTGATGGAAAGCACTTGAATGCCCTACAGAAGTACATGTAGAATTCATGTCTGTCCACTGAGATACAGTGCTACGGAATTTGTTGGCGCTATATAAATAATAAAATAATAATAATACCTGTCCCACAATGGGCCGATTTTCAAGATTGTAGGATAAAATATAATTTTTAGCATTTATACAATGCCAACTTATTCCGCAGCGCTTTACAATATTAGAAAAGGGGGGAATTTGGGGGCGTGGCCGACCACGGAGCTGAACAGTCGCATGTCTGTGGAGCTCTGCATCGGCCCCACAGACTAAGAGCCTTACAGAGCAGAAATCAGCTCCAAAAACGCGCAGATTACCTGCCACCCGACAGCCGACAACATGGGGAGCAAACATAGAAAGCAAACTCACACGGAGCGTCCCGCGGCACCCGATATCAGGCTGGCATTTCAGAGGCCTACACAGGCGCGGCCCGCCAAGATGGCGCCGGAACCGCAGAGTGAGTTGGAGACCTCTGACGATTCCCAGGAAGAGAGGGACTCCCAAGCTTCCCTCCCAGGCCCCACTCCCAGGTCTGACTCGGAGGAAGATGACTCCCCATCAACAAAAGGGGACATCAGAAGGCTGCTGACTGACCTAAGGCAGGTCTGGAAGGCCGACTTAAAGGAGACACATGCAGAAATAGGGGTCTTGCAGCAGAGAGTCCAGGAGGTGGAAAACAGAGAAAGCTCAAGAGATCACCAACTCCAAGACACCAAACTGCAACTGGAGGGTCTCACTGAGCAGGTCCGACGCCTACAAGGAGCGGTGGTAACACTTGAAACCAGACACCGCCGACGCAACGTACGCCTCAGAGGTATTCCTGAAACGGTGAGCGGTGAAGAATTACTGCCCTTTGTCCGGAGACTCACCTCCTCCATGGGCCTTGGATGTAAATCAGACACCCCACTGATACTGTCCACCTTCAGGGTGCGCAAATCGCCAGCGGCACCCGCGGGGGCCCCCAGAGACACCATAGCCACCACCAGAGACATAGCGGCGAGAGCTGCAATCATGGCCGGATCCAGATCATTGAGCTCGGTAAAATTTGAGGGATGCGAGGTGGCCATTTACAGTGACCTCCCTTTTGCAGTGCTTGCAGCAAGGAGACTACTAGCACCAGTCACTAAGAGACTGAGAGACCATTCGATCCGGTACCGATGGGGCGCAGAGGGATCGCTAACGGTACAAAAGGGCGCCGATATACTCACCCTGACCTCGGGAGACGACCCAGAGACATTCCTCAAAAAATTAGGCATATCAGCCAATGGACACAGAAAGCAACCTGAGAAACGCAACACTTAAATATAATAATAATGATGCTTTATTTTTATTTTATTTTACTTTTATTGTATGCATATAAGCCAATGAGGAAAGCCTCTCACTATTCTTGCTTCCCCTAACCCAACACTCCATGCTATTAACCTATAGCCCGACCCCACATATATATGGGATATACAGATGAGTCGGAAGATTGTTGAAATCTAGCAACCTCGAATATTAAGCAACCTCTTTAAGTAGAGATCTCCGTAGAAGAGTAGAAATGTACAAACTGTTCCCCCACCATGCCGCAGCAAGGGTCTCTCTGACATTGTGAATGTTACTCTGCTTGTAGCCCAACGAAAGGTTATTTGATCCTGTTCTACCCTATATAATAACACATATAATGGAAAATTGTATACTGTGTGTATAAAACCTAATAAAATACAAATTATAAAAAAAAAAAAAAAATTAGAGATTAAAACTAAAAAAGAAAAGGGGGGAATTTAACAATAAATTACTCATTTTTCCATTTATGCTGTCAATCTCCCCATTCACTATGCCACAGGGATCCAGACAAGTCAAGGTGTAACAGACTTCACATAAAAGATTTCCATAAAATTCCTGTGTCTGTACACCGCTACGAGGGGGGCTGAGGACCTTGCAGTCACACAGGTCAGGTACAGGTGAAGATATTCTCTGGCAGAACATGGAGTCAATTTTGTGATCTGCTATGGGCACCCGCCCTTAAAAGGCTGGGTAACAGACAGGTCACAGCTCGCAGGCCCACGGGCTGGTTAGAAAGAATTTAAATTCTGTACAAAGGTTTATGGCGTCTCCACCTGTTGGCACTGAATAGGTTAAGTGTGAATTACTGGCCTTTTCGATAATGAGAGCTGCATTCCTGCACTGGGGGGTAAATAGACTAAACAGTGAGTTGCAGTAGGTGAGAAACAACTTGAAAATTTGAAGCTAAAATAGAAAAGTTTGGTAAAGAATTCTCCAACTGAACAGAAATCTGGAGATTTTTGCCAAATCGTCTGATTTAGCTGACCAGTTGACAGTCCAATCAGTGTCATTAAAGCAAAAACAGGATAAAGCGTATACTGTGCCCAAGATCATACGTACATACAGTACAGTAATTGGCCGCAGTATACGCTTTATCCTGTTTTTGCTTTACTGTCACACGAGGTCTTGGGAATCCTTGTACTGTATACAGCAGCCCTCACTTATTCGTTGTGTTATAGAGAGCGCCTATTACATTCTGTTTCTGCAATCAGTATCATTGCTTGGTGAACTGACTCTTGCTCTGGAAAAGGAGCCGAATATGAAGAAAACGCAGAGAATTTGTGCCCACACATGAATTGGAAGCAGGTTTATCCCTGGTTTAGTGGACAGATGGACCTTGCTGGTATTTGCTACTTGGGGTCTGCTGGAGGACGAGCTGGGTGATCCGTTCAATCCTTGCGGCCATCACTTCTCCAAGGGATAACCTGTATTCAAGCAGACAATTCCTCGACGACAGACACAATACACCCATCAGGGTCTTCACTGTCCCCCAAATCAAAACTCAGACAGCGTCACCGCAAGAAAATATCCCTTCACCCCCTGAGAATCGGTCTCGTCACCCCAAGAATCTGTCCATTCACACCGAGACTCTGAAAATCTGTACATTTTTCTAACACAATCTGCCTAGTCATCCCAATAATGGTTTATTTACTAAAATTGGGATTTGTGAAACTGAACATTTTAAGTCAAACTTGCTGAACCAGAAGAATTTTTCAAATCAGCTGTATATATATTGATTTTCAAATCTAGCTTAAAAGCTTACAATATAACCGAAATGGGGGACATAGAAATAAAATGTATGCAGAGAGCTCGGCTCACAGCTTACAATCTAGAGGGAACGGGAGACAGGGAATCACAAGGTATAGAGAGAGCTTGGCTCACAGCTTACAATCTAGAGGGAACGGGAGACAGGGAAACACAAGGTATAGAGAGAGCTTGGCTCACAGCTTACAATCTAGAGGGAACGGGAGACAGGGAAACACAAGGTATAGAGAGAGTTTGGCTCACAGCTTACAATCTAGAGGGAACGGGAGACAGGGAATCACAAGGTATAGAAAAAGCTCGGCTCACAGCATAAGATCTAGAGGGAACGGGAGACAGGGAAACACCAGGTATAGAGAGAGCTTGGCTCACAGCTTACAATCTAGTGGGAATGGGAGACAGGGAAACACCAGGTATAGAGAGAGCTTGGCTCACAGTTTACAATCTAGAGGGAATGGGAGACAGGGAATCGCAAGGTATAGAGAGAGCTTGGCTCACAGCTTACAATCTAGTGGGAATGGGAGACAGGGAAACACCAGGTATAGAGAGAGCTTGGCTCACAGCTTACAATCTAGAGGGAATGAGAGACAGGGAATCGCAAGGTATAGAGAGAGCTTGGCTCACAGTTTACAATCTAGAGGGAATGGGAGACAGGGAAATACAAGGTATAGAGAGAGCTTGGCTCACAGCTTACAATCTAGAGGGAATGGGAGACAGGGAATCACAAGGTATAAAGAGAGCTTGGCTCACAGCTTACAATCTAGAGGGAAATGGAGACAGGGAAACACAAGGTATAGAGAGAGCTTGGCTCACAGCTTACAATCTAGAGGGAACAGGAGACAGGGAAACACAAGGTATAGAGAGAGCTTGGCTCACAGCTTACAATCTAGAGGGAAATGGAGACAGGGAATCACCAGGTATAGAGATAGAACATGGGGACAGCTTTGTCTTTAAAACCATTTCTATAATTACAGTTTATTCATTTTCTTTATGAATACTAGAAAAAAAACGATTTTAAGGCAATTACACATTTTAAAGTGTTTTAGATCTAAATGGAAAAGATATTAAATCTGATTCTGTATGTATTTCATGTATTTGAAAAATCCCTCTTGTTTGAGTTAATGTATTTTGATAGAATTAGATATCCCACACTATACGGATACAAACTATTCTGTGTATAATCATATAAATTATATATCCGTGGGAAAATATATATACACAAATGTCTCGTTAAAAACACATCAGTAAGGCAGGTTAATGATGAGATCTGTATCTTGGGAAAGTAGAGTGATATCCAATATTTTAATTTAACCACTCATGAGAGAAGTAAAACATTATCTCATTAATAAAATGATAATAATATGCTAATAATAAACCAATCTGTAATTATATGGCGACAGACAGAGAAAGCGATAGGCAGACAGACAGACAGAGATACATAGCTAGATAGATAGACAGACAGACAGATAGATAGAAAGACAGAGAGACAGAGAAAGCGATAGATTGATAGATAGATAGATAGATAGATAGATAGATAGATAGATAGATAGATAGATAGATAATAGATAGACATAGACAGATAGATATGAGATAGAGAAATAGATAGACATATAGATAGATGGATAGACAGACAGACAGACAGACGGATAGATAGATAGATTTTGTGTGGTGTAATTAATTAATAATTAGATGTGTATATGAATAAATAAATATATTATGTTTGACAATGCGCTTCTGTGAATATCAGCATTAGATAAATCTATTTATGTATTTTTGTAATATTCCTAAAAAACATTATATGACAATATAAACAGAGCAGCCTTGATATCACGTATTATATTTTACATTGGCAAATGATTAGCACTAATATAGGAAGTTTAATTTAAATAAACAGAAAGTAATAACAATGTGATTCTTTACGGCGATAGCAGAGGCGGGATATCATTTATTTTAGTATTTTAGATTCCCATCCCTCATTAATCGTTACTATATTTCTGTAATGTAAATATCGCCAGGTAACATCATTCAGGATGTAGAATATTGTGTGTCGTTCACCGTGTTAGCAGTTTGTACAATGAATTATTGGCCATTTCTTATATTATATCAGGTTATATTATCTCATAGTTGGAGATCAGAAATAACTGGCATTTCTAATCATTCTTGGTTTTTTTACTCACCCACTAATTCCACCAGGAGATAATGAAGAGTTTGCTCTGTGCCCCTGGGCTGCTGTCTGACCTGAGACAGTAAGGTGTCTGGGAGTTCACCGATTACATGGACTCTCTGACCCTATGAGCTTTCAATCTATTCAGATTACTGGCACTCTAAATATTTTAAAGAAAAAGGAATATTGAAATATGTCACTGTGGTGGAGTCTATTGTATATTTATACATTTCTTTATTGATTGTAATAGAAAACACATCAGACAGTGTAATAAACTCCCTCAGTGTGGCAGTGTTAGTAAATATTGTGTGTCCCCAGTTACAATGTTACAGTTAAACCATTCTGCTCTCCCAGTGATAGGGATCACGATCTGATAAAGATCCTTTAATCTGGATGGGATCAGAGTTGGTGCCAGTGGCCAGGCTCCAGTGTAGCCACCCTGAGAGGCCTGTAGGGGGCAGGAGAGAGGCTTGGACTCTTTAAATAGCCATTTATCTTGTTTGCAGTCAGTGAGGCCCTCCTCCTTGTGGCAGTGACATCATAGGCATGGTTATATAAGGAGGGGGGCAGGCTGTCTGCAGACACTGTGCAAGGTTTGTTCAGCAGAGGAGTCTATCTGTGGCAGCTTACTGGATCTTGTGGATTTTACTGAGAGCTGAGAGTGAGCCAGGACCCAGGCAGACAGGTGAGTGCCATGATCCTCCAGGCCCCCAGTGTCCCAGCTCCACACACCCTGCATGGTCACAGGGCTCCCAGGGGCCACTAAGCTGGGGGGACTGACCCTGTGCAGAAAGCTGGCTGAGGGACCCAGTCTGTGTGTGTGTGTGTGTGTGTGTTACTCTGTGTGTTTGCTTCTGTGTGTGTGTGTGTGTCACTCTGTGTGTGTGTCACTCTGTGTGTGTGTCACTCTGTGTGTGTGTGTGTTGCTCTGTGTGTGTGTTGCTCTGTGTGTGTGTCGCTCTGTGTGTGTGTCGCTCTGTGTGTGTGTCGCTCTGTGTGTGTGTCACTCTGTGTGTGTGTGTCACTGTGTGTGTTACTCTGTGTTTGTTTCTATGTGTGTGTGTCACTTTGTGTATGTGTGTCACTGTGTGTGTTACTCTGTGTGTATGTGACACTGTGTGTGTGTCATTCTCTCTGTGTGCTGCTGTGTGTGTTACTTTGTGTGTGTCATATGTGTCATTCCATGTGTTTCACTATATATGTGCCAGTGTGTGTGTGTGTGTGTGTACTACTATGTGTGTGCATGCATCCTAGGGCTGTGAGTGTCATTTTGTGTGTGTATTTTTCCGAGTTGTGTCTGTAGCAGAAATGCATTGTGTAACCTGCACAAGTTTGTAACTTACAGCCCTGTAATGTGATAACTACCACAGTTCAGTGTGTGTGTTATAACAGACTGTGTGTATATAGTGTCAGTGTGTATATTATATATTGTAACAAACTGTGTGTGTATGGTGACAGTGTGTGTGTGTGTATATATATATATAGTGTCATTGTGTATAATGTAACAGTGTTTGTGTATATAGTGTGGCAAATAAGTGTGTTTTGTGCCATTATGTATATTGTTGTAGCAGTGTGTATTTTAGTGTGTATATATATTGACAATGTGTGTATATATTGTGTCAGTGTGTATATTGTAACACTGTGTGTATATATTGTGGTAGTGTGTGTTTTATGGATATATATATATATTGTGGTAGTATGTGTGTATTTTTGGCACTCAGTATATATTCTGGAATTGTGTGTGTATATGTTGTTGCAGTTTGTCTTTCATTCTTTGTGTGTCAATCCACATGTCACAGTATGCTTTGTATGTATCCTGTGTGTAGTACACAGTTGTGTGTGTGTGTGTGTGTGTGTGTGTGATGGCACACATATTAGTGTATGGGTCACAGTGTCTGATGGGTCACAGTGTGTGACACAGCATGAATGAATGAGTGTTTTTTTTTTTTTTATATATATGTATAAATCCAGATTGTGGTTTTATTAATTGAGGAATATACACATTATATTGGGAATAATTGCAGACTCTATGTACACTGTTTGTCATTGGGGTTTAGTGAATGTCCTTTATACACATAGCACAGTCTGGGTCTGTATCCTGTGTGTGACTGTGTTTGTACACAATGGGATGCTGGTTGTCACTATCAGAACTTTTTGTGGCGTTGTACTTTGATTGCTAACACTCCCCTTTACACTGTATGTTAGGGTGTATCATTGTGTAAATCTGATCAGAATACGTCCTCTTAATAATTTAGGGTAGATCATATTGTCAGATAAGATATCAGGGTGTAAAATATTTGTGCTTAAGCTGTTGAGGTGTGTAAAATTTGCAGATAAGGTATTGATATGTTTGGATATGCACATAAGATCACAGGGTGCATAATATTTCCCAATAATATTTTAAGGTCTATAATATTTGCACATAAGATTTTGGGGTGTATAATATCAGTAGATAGAATATTTAGGTGTATGATATTGGGGTATATAATATTTGCTGATAAGATATTTGGGTGTATAATATCAGTTGATAAGATATTGGGAGTATAATATATGTTGTTAAAATGTTGGGGTCTGTAATATTAATAGATAAAATATTGGGGTATATAATATCAGCGGATAAAATATTGGGGTGTATAATATTTGTAGATAAGATTTTGGGGTGTATAATATTTGCGGATAAGATATTTGGGTGTATAATATTTGGAAATAAATTATTAGGGTGTATAATATCAGTGGATAAGATGTTGGGGTGTATAATATCAGTAGATAGGATTTTTAGGTGTTTAATATTTGCCGATAAGATATTTGGGTGTATAATATCAGTTGATAAGATATTGGGAGTATAATATATTTTGTTAAAATGTTGGGGTCTATAATATTAGTAGATAAGATATCGAGGTATATAATATCAGCGGATAAGATATTTGGGTGTATAATAATTGGAGATAAGATTTTGGGGTGTATAATATTTGGAGATAAGATATTGGGGTGCATATTTGCAGATAAATACGATGTTGGGGTGTATAATATTTGTGAATACGATTTTGAGGTGTATAATATTTGGAGATAAGATATTGGGGTATATAATATTTGCGGATAAGTTATAGGGGTGTTTAATATTTGTGGATAAGATATTGGGGTGTATAATATTTGCAGATAAGTTATTGGGGTGTTTAATGTTTGCAGATAAATAAGATGTTGGGGTGCATAATATTTGTGAATACGATTTTGAGGTGCATAATATTTGCAGATAAGCTTTTAGGGTGTATAATATTTACAGATAAATAAGATGTTGGGGTGTATAATACTTGTGGTTGGAATCTTACACCTTTATCCAGTAGCGAATAATAAAATCGCTTTTCTGGGTTTAATTTACACGTAAGCAGCTGCTTTTCTTTAGAAATAAAATGCTCCTTAACGTCTAGTCACTACACCCCGTGTGATATTTTGGCATTAAAGGGGCTTTTATACCATCTTCCTTGACTTCCTGTATCTTTAAAGATTTGGGACAGAACAGGGTTTTTGGAGCAAGCTGTGGTTTCTGTCAGTCCATTGGTCGATTGATTTATGTTAACGACAGATGTGGGGTTTATTTATCTTTATAGAAAGTTCCGCTTAGTCCTCTGGTACAGGACAGGTTAAATGACTGCGTGCTGTTTACCTTATATTATGGCAATGAGCAGAGTTTATTTAATTTTGGGGCGCAGAACCTCAAAACCTCTATAATGTTCTCTTTCTAAAAATACAAACAGGTGTTCCACATTACCATAGACAAAAATTACCTTTAAGACTGTTTCAAAGATAGTGCACTTATATAAAACAACAACCATACTATAAAGGAACGTTAGCGAAAAAATTGGCCAAACAGCGGCAGAGTTTATTAATATGGAACACATTGAAATCAGAATGGCAAAATGTAACCAAAAATAGCTGAAATATTTAACAAATAATATGCAATCCTAACTTGATCATTTTTGCCTGAAAGTCACTGATTTGGAGTTTAATTCTCTACAATTCAGAGTTTCGTGAATTTTCATAACTGCAACTAAATAACTAATGTTTTTATACAGAGGATGTTCTGTTGTTGAGACAAAGTTTGAAATAAGGGGCGATCACTATGGAATCTAATGGAATGCTCCAGCTGATTGGCCCATTGTTCCATTCTAAGCACCATAACCACTGTAGCTCTTTGTATTAAATATTGGACATACGATATTGGCGCTGTCTCTTGTCAAACTATTTTTGAGCAGTGTGGTGATCAATGCGTCTGGACATCTTTCAACGCAGAAGTGAAACTTGTGCATTTTTATGGCTGTAACTTTGTCAATGCACCATAACTACTACGGGGACCAGCACAATGAGGGTAGTGGTTATGGTGCTTGGAGTGTTCCTTTAAGAACTAAAAGGGGTTTCTAAAATCCATGTATATTATTTCGGGCTCATAATCTGATAGTAAGTCTTTATAAGGACATGGATTAGAATTGGCTACGTCTGGTTAGGAATTGATCGTCAGGAGAGGAGTTTGCTATGAACAGCGGCACAGTTGCTGTTGGTGATAAACTGTACATTGTTCATGGGTTTCAGATCCAGCAGTCTGGTTTGGGAATTTTATTCCCAGACAGACCTGCACCTCCAAAATAAGACCTTATCTGCACCACACTTCTCTCTGTTTCATGTGGAAGTCAGATTTTTGAAGTTGGTCACTAGATACACGCATAAATATTGTCAGGATTGAGGACGCTAATCAGTAATTCTAAATCCTGAAATCCAGACGGTGATATGTCTGCGGCCTTGTAATCTAGGCCTGGCACACTGACCTGAGATGAGAGTGATTGGATTACACGTGGCTATTGG
Organism: Pelobates cultripes; assembly: GCA_933207985.1. NCBI lineage: Eukaryota > Metazoa > Chordata > Amphibia > Anura > Pelobatidae > Pelobates > Pelobates cultripes. The sequence goes on along the minus strand of OW240920.1, from coordinate 146,236,835 downwards.
CCAGACCTTCATTCTGCTTATAGTAAAGTCACATGTTCCAGAGAACCACGAAGTGGACTTTGTTGGGCCCAAAATATATCACAGGCCTTCACCAACGATGATTGGTTACCTTTGGCCAATAACTCCCCTTTTAGCGTTTACGGTACCGTTCTGCTTCATCTGTTTGACCAAGCACCATCGATATCCGAGCATTCAGAACGCAAGATCCCTAGAAATAGCGCTGGGCCGTCTATGGTAAGAAATGTAACGTAAACAAAGACCATTCAGAACTCTGAGAACAGACAAAATCTTAGAGGAACTCAGTAGCTTGCACTGCGGCAAAACCCCGCTCAGGTCTCAAATAATTTTTGCTTACTTGTACAACTAAAGAGAGACTGATAATAAAATGTAACTTATTGCACTCTGTTATTGATATCTGAAATCTTAGAGACTTATTATTCATTAGTACAGTCAGACGAGGTTGGCTTTGTCTGTCGGAGGGTTTAAATGACTAGATGGGGAGATTTTACACAAAAATGTTACCATTCAGGTCAAACTCCATTCAGCGTTTGACCTCTGTAACCCTTTACGTATGTGAGGTCAATAAGATTTGTATCATTTTTCATAAGAGCAGTTTGACAAATGACGTGCGGACGACTCTACAGTGAGAGAAATGCTTTATTTATCGCAATTCATATTTGCATATTTATAAACCTTCTGTAATAATCCTGGGATGTGGCAGTTTCTTTGCACAGCCTTTCTCGAGTAAATTAGCTTGCGTTGGCAGACATGACTCCTTATACTAATTGAAATTTCTTGGTGTCGAAAGCCTACACAAACACAGCGATGCTTTACTGCTGCTGAAAAAACGATGCAGTTCAGCATCCCGCACGCTGAACACGACTTAGGTTTTCACAATCCAACGCCGTAAATCAGAGCCAATCAGCCAAATATGGGACTAGTTATTGCCCGCAGGACACATGTAATGGGTTTTTCTGAAGGAATAGCAATAAAATGAGTTTAGTGCAGTGTAGTTTAATAATATTTTGTTACATAATATTACAGCCGAATGTTTTCACAACTTCCCTTTACTTTCTGAAATCCCACTTAGAGGCATGGCTTCCATCAATTTGACAAAGTGCTTGTTCGGCTTTCACTGCGCCCTGCGCGCTCACAACTGTTAGCCGTCTGACTTGATTCTGAGTGGCGATTGGCTGCTCAGAGATCCAAGCTTTGATTGGGGAGAAAAATCCCATATTTTGAAACATTAACTCTGTAAAAATCACCGTCTCTATAGGATCCAGATTGTTTGAATTTGTTCTTTGAGAGGTTAACCGGTATTATGTAATGGACCAATGAAAAGAAAGCCTAACCCGAGCTGCAGCTGATCCCGGGTTACACTTTGTTTTACAAAGCTCTTAGTTGATTGGCTGCAAATGGATTTAACCCCTTAAGGCGAGCCAGCACCAGGGACCTCCTGGCACCATAACAACTTTTTTTGATGAAGTAGTTATGGTGCCTAAACTGTTCCTTTAACCCCCTCTGTAGCCAAATGGACCTGCAGGAAACTGCCAGACTAATATTTCTCTCCATTTCGGCAGTGAAGTGGTTAAGGTTTTAATTGCGCTTGTAAAATTCAGTATTTCCGTTCCAGACCTTTTTGGGGAGAAGGGGGGTCTTTTTAAGCATCACAGTGTGTAATGTTTTGCAGGCTAGGGCTAAATTAACAAGTTATCACAGCTCTGCTGGTCTGGGATTACCCCGCGGGATAATGTGCAAATCCCTGGTTAATTGCTGCGCTGAAGGCTGTCCCGTGTGCAGAGTGTGATCTAGGTGTCTTTACGCACCAACAGTGGCTACTGTAACACAAGGATTGTACAATCCCCAGCGCAGGCCGGAGACAGAAAGTTAGGAACTGCTTTAGTGCCTTCCGGCAGTCGAGAAAAAAAATACACATCTGGGCAGCACTTTTCAAGCCAAGGACCAGAGAATGAAGAATTTATTAGTGTGAAAAATGGGTGATTTTTATGTTAGTATTTGTAGTGATGCATGTGTATAAAGGTTTTTTTTTTTTTTTTTTTAATTAAAAAGCAAATACATTTATTAAATGAAGCATATGCACACATTTTAATATTATTATTGAGTGTGACAAAACCTTGTGGTTTATTAGTTTAAATGGGAGCTGGGGCACGTTGACATGGGAATTGTGAATTTTTTACCAGATTAGCGGAGTTCAAATAAATTCTCCAAATAAACCTTTTCTTTGGTTTGGCTGCCGCGCCATTAAAAAGTACAATTCTCTGTTCAATTCACCACAATTCCCAAATCTGTGGACACGGCCCATGGAGGTTCCTGGTCACCTTTTGTCACATGGCCGGAATCTAGAATTAATGAGATAAACGATGAATGCGGCAACGTGGAGAAGGACGCTCCATCGATGTCGGTGCATAGATGCACTCTGTAGCCTTGAAAACCGCTTCCCTCTTACTGGCTGCTCTCTGCTGGGTTTCAGAATTCAGGAGCCAGCTTTTATAATTTAGAATAGGCAGCAAATCACAATTAACTGGACACTCCAAGCACCCTAGCCATACTGCGAGGCTCATTGTACAGCTTATTTAAGTGGTTATGGTGCAATGAATCTGTGCCAGTTTCTTCCTTTTTTTTCTAATCTCCTTCCCTAGGACTCCAGCCCCTTCTTGCTGATGGCATTTGGGGAAGAGTTGCTCCCTTGTTTGACGTACAAGTGCCTGTATGGTGTGACCATGCTATCTGCGGCTGACACACATTGTGTAAACCAGCGTCCGTCACTCGGTGCTCAACACTCATAGCACAGCTCCTGTATACTGTGGAGGATGGCAGTGTGTTCTCACACCATGCAAGTACAAATGGGTAGAAGAATGAGGAGGCTCGCTGTGGGGATATCTGGGATAGCTGTAGGTATATCTGGGCTGGCTTTGGGGATATCTGGGCTATCTATAGGGATATCTGGGCTAGCTGTATGATATCTGGGCTAGCTGTATGATATCTGGGCTGGCTGTGGAGATATCTAGATAAGCTGTAGGTATATCTGGGCTGGCTTTGGGGATATCTGGGCTATCTATAGGGATATCTGGGCTAGCTGTATGATATCTAGGCTAGCTGTAGGTATATCTGGGCTAGCTGTATGATATCTGGGCTAGCTGTATGATATCTGGGCTAGCTGTACGTATACCTGGGCTAGCTGTATGATATCTGGGCTAGCTGTATGATATCTGGGCTAGCTGTATGATATCTGGGCTAGCTGTACGTATACCTGGGCTAGCTGTATGATATCTGGGCTAGCTGTATGATATCTGGGCTAGCTGTACGTATATCTAGGTTAGCTGTATGATATCTGGGCTAGCTGTATGATATCTGGGCTAGCTGTATGATATCTGGGCTAGCTGTATGATATTTGGGCTAGCTGTAGGTATATCTGGGCTAGCTGTATGTATACCTGGGCTAGCTGTATGATATCTGGGCTAGCTGTATGATATCTGGGCTAGCTGTATGATATTTGGGCTAGCTGTGGGTATATCTGGGCTGGCTGTAGGTATATCTGGGCTGGCTGTATGTATATCTGGGCTGGCTGTATGTATATCTGGGCTGGCTGTATGATATCCGGGCTAGCTGTATGATATCCGGGCTAGCTGTATGATACCTGGGCTAGCTGTATGATACCTGGGCTAGCTGTATGATACCTGGGCTAGCTGTACGTATACCTGGGCTGGCTGTACGTATACCTGGGCTGGCTGTACGTATACCTGGGCTGGCTGTACGTATACCTGGGCTGGCTGTACGTATACCTGGGCTGGCTGTACGTATACCTGGGCTAGCTGTAGGTATACCTGGGCTAGCTGTAGGTATATCTGGGCTAGCTGTAGGATATCTGGGCTAGCTGTATGATATCTGGGCTAGCTGTATGATATCTGGGCTAGCTGTAGATATATCTGGGCTAGCTGTATATCTGGGCTGGCTGCAGGGATTAGGCTGTTGGATCTGTTGAAGGGGTGATTAGCTCTGCTCTCTGGGGAACTCTCGTCTGTAATAAGCTATTTTCTGGTGCTTGAACAAAGTGCTCCTTTTAATCACGTATTATGTTTTCTCACACACTGAGCAATGAGAGCGTCTGAGCATTGCGGCTTCAAAGCCATTTCCAGCCACTGCCTGGCAGTGTAAGGAGTTCTGCCCACAGTATGTCTCTCCAAAAATGGGTGACTATCCCGTTAAACTCAGAATGCTTCCCCCCCTCTAACACAGTAATCGACCCCGCACATAGCATTTAGTAACCCCAAATTTACCCCTCAGTAACTCCACATTGAGGGGGTGCTGTATATCTGTATCAGTTCTTATTGTACCAGTTTAAACATTGTGTCACAATATGAGATCAATAATCCCCCCCACACACTCATTACTGGAATCATGGAAACCTCTCTAATACCTGCTTGTACTCAGGTGTGTCCAGGTACCTGAGTGTTGTGTAGAAGCATTGCTCCTAGTTAAGAGTTGGGAGTGAAGTTATAGCATTGATGGCTAACCCCCAGATTTCCCCTGTTCTGGACTATGTTTCCCATAATCCCAGCTGGTTACTTCTAATGAGACAGAGAATCCACTACAGCTGGAGGGCCAGAGGGTTTTTGTAGGGTCGATGCTGCCTACTATAAAGATTGTGGATCGTTTTTTCCCACCAGAGATGCTAATGTTGTTCCTCTGTCTTCTTCCAGATCAGGAATGGTTAATAACCGAACCTCCGAATCCACCACCACGGCAGTAAGCAGCAACGGTTCACCCCCCAAAGCCTGCGCAGGCTGCGGGGGGAAGATCGCCGACCGATTCCTTCTCTACTCCATGGAACGATATTGGCATACCCGCTGCCTAAAGTGTTCGTGCTGCCAGGCCCAGCTCGGTGAGATTGGCACTTCCTGTTACACCAAAAGTGGCATGATCCTGTGCCGGAACGACTACATACGGTAAGCACAACTGGTCATGGCTCATTCCTTACGGCAATGTCCTACAGACCCCAGCTAGCCCCATTATTATTAGATACATATTTATATTCAGTTTGATTTCACTTTGAACTCCAAACAATTGACACTTTAGTGAAGAACCTGGTGACTGATGAAATCTCATTGTGTCCCATCCAGTTAGAGCGAAGTTACAAATTACCTTGAAAGAGCGTCTATTCTATTAATTTCAAACAGTACGTGCAGCTAAATACAGGTCCAATCAAAACATTGCTCCCTGTGGGGGAGATCTGATTGGCTGTAATCTGACGCTAGCCGGTTAGCCACTGATCAGGGCTCAGAAAAAATCAAGCGATTTGAGTCTTTGACACTGTCAGCTCTACTGCCGAAAAAGTGCTAATTCAGCAGCAAAATGCATTTGGCCAGTGTTATATCCCCTTTTACCGGCCACCTCCTGCTAAATGTGTGCTTAGATGGAGCAATATTAAATAATTACATTGAAACTATATCACCGAGTGTGGCGGCCATTGTAACGGCGTCTGTCTGAGTATTCTATAGACCCACCGCCTTTTACTAGTCTAGACAGACACCCAAAGCTCTGCGACCTACCTACACACTGCGGCGTATTTACTAAACAATCAATTGTAGTGAATTCCAACACAAATTAAGATTTCAGCGAAAAGAGCTAATTAGGTAAAATACATCCACACAGCTATAATCACAGGATGGCTTTTTTAACCCAGACATGTTCAATTCACTCCCTTTTGGTGTTTAGTGAATAAAGTGTCTGCGCTGTGTGTGCTGGTTTGCTGAACACAGACACTAGAGGGCGCAGACTGGAGCGTGTTTGCTTGCTGTTATAGTTCATGTAAGTGAAAACATGGTGGAAGGAGAGAGGGCGAGGAACGTACCATCACTGAGTGGAAAGTAAATCAAATAATACTTGTGTATTTATATAGACTGCTGGACTTTAAGCGAATTTCTTTTGGCTTTGTATGGTTCAGTAATGAGTAAATGGTGGAATTTGGGGAGTTTGGTCGCGTTACAGCAGAATGTGTGTTGTGTAAATGTTTACAGTCTGCGTCCCAGGGATTCAGGAAGCCGGTTTGGGTCCCAGACCTGAACATGCACAGCGTGCGGACGTACAAACAGTGTTTATTCATCGCGTTTCCTTCCAACGCACTTTCTGATGAGATTGGAGCTTTACCACTGAACCTTGCTAGGCCCCGCTAGGCCTCACCCAGGAGCGAAGAGAGAACCTCAAATCCCCTGCAAACTAACACAAAGCGTATTCAGATATTAACGCTCTCACAAGCGAGCGGCCCCCTTGGCAGGTGAAGCTCCCCGTTGGCGTTATTGAAACATATGGCACCAATTAAGTCCCTGTTATTTTCTATTAGGTTCAATTCTGTTTCACACTGGGGGAGGGGGGCTCTCCAAATCTACCAAGCTCTCCTGTCCCCCATGGGCCATGCCTATTAACCCTTTCTCAGTCTGTTTCTCGAATTCCTTTAAGAACATGAATGCGTTATTGTGGCTGTGCAATGACTTTTCATTTCCATAAAATGCCGCTTAGCAGAATGAGCCAGGCCCACATTGCATTATTGGATGGCCTATATAAATTCACGCAGTGCCCTGCCTTCCGCTCAAACTATAATAAATACATTAGGAAACTCTCTCCTTCCCCTCCCTGAATCCGGAACATACACCCACAGAATTCCTTTTACATGATAATCGCATTCATTACAAGTCGCCTTTTTATAGATCCAGTGATTTCTTAAAGTCGTCCCCTTAGAACCGGAGCGTGGTTTAACTGGGGATAAAGTGTGGATTCCTATTTACATAAAGATTGAACCTCTTCCACATCAAATTCTTTGCAAAAACAACAAAAATCTAAAAAACTACCAGGGGTACACGGCATAAAGAAAGGTTCTTTTGAAAAGGAGTAATTCTGGTGCAAAGTTCTAAAAGTGGAGCAGTCGCCATAGCAACCTACGGAATGTTTTAGAATGTTGTCCCAGAATTGCTCTTTATACAGAACTGAATGTTTTACCTTATTTTGCAGCTTCACTGCCACATAATACCCCTAACTTATCCACATGTAGGGGAAGGCTGTGGGTAGGTTGAGACTGTGCTCAGTTCAGGTTTAGAGGCTGTGGTCAGCTGAGTTCAGGTGTAGAGGCTGTGCTTAGTTCCCGTGTAGACGCTGTGGTCGGTTTGGTTCCGGTGCAGACGCCGTGGGCGGCTGAGTTCGGGTGTAGACGCTGTGGGCGGCTGAGTTCAGGTGTAGACGCTGTGGGCGGCTGAGTTCAGGTGTCTGGCTGTGGGTGGCTGAGTTCGGGTGTAGAGGCTGTGGGTGGCTGAGTTTGGGTGTAGAGGCTGTGGGCGGCTGAGTTTGGGTGTAGACGCTGTGGGCGGCTGAGTTTGGGTGTAGACGCTGTAGGTGGCTGAGTTTGGGTGTAGACGCTGTGGGCGGCTGAGTTCAGGTGTCTGGCTGTGGGTGGCTGAGTTCGGGTGTAGAGGCTGTGGGTGGCTGAGTTCAGGTGTAGAGGCTGTGGGCGGCTGAGTTTGGGTGTAGACGCTGTAGGTGGCTGAGTTTGGGTGTAGACGCTGTAGGTGGCTGAGTTTGGGTGTAGACGCTGTAGGTGGCTGAGTTTGGGTGTAGACGCTGTGGGCGGCTGAGTTTGGGTGTAGATGCTGTGGGCGGCTGAGTTTGGGTGTAGACGCTGTAGGTGGCTGAGTTTGGGTGTAGACGCTGTAGGCGGCTGAGTTTGGGTGTAGACGCTGTGGGCGGCAGAGTTTGGATGTAGACGCTGTAGGTGGCTGAGTTCGGGTGTAGACGCTGTGGGCGGCTGAGTTTGGGTGTAGATGCTGTAGGTGGCTGAGTTTGGGTGTAGACGCTGTGCACATTAGGAAGTAAAGCCATCTTGTGATATTGTAGCAGTTGTGAGTCAGCCATAAAATGCCATCAACATGTGATCTGGTAATTAACGTGCTTTCTGACTTGTTATAAAGTAACGGCATGGGTTTACTGGGTACCTTTACAGCTTTCCCTGGCTAACGGACCTATTATTCTATGACTGCCCCTTCCCCCACGACTCTCCTTTCTCTCAAAGACAAATTTAAATTGGAAGAAATAACAGGGCTTTCTTGTCCAGCCCTCCCTCCCTCTCCCCGCTTAAATTACTGTTTAAATTAAGATCGAAAATTCATTACGGGGAACCTTTTATTAGATTGGGCCGCAGTTTGGCGGCTGTGCTAGGATTGTGTCAAAGAGCCAGAGACAGGATATTAAAGACAAACTCACATCAATTACATGGTCGATTCAGACGAGATTTTCAAGGAGACGCAGAGAAAGCATTTAATAAAAAGAGCAGCTCATTTAATAGAAGGTTTTTTTTTTTTTTTCCTTTTAAAGTGAGAAGGGGGAGAGGAAGCTTCTGTGTAAATTTCATTCACTGTCCCCAGCACACAGTCACATCTGTTTGCTAAACTGTCCCACGTGTTTCCAGTGGTTTAAATTGGGAAGCGTTGTGTCCCAGTGCGCAGAGTGCACCGTGATTTGCAGGAGCGTGTTTGCACACACGTCTTCATCCTTGCGTTCCACCAGGGCAGTGATCACTAATCCTCGCATCTCAGATGTTTGGCACGAACATCTGGGATTATTGCTATCTATCTACCAACCAAATGGAGGAACGTGGTATGTCCCCTAAAGTTCTCTCTGCCCAATTTGTTTGTTTATTTGAGTTGTTCAGACCATGGAAGGTGTGAGAGCACTCCACACAGAGGGCTTTCATCAAAGCTTGGGGTGTGTGACTGTACTAGGGTGACGTTTTGTAACTCTAATAAGCTATTAAAACCCTCTGAGACCCTCTGATGCCCTAATTCTGCGCTATTGGGATTAAACAGACCTGCAGAAATGTGACTGAATGTGTAATTCTTGTGACTGGGAAAATCATGATCTGCGCGTATAATGGCGGCGTTAAATTGCTGTACGATAAAGTGATTCCTGAGGTTAGAGGAGACATTTCCCTTCTGGTCGTTCAGATGTTGGACGTCTAATTAAAACATAGTTACTGTTGTAGGACGGAGAGTCTGGGGTCAGGCAATGGTTCAATCAACCCACATTAATCAATAGATTGGGCGCTCTGATACTACAGTATTCACAGGGGAATCGCGCAGTTAACATCGCCGTGGCCTCCGCAGGCCTGCGCTCACACACTTAACCCTTTATTCACTGAACACCACATTATAGAGAATTAAAACTGAATTGGAAAATTCACACTAAAATAGCAAAATAGTCACTAAAGTTTAACTTTCAAATGAGCTGTTTTGGGATAAATTTTGAATTCACTTCAATCGGTTTAGTTAATAAACCCCTCTTTATATACAGTCATACAACTCTACAGCATATGTTGTTGCTTTATAATTAGGTATACTTTTTCCATTAGTCCTGTTGTTATTGGCCCATACGGTTTTCTTAACTTGCGCTTTAAGCCGATATCAAATTGATATTAATTGGTAATATCTACCAACTCCTCTGGAAGTCCTTTCCATGTATCTATGACTCCTTTTGTAAAGGATTTCTTGATGTTAGCAATGCGTTTCCCAACAGGTTCTGTCTCTGTGTTAGAGAGCTGCTGGTATTAGTTATACATTAAATGCCTCTCTGGTCCCGGTTTAATGTTTGGTGAATCTGCCGTATTGCTTTAACTAATTGCTCTGTCTCTGTTGTGTTGCAGGTTGTTTGGGAGCAGCGGGGCGTGCAGTGCATGTGGGCAGTCAATACCAGCCAGTGAGATGGTGATGAGGGCACAGGGCAGCGTATACCACTTGAAGGTAAGATATGCCAGTCAGTCATTGTCCAAACTGGGTAAAATCACACAGCACTTTGTAAAGTAACGGAGCAAACAGCGTTAAATCTCCAGCACGCCAACACTTCATCTCCAGCCCGCCACTACTACATCTCCAGCCCACCACTACTACATCTCCAGACCACCACCACTACATCTCCAGCCCACCACCACTTCATCTCCAGTCCCCTACTACTACATCTCCAGCCCAACAACAATACATGTCCAGCCCGCCACTACTACATCTCCAGCCCACCACTACTACATCTCCAGCCCACCACCACTACATCACTACATCTCCAGCCCACCACCACTTCATCTCCAGTCCCCTACTACTACATCTCAAGCCCAGCAACACTACATCTCAAGCCCAACAACACTAAGTTTCCAGCCCGCCACTACTACATCTCCAGCCCACCACTACTACATCTCCAGCCTACGACTACTACATCTCCAGCCCAACAGCACTACATTTCCAGCCCGCCACTACTACATTTGTAGCCCACCACCATTACATCTCCAGCCCGACACTACTACATCTCCAGCCCGACACCACTACATCTCCAGTCCGCCACTATTACATCTCCATCCCACCACCAGTACATCTCCAGCCCACTACCACATCTCCAGTCCTCCACCAGCGTGACACACGCCATAGCATTTTAATATATTAAGGAATCTTTTAAATGGGTTCTTATTATTAATAAATGTCAATAAATCCTTAGAATTCCATAGAACAAACACAGAACAGTTCTTTGCCAGCAGTGATGTTTGGGGTACAGTAAAAATGGTGAGAGCACACTATAAATGAAATGTTACCACAAATGGCACATACAGGAGATAGATCTCAAAACTGGATAATTTATAATGGACAGCAGTTACATTGTAATGTCCGTATCCCATTAGTGTAAAAGATATTGGGGGTTTTTGGTTAATTACCCCCTTCCAGTGTGAGCTGCTGTATTCCCTGAGTATTCTACAGACAGCAGTTACATTGTAATGTCCGTATCCCTTTAGTGTAAAAGATATTGGGGGGTTTGGTTAATTACCCCCTCCAGTGTGAGCTGCTGTGTTCCCTGAGTACCGAATTTTCCGGCGTATAAGACGACCCCCAACTTTTCCAGTTAAAATATAGAGTTTGGGATATACTCACCGTATAAGACTACCCCTCTTCCAACGCACACCAAATAAAAACAAAAAAACTGAGTCCTCCTTACTCACCCCCCCCTCTCCCTGTGTTCTCCTTACTCCCCCCTCTCCCTGTGTTCTCCTTACTCCTCCCCCCCGTGTTCTCCTTACTCCCCGTGTTCTCCTTACTCCCCGTGTTCTCCTTACTCCCCCCCCTGTGTTCTCCTTACCCCTGTGTTCTCCTTACCCCCATGTTCTCCTTCCGCCCCCCTCCTGTGTTCTCCTTACTCCCCCCTCCTTGTGTTCTCCTTACTCCCCTCCTGTGTTCTCCTTACCCCCCCTGTTCTCCTTACCCCCCCTGTGTTCTCCTTACTCCCCCCCGTGTTCTGTGTTCTTTACTCCCCCCGTGTATTCTCCTTATCCCCCACCCTGTATTCTCCTTATCCCCCTCTGTATTCTCCTTATCCCCCTGTATTCTCCTTACCCCCTCTATATTCTCCTTATCCCCTGTATTCTCCTTATCCCCGTATTCTCCTTATCTCCCCCTCCTTATCCCCTGTATATTCTCCTTCCCTTCCTCTGTATTCTCCTTATCCCCCCTCTCTGTATTCTCCTTATCCCCGTATTCTCCTTATCCCCACCTCAGTATTCTCCTTATTCCTCCCGTAGTCTCCTTATTCCCCCATTTGTTCTCCTCACCTCCCCTGTAGAGTGGCTGAGCTCCTCTCCCATCCACTTTTGTTTCCTGTACCCGGCCGGACTGACAGAAAGTGCACACTAAGTGTGCACTTCCAGTCAATCCGGCCGTGCACCACAGACCAGAAAGGAGCTCGGCCACGCTACAGGGGAGGTGAGGAGAGAGGCAGTGTTGCAGCCGCTTGAGGCTCTATATAGAGCGCTCAGGCGGCTGCAGCATTAGAGGGGCAGCTGCCTAGGCCCACCCTATAAGACGACACCCGGCGTATAAGACGACCCCTGACTTTTGAAAAGATTTTCCTGGGTTAAAAAGTCGTCTTATACGCCGGAAAATACGGTATTCTACAGACAGCAGTTACATTGTAATCAGCTAATTCAGCATCCATTATTCCAGTTCGTTTATAACTGGTAAAAGCTGAAGCAGCTAACATTATTTACGGACTGTTATGAACTCTCACTCTAAATGATACAATTGTATCAATACAAGAACATTTTGTCTGACTATTGGATTTATTGCAAGAGCATATTCATATCACTTGTTTTATATATGCTTTTTATTTATATGCTATTCCAAATCATATCATACTGTTTTAACATTCTTAAATGCTAGTTCATATTTAAAGGTATACACTACTCCTGAATACATATTGGATTATTCATCCAATATTTTTTGTCTATTGCACTTATAGGGATTTTTTAGTGGAGTCCCCTTTTCAGTTGAGAGTTAACCTTTTAGCTGTGTTTTGAACTCTATCTTCAGGTACACTATTGGGACCTTTATAATTTTTTTTCTACATTGTAATGTCCGTATCCCTTTAGTGTAAAATATATTGGGTTTTTTTGGTTAATTGCCCCCCTCCAGTGTGAGCTGAGCAGTTCCTTGAGTCTACATACAGCAGTCAGTCTGTCTAACTGTTTAGATCAGTGGCAGCAGTCTGATATGCACTGCTTAGAGACCCTCATTCAATGGCAACAGGCAGACTAGCAGGGGGATAAAATCCACAATATATTTTAAACTTAGCGCACTATTTCCATTTGCAAACATTGTTTTCATTAGGTATAAAAATGAAAGATCACGTTTACAGTCCACTTTTCTTCCAACTCCAACTTTAAACCTAATGTTTTAGAATAGTTACTATAACGATCTTATATGATCAGAAATCTACCCAAAGGGCTATTCAATAAAGTGTGAAGTGGTGGAATTTTAAATATTAGATCAAACAGACTCATTGAAAACATCCGTCAAACCAGGTGTGTTTTCATTTTGGTTCTTTTTGTTTGACATTTGACATACAAGAAATTTGAGATGTGAATTCACTATGGATTCCTGGTATTCGCACGGTAGTGAATAACCCTGATAGTGAGCCACGCTGTAGATCTCTATTTTTGGGGTGTAGAATGAAGGAGGTGTACTAATAGCAGGGTACGTTCTTACTGTGGTGTCTTATCTTCTCCCCCCAGTGTTTCACGTGTGCCACGTGCAGGAACCGATTGGTACCAGGTGACCGGTTTCATTATATCAACGGAACCATCTTCTGTGAACACGACAGGCCCACGGCTCTTCTAAATGGTCACTTAAACCCCTTACAGAGTAACCCGCTACAGAGTAACCCCATGCTCCCAGACCAGAAAGTGAGTATCTTTGTATGTCTCTCCGTGCTCAAACTGACGGTTTAGTCAGTAATCACTGTATTGTAGTGACACCAAATCTCAACATTCTTGATAAATCGGTAAAGCTCGGACTATAGATGGCTTGGAGAATTGACCAAATCAGCACTTTATGCTTCAAATTTACTTTTTAGTTTTAATTTACTCCAATTCGGCATTTAACTAAGATACACCTTTTATTTTGACCACAAATTAAACTTTATATTTATATTATACTTACAAATGCAAAATGATCTACAAACATGGATTATCGGATTTAGATCTTCAGGACATTTGTTATGTGGCCATCCTGTCTGGTATTTAAATTAATGGTCACAAAGCAGGTACTTCATTTGTATACAGGGCTTCTAGTGACATCATACTGATTGGAAAACTGATTAAAACTATATTTTTAATCAACAACTTGTCCTGTATTTGCTAGCTTGATGCGTCAAGTCCTTTTTAACCTCTTAACGTCTCCGTCTGTTCTTCTAAAATATGAAAATATGAATGTTCTCTTTTACCTGCCTAGTTTTTAACCCCCACCCTTTCTCTATAAACCACTATTTAATAAAACAAGTTATTTAATAATGTGAGAATTCCCAGGAATTAAACATTTAAGGCCAAAATAGCCCAACTGAGAACTGAATTGACCTTGTACTAAATTTTGAATTCAATTTCTCATTTTTTTAAATAAATCGGTATGTTTTGAATATTTGCATTCTGATTCCCTAAAATTGTTTTTCTTCTGTTTTTCCCCCAGGTTTGCTAATGAAGCACCGGGCATGTATCCTTGTGCCTTCTGTGAATAGAACCTCGGTGACACATTGTTGGCGTATAGAGATACCTAAATATAAATATATATATATTCCTCCTTTTCCATATTTCTCTAGATTCCATGCGTGGTGTCCGCGCGCACAGTGTTTCATTCGCTGCTGACATCCACACTTTGTGTTTTCAATATTTGAGGAGGGATGAAGAACTTGTAAATCGGATGTATAAAAAATATACAGTATTTTGGAACTTTTCACATTATGAACTGTTTCTCAGACACTCAGATCGGACGAGAATGGGGCTCTCTGTGTAAATAGGACACTGATCTCATTTTAATTTACACTGCTGACATCACAACTGGCGCTGACCAATCAGAAGGTTTTCATTTTTCTGGACTATTTATCGTTAAGCATTTTTGCGAGATCTCCATCACCGTTGCAACGGACTGTCCAAACCCACACGCTCTCACCCAGTGGATTTAAACTGTGGGCAGTGCCGCCCATCGCATTAAAACCTTATACCCTTGCTGTGGGGAGAGTGAGCAGAGCTCTCCTTTCAACGTATTCAACTCCAATAAGGTCAAACGTTTTAAATGTATTTATTGCAATTCAGCGAGATAGAGCCGCAGGTTGGAGGTGAGACCGGGACAGAATGAAAGGTGTGGACGGGTGGAAAGCTAATAATATAACAAGCAGGGGTTAAATACTTTGTATCTGAGTAAGGTATACGTATCAAACTAACCTGGGGTTCTTTACATACTTGGGAGCCATAAGCACCCATCAATGTGATGAGCAGACTGCTGGTCCCCGTTCACATTGCAGTATGAACCCCCTTATCAAAAGGAATATTTGTTACAATCTCCAAACCCAGTCCTACAGAGCACCTGCAATATATATCGAAGGATTAAAAAAATTGGACGAAAGCGGCATGAAGCACTAGACCAATAGGGCAGCTTTGCAGGTGGAGGGTGTTAGACTAAGAAATTAAAATACTACAAAACACAAATTATAATAGAATAGCCTTCCAGCATAGGCAGTAAAGGCTAACGGTGATATAGAAAGGGGAGTAGCTTTACTGCTTCCACTGACAGGGAATTCCAGGTACATACTGCAGAATATTACATATTATATGTTCATATTCATATCGGGTATGGATGTCAAATGGGTTAAAAAGAACAGATGGTAATTACCCTTTCTATATCACTGTTACCCTTTACTACTTCCACTGGAAGGCTGTTCCTGGTATCTACTACCCTTTCTATATCACTGTTACTGCTCCCACTGGAAGGCTATTCCAGGTATCTACTACCCTTTCTATATCACTGTTACTGCTCCCACTGGAAGGCTATTCCAGGTATCTACTACCCTTTCTATATCACCGTTACTGCTCCCACTGAAAGGCTATTCCACGTATCTACTACCCTTTCTACATCACTGTTACTGCTCCCACTGGAAGGCTATTCCAGGTATCTACTACCCTTTCTATATCACAATTACTGCTCCCCCTGGAAGGGCATTCCAGGTATCTACTACCCTTTCTATATCACTGTTACTGCTTCCACTGGAAGGCTATTCCAGGTATCTACTACCCTTTCTATATCACTGTTACTGCTCCCACTGGAAGGCTATTCCACGTATCTATTACCCTTTCCTTGTCACTCTCTGCTTTCTGGTCCCTCAGCATTACAATTTGCCAGATTTAACAGTGATTTAGAAATTTGCTTATTGTCTGATTAAATTCAGCTTATACCAGTTCTTGTCAGATTTACATGATGATGTCCTGAAACCTGTAGATTTTTCTCCCAGTCTAAATTTCCACTGTGGGCGACCTGAAAGGGTCCGAAATGACAAACAAGAAGCACCCGTGCCAAACACATGCTGAGTGATGACTCAATGGGGCAAAGGTTAATTGCATTTAAATTCTGGGAAAAGACAACGAGTGCTGGACATGGATTCCAAGGCAATAAATACTGGCGCTGATTTGGTCAAGGCTAACTTCTCCTCCGCCCTAGTGGTCCTCTTGGCTATCTTTTAACCCCTAGCCAATAACCAACAGTGCCACAAATTACCATGTTGAGCCCACAAACCAATTGCATCAGAATATATATACTGCATGGTCTATACAAGTCAGTAAACCCGAACACATCTGTCGATGACTAAACAACAAAAACATTTCAAAATATTGCAATATTGATCATTTTACAGCTTAATTGTTAAAACTGTTCTGGATTCATAAAAGTTCTGTTTGGCATTTTCCCAAACTTTTTTATGAAAATTCCTTAAGTGGCTCGGCTGTGCTGGAAGCCGCCATATTGGATTCCTTTAACTCCTTAAGGACACAACTTCTGGAATAAAAGGGAATCATGACGGAATATTTCCGTCATGTGTCCTTAAGGGGTTAAGTGATTAAACTGACTGCGAATCAGATAGTGCTGACTTACTGGGAGTTATATATATATATTTTTAGTCTTTTTGACTTGTGTTACCATTTTATAAATCTCTAATCGCTTACTAATGAGATTAATAACTAAAAGAAATTAAATATTTATATATTTTAAAACTCCCCATAAGAGTAAGTTCAATTTCATTCATCAACAGCAGGCAATCAGATAGGAATTCACCCCATAACGTTTAGTAACAAATTATTTGCAGAAAAAGTGGATTTTTGGTGTAAAGATGCAGAACATTTTATGGAGTTTCCACATCTGTCACATTTGAGCAATTAAATTATTAAATGTCTCTCCAATCACTATATTCCCACACCTTCTCATTCATGAATAAATAAAAAATGACCTGCCCACTCTCCCAAATCTCTACGCACATAATCTGATGGCCATTAAAGTCACCTACCAGGTAACAATTCACCTAAAAACGAAGTAGAACCCTTTTATTTAGAAATAAGTCATTACGATACAAACAGGCGTTCCACACTTCTGAACAAACAAGTATTTTTTTCTCTTAATATTGTGACTTTTTTTGCAATGTATATCTGTACTGTACACCCGTTCATTCCCATTCACCCCAGAGGCCTCGTGTATATGCAATATTGACGGCTCAATTTGTAAATAATTAAAACTAAATGAAATATTGTGCTTTTTATTGTAGAAAATATTATTGTGATTTTTTTTTCTCCCCCGCTGTGTAGCTTCCAATCTTGGGGCCAAAAAAAAAAAAAAAAAGTTTTGTAACAAGAATAAATTCTATTAATTGCACTTTTTCCACCCTTTCCCCTATTTTGATCTATATTAAATAATAAAAAAAAACAGGTTTCCATGACAACTGTCTCGCTGTCTTTTTTTTTTTTCCTTTTTAATCAAAATATGATTTACTGGAAAAGTATATAATCCAAATCCATAATATTTTAATATCTGTTGTTTGCGTTATTACGGGGAAATTGAATTGTATCAGCCTTGCTTGCAGCAATAACCTGTACGCAGGAATATCGCTTGTGATTCAAATATTCATTATGGGTAAAAAAAAACGTTATGCACAGACAAAAGGAAAAATGATTAAAAATAAAATGTGTATATAATAGAATGTGTGTGTTTGTGTATTAAAAAAACACTAATCAAATCATGCAACCAGTTTATTTTAAAATGCAGTTTATTGTTTAACAATTTCAAAACCTGTAATTCATAGTTATGACATCACTCTTGTGAATTACAGTGTATCTAATTCACTTACTATCAGCATTCCTCCCTCGCCCCTGGCAGAGGACGTAAAACTATCACATCGTTCCCTCTGCATTTCTAATACAGAAGCACAATTTTTGACCCCTTTTTGCCACCAGCACCAAAGTCCTCCCCCTTCCCCTCGACATCACCTGATTTATCCAAATCTTTTTGTGCGTACAAGCTACAAACTAAGAATATCAAAATAACTCTTTTTAATTTGCTTAAATAACCTTTGTTCATGTAACGATCAGATTTTTTAAAAGATTTGAGTTTTCGAAATTAAAATAATTTTCATCAGACGTAGAATACACTGTTTTGTTCCAGCACTTACTGTGCTTTCTTATCCTAGCCTAGAATTCACAGTGGGCGCAGCCGGCAGATATTTCAATGTGTGGTGGACGACACTAAACGTGTCTTTGGAAAAATCATGGAACATAAAATAATGTTTCGTTCCTGGTGTCTCAACCTGTGGTACAGTACGCGCACCAAAAGCAGGGGAATGCCAAGAGCTGACTGGCTGACCACCATAGGTCACCCTAGGAGGCGGTCTGCTGTGCGCTAAGGCACAGTGTTGGGGAGGCTGTAACCGCTTGGCGAGGGAGCTGCAATCTCTGTGCTCTTCCAGCACTGCTCCATCACGTACCCTGCGGTGATATAGAGAGCCGGGTTATGGTGTCACTCCAGCCCCGGTATCACTAAAGAGCGCGTGAAGGAGCAGAGCAAGATGACAATGAAAATGACAGCAGTCACACTAGACCCCAAGGATCCACTCCAGCTCTTCCAAAGGTAGGGAGGCTGGGTGGATTGACATAAAAATAATTTGAGTGTGTAAGAGAATGTGTATGTGACTGTCAGTGTGTGTCAGTGTGTAACTATTATGTGTGTATGATATTTCCATTTTGTGACTTTTATACTTAAGATTAATATTCCCTACACTCCTTACATACACAATATTCAAATTATGTCATATGTATGTTATAAATATTATTTACGCCCTTTTATCAGCCTTGTTTTCCAATGTGGGATTAATTTAAAAATCATTGTCTGCACATATCACTTGGCAATTATATCACTAGAAATGACTTTCTAGAGGAGGGGTTACCAAGGAATTTCTTTTTAGACCTGCGGGGGTAATTAGGAATTATTATTAGACCTGTGGGGGTATTGGGAATTATTTTTAGACCTGTGGGGTAATTCTCTGTAAAACATAGAAAAATAGAATGTGAGGGCAGATAAGAACCATTCGGCCCATCTAGTCTGCCCAATAAAAGGTTGAGAAACCCTGGTTTATCTGACCGGGGAGAAAACGAAAGACCTATTGTATTTGATGTTGTTATTTCAGGCAAAGCCAATAAATATCTATTTGCTATTTTGCGTTTTCCAGGCGAGAGATGGCAAATTGTGAAAGTGGATCACTTATTCCTCGTGATTCGTAAGATTTACGCCACAATGAAAATAGCAAAATTTAACGTGACGAAGTCCGGGAGAGGGTTTACTCGTTAAAGTGTGAACTGCTGGGAATTCAAAGTGAGTTTAAAAATTTCGTCCTACGTATCTGAACTTAAAATATGATTTTGTTCTAATCTGACTACTGTGTCTTATAATGTGAAATTCTCTTTGAATTCTTACATTAGTGAATAGCTCTGCTTTGCGTTTAGTGCAGTTCGGAGGTTAGTGAATAGCTCGGTCTGCATTGTGTTTATTGCAGTTCGGAGGTTAGTGAATAGCTCTATCTGCTTTGCGTTTGTTGCAGTTCGGAGGTTAGTGAATAGCTCTGTCTGCTTTGTGTTTATTGCAGTTCGGAGGTTAGTGAGTAGCTCGGCCTGCTTTGCGTTTGTTGCAGTTCGGAGGTTAGTGAGTAGCTCAGCCTGCTTTGCGTTTGTTGCAGTTCGGAGGTTAGTGAGTAGCTCAGCCTGCTTTGCGTTTGTTGCAGTTCGGAGATTAGTAAATAGCTCTGTCTGCTTTGCGTTTGTTGCAGTTCGGAGGTTAGTGAATAGCTCTGTCTGCTTTGTGTTTGTTGCAGTTCGGAGGTTAGTGACTAGCTCTGTCTGCTTTGCGTTTGTTGCAGTTCGGAGGTTAGTGACTAGCTCTGTCTGCTTTGTGTTTGTTGCAGTTCGGAGGTTAGTGAATAGCTCTGTCTGCTTTGTGTTTGTTGCAGTTCGGAGGTTAGTGACTAGCTCTGTCTGCTTTGCGTTTGTTGCAGTTCGGAGGTTAGGGAATAGCTCAGCCTGCTTTGCGTTTGTTGAAGTTCGGAGGTTAGTGAATAGCTGTCTGCTTTGCGTTTGTTGCAGTTCGGAGGTTAGTGAGTAGCTCTGTCTGCTTTGCGTTTTTTGCAGTTCGGAGGTTAGTGACTAGCTCTGTCTGCTTTGCGTTTGTTGCAGTTCGGAGGTTAGTGAATAGCTCTGTCTGCTTTGCGTTTGTTGCAGTTCGGAGGTTAGTGAATAGCTCTGTCTGCTTTGCGTTTGTTGCAGTTCGGAGGTTAGTGAATAGCTCTGTCTGCTTTGTGTTTGTTGCAGTTCGGAGGTTAGTGAATAGCTCTGTCTGCTTTGCGTTTGTTGCGGAGGTTATGAATAGCTCTGTCTGCTTTGCGTTTGTTGCAGTTCGGAGGTTAGTGAATAGCTCTGTCTGCTTTGCGTTTGTTGCAGTTCGGAGGTTAGTGAATAGCTCTGTCTGCTTTGCGTTTGTTGCAGTTCGGAGGTTAGTGAATAGCTCGGCCTGCTTTGCGTTTGTTGCAGTTCGGAGGTTAATGACTAGCTCTGTCTGCTTTGTGTTTGTTGCAGTTTGGATGTTAGTGAATAGCTTTGTCTGCTTTGTGTTTGTTGCAGTTCGGAGGTTAGTGAATAGCTCTGTCTGCTTTGTGTTTGTTGCAGTTTGGAGGTTAGTGAATAGCTCTATCTGCTTTGCGTTTGCTGTAGTTCGGAGATTAGTGAATAGCTCTGTCTGCTTTGCGTTTGTTGCAGTTCGGAGGTTAGTGAATAGCTCTGTCTGCTTTGCGTTTGTTGCAGTTCGGAGGTTAGTGAATAGCTTTGTCTGCTTTGTGTTTGTTGCAGTTCGGAGGTTAGTGAATAGCTCTGTCTGCTTTGTGTTTGTTGCAGTTTGGAGGTTAGTGAATAGCTCTATCTGCTTTGCGTTTGTTGCAGTTCGGAGGTTAGTGACTAGCTCTGTCTGCTTTGCGTTTGTTGCAGTTCGGAGGTTAGTGACTAGCTCTGTCTCCTTTGCGTTTGTTGCAGTTCGGAGGTTAGTGAATAGCTCTGTCTGCTTTGCGTTTGTTGCAGTTCGGAGGTTAGTGAATAGCTCGCCTGCTTTGGCGCTTATTGCAGTTCGGGGTTAGTAGTGCAGTTCGGAGGTTAGTGAGCTCTGCTCTGCTTTGTGTTTGTTGCAGTTCGAGGTTAGTGAATAGCTCTGTCTGCTTTGTGTTTGTTGCAGTTCGGAGGTTAGTGAATAGCTCTGTCTGCTTTGCGTTTGTTGCAGTTCGGAGAGTAGTGAATAGCTCTGTCTGCTTTGCGTTTGTTGCAGTTCGGAGGTTAGTGAATAGCTCTATCTGCTTTGTGTTTGCTGTAGTTCGGAGGTTAGTGAATAGCTCTGTCTGCTTTGCGTTTGCTGTAGTTCGGAGGTTAGTGAATAGCTCTGTCTGCTTTGCGTTTGTTGCAGTTCGGAGGTTAGTGAATAGCTCTGTCTGCTTTGCGTTTGTTGCAGTTCGGAGGTTAGTGAGTAGCTCTGTCTGCTTTGTGTTTGTTGCAGTTCGGAGGTTAGTGAGTAGCTCAGCCTGCTTTGCGTTTGTTGCAGTTCGGAGATTAGTAAATAGCTCTGTCTGCTTTGCGTTTGTTGCAGTTCGGAGGTTAGTGAATAGCTCTGTCTGCTTTGTGTTTGTTGCAGTTCGGAGGTTAGTGACTAGCTCTGTCTGCTTTGCGTTTGTTGCAGTTCGGAGGTTAGTGAATAGCTCTGTCTGCTTTGTGTTTGTTGCAGTTCGGAGGTTAGTGAATAGCTCTGTCTGCTTTGTGTTTGTTGCAGTTCGGAGATTAGTGAATAGCTCTGCCAGGGTCTCGGGGCATTGTCTACCTCCGCCCACATCCTCTGGACATTGAAAGGCGTAATGACTAGACTGACCCGACGCCCAGTCTGCCAGCAGCTGGCATTGTAAAGCTGGTTACGATAATTGTAATTAAATCTTGGGAGAGGATGTGGAGCTGATAAAGGCCCATTATTCCGTATTGTTGGCGCTATATAAATATAATAATAATTATTTGGCTGTGTGCAGCTGTTCCGAAGCTGACCGTGGCGGAGGTCCCGCGGGAAGGTTCTCCAGTTTAGCCACTTTTCTTGCGGGCCTGAATAAGGAGACTCTGCCGCAATCAAATCTAAACTCTTAATTGCTCGGTGCAGAGAGTGAGTTCAGTGCAGCTAAACACCCGTCTGGTATCAATGCGAGCCCCCCCCCGGGGGTGCCGCATGGAGGGGGAGGCTGCCCTGTTCTGTTTCTGTACTAGTTAATGAGAAGTGTTCATTAGCTGGGATTAATGAGGCATCCATCTTTTTTGCAGCTCAGATTGTTGAAACTAATGAGGCTCTGCACCCTCAGACTCCTGTCTGTCTGCTCCGAGCTCTGCACGGCAGATGTTGGTGAAAAGGATCCTAGCTCCAGCCTTAACCCTATCGATACCTTGCTCGTTCTCACGCTTTCCCCGATGGGGATTCTAGGCCTCTAATCCCCGGAGATCTCTGATTATTATTATTAACTTGTCATTTCCATCCAATAGGATTTAACAGTCTGCCAGAATTGATCAGTAAACAGTATAATCAATTCTCCAGGACCAAAATTTGCAGATTTCTGAGCTGATTTCTGTTTCAGGGTCTGTAATGATCAGTACTGACTGTGTATAGTGCATTCTGTATATAGCATGCTCTGTGTAACGTGCTCTCTGTATATAGCATGCTCTGTGTAACGTGCACTCTGTATATAGCATGCTCTGTGTAACGTGCTCTCTGTATATAGCATGCTCTGTGTAACGTGCTCTCTGTATATAGCATGCTCTATGTATAGTGCACAATGTGTAACATGCATCTCTGTATATAGTGCACTCTGTGTATAGCGTATACTTTGTGTAATGCATGCTGTGTATAGTGCACTCTGTATATAGCATGCTCTGTGTAACGTGCTCTCTGTATATAGCATGCTCTATGTATAGTGCACAATGTGTAACATGCATCTCTGTATATAGTGCACTCTGTGTATAGCGTATACTTTGTGTAATGCATGCTGTGTATAGTGCACTCTGTATATAGCATGCTCTGTGTAACGTGCTCTCTGTATATAGCATGCTCTATGTATAGTGCACAATGTGTAACATGCATCTCTGTATATAGTGCACTCTGTGTATAGCGTATACTTTGTGTAGTGTGTATACTGTATACTGCTCCTTCTGTGTATAATGTACACTGTGTATAGTGTATACTGTGTATAATGCAAATAATTGTGTATACTGCACTCTGTGTACAGTGTATACTGTGTAGTGTATACTGTATACTGCTCTTTCTGTGTATACCGTACACTGTGTATAGTGTATACTGTGTATAATGCACACTGTGTATAATGCACACTGTGTATAATGTATACTGCTCTGTCTGTGTATGGTGTATATTGTGTATAATGCACACTGTGTATAGTGTATGCTGTGTATAATGTGCTGTGTATAATGCACACTGTGTATAATGTATACTGCTCTGTCTGTGTATGGTGTATATTGTGTATAATGCACACTGTGTATAGTGTATGCTGTGTATAATGTGCTGTGTATAATGCACACTGTGTATAATGTATACTGCTCTGTCTGTGTATGGTGTATATTGTGTATAATGCACACTGTGTATAGTGTATGCTGTGTATAATGTGCTGTGTATAATGCACACTGTGTATAATGTATACTGCTCTGTCTGTGTATGGTGTATATTGTGTATAATGCACACTGTGTATAGTGTATGCTGTGTATAATGTGCTGTGTATAATGCACACTGTGTATAATGTATACTGCTCTGTCTGTGTATGGTGTATATTGTGTATAATGCACACTGTGTATAGTGTATGCTGTGTATAACGCACTCTGTGTATAGTGTATGCTGTGTATAATGCACTCTGTGTATAGTGAATGCTGTGTATAATACACTCTGTGTATAATGTATACTGCTCTGTCTGTGTATAGTGTATACTGTGTATAGTGTATGCTGTGTATAATGCACTGTGTATAGTGTATGCTGTGTATAATGCACAGTGTATAATGCACTCTGTGTATAGTGTATGCTGTGTATAACGCACTCTGTGTATAGTGTATGCTGTGTATAGTGTATGCTGTGTATAACGCACACTGTGTAAAGTGTATGCTGTGTATAATGCACACTGTGTATAATGCACTCTGTGTATAGTGTATACTGTGTATAGTGTATGCTGTGTATAATGCACTGTGTATAGTGTATGCTGTGTATAACACACACTGTGTATAATGCACTCTGTGTATAGTGTATGCTGTGTATAACGCACTCTGTGTATAATGCACTCTGTGTATAGTGTATGCTGTGTATAGTGTATGCTGTGTATAACGCACACTGTGTATAATGCACTCTGTGTATAGTGTATGCTGTGTATAATGCACACTGTGTATAATGCACTCTGTATATAGTGTATGCTGTGTATAATGCACACTGTGTATAATGCACTCTGTGTATAGTGTATGCTGTGTATAATACACTCTGTGTATAGTGTATGCTGTGTATAACGCACACTGTGTATAACACACTCTGTGTATAACGCACACTGTGTATAGTGTATGCTGTGTATAACGCACTCTGTGTATGATGCACACAGTGTATTGTGTATAGCGAGGTCTTTACAGATTTCCTTAACCCTAACCCTAATAATCTGTAAACTCCTTCCAGGCCCAGTAACGACAGAAGTAGCCACAGACCACCCAGGCTGGACTTCCTTCCATCAGGTGGTAAAATGGAAACTGAAGACTTGAATTAACAATTCATCTTCAGTCAGACACCTGCAGAGACGTTAATCCCCCAGATCACAGGGGCCTGAGCTGGACAGCCTGTGCCGAGACACATAAACAAAGCTTTCAATAAATACACATTTACCAGCTAACCTCCACCCCAAAGCTACATCTGCTTCTATGTGAGAACGTCCATTTACTCCGATAAATAGTGCTTACACGGAGCTGCCCCGTCTACACAGGTTCTCGGTCTACCTGAATGATAATTTATCACGCTCGCATTTACACCTGTGGCTTTACTACCGGCAAACAACTTTCTGAAACGGCTTTTATCCGTAGAACCCAAATTTTAATAAGTCACTATCTCCTTAAACTACCCATCAGGCTATTCACCAACAACTAGCTCTAAAAGATGCCAATTACCGAAATACAATCCTGGGTTTGTGATTGGATAGCCGGTTCTATAGCATCTGGGAGAGATAATACATATCACTCGATCTCTTGTATTAGTCCCAGCTGCTCCGAGGAGTGAAGTGTTTTTATTTGTGATGAGTAATGGCTGGCGCAGCTAATGATCACATGTACCCCCTTCCTCGGAACATTTATTTTCAGATGGCCGCTTGACGGATGGCTGTATATATTTATATCTGGCTGTTCAGACGGGAACCGCAGACGTATATATTGGTAGTTAAGTCTAGTGCGGGTGATCCTGGCACATTCCCCACTAGTAGGGCTATTTACTTAAGTGAGAATTTAAAGTCAAATTTAAGGCCAGAGGAATCGAAATGAAAGCGTAGCTGGATTTTCACCTTAAATGTAACATTCACTTTCAACTGTGTAAGTTTAGATCAGTAGAGTGTTCCCTCTAAGGACAGCTGGGAGATAAGAAATTGGGGTTTACGCAGGAATATAAAGCATTCTCCCTGCAGGGTGTTTATACAGTGTAACCAGCAGGGGCCGGGCGATGGGACAGATATTTATCAATGTAGGTAATCTCCTATCGTACTGAGGATATTTGGAGAGTTTGCAGAGAACGCTCTCTTTAGACCTAGCGGAGGCGGAACAAACATGGCGAAGACTCGGTAAAAATTACTTAAAGGACCACTATAGTGCCAGGAAAATATACTCATTTTCCTTGCTCTATAGGGTCCTTGGGTCCCTCACCCTCTGGGCCCCCCTCCCGCCAGGCTCTAGGGTGAGGAAGGGGTTAAACACTCACCTTTCTCCAGCACCGGGCTCCCTCTGCGCTGGGGACGCTCCTCCTCCTTTCTCATCGGCTGAATGCACATGCGCAGCATGAGCCGCGCGTGCATTCAGTCAGTCCATAGGAAAGCATTCTCATTGCTTTCCTATGGACGCTGGCGTCTTCTCACTGTGAAAATCACAATGAGAAGCGTGGAAGCGCCTCTAGTGGCTGTCAATGAGACAGCCACGAGAGGCTGGATTAACCCTAATGTAAACATAGCAGCTTCTCTGTGTGTATAACTGTTACTCCCAGTAATGTGTCTGAGTGTATAACAGAGCTCCACAGCAATAATACTCCCAGTAATGTGTCTGAGTGTATAACAGAGCTCCACAGCAATAATACTCCCAGTAATGTGTCTGAGTGTATAACAGAGCTCCACAGCAATAAAACTCCCAGTAATGTGTCTGAGTGTATAACAGAGCTCCACTGCAATAATACTCCCAGTAATGTGTCTGAGTGTATAACAGAGCTCCACAGCAATAATACTCCCAGTAATGTGTCTGAGTGTATAACAGAGCTCCACAGCAATAATACTCCCAGTAATGTGTCTGAGTGTATAACAGAGCTCACAGTAATAATACTCCCAGTAATGTGCCTGAGTGTATAACAGAGCTCCACAGCAATAATACTCCCAGTAATGTGTCTGAGTGTATAACAGAGCTCCACAGCAATAATACTCCAGTAATGTGTCTGAGTGTATAACAGAGCTCCACAGCAATAATACTCCCAGTAATGTGTCTGAGTGTATAGCAGAGCTCCACTGTAATGTGTCTGAGTGGATAACAGAGCTCCACAGTAATAATACTCCCAGTAATGTGTCTGATTGTATAACAGAGCTCCACAGCAATAATACTCCCAGTAATGTGTCTGAGTGTATAACAGAGCTCCACAGCAATAATCCACAGCAATAATCCCAGTAATGTGTCTGAGTGTATAACAGAGCTCCACAGCAATAATACTCCCAGTAATGTGTCTGAGTGTATAACAGAGCTCCACAGCAATAATACTCCCAGTAATGTGTCTGAGTGTATAACAGAGCTCCACAGCAATAATACTCCCAGTAATGTGTCTGAGTGTATAACAGAGCTCCACAGCAATAATACTCCCAGTAATGTGTCTGAGTGTATAACAGAGCCCCACAGCAATAATACTCCCAGTAATGTGTCTGAGTGTATAACAGAGCCCCACAGCAATAATACTCCCAGTAATGTGTCTGAGTGTATAACAGAGCTCCACAGTAATAATACTCCCAGTAATGTAGCCCCATGTAGCCAAAGCACAGCTAAGCTAAAAAGGGCCTTGACAGGGGTTAGGAGGTGGGCATAGGAGGAGGGAAGGAAGTATGGAGTTATGGGTAAGTAGGCTGTGTTATTTAAATAGGCAGCCATTTTAACTGAGCTCACTTCTAATTTCCTACCTGACCAAGTTTGTGTGCACTTCTGTGTGTGCAGATTGGGTTAGGTAGGGCCTTTTTTCCTTCTTGTCGTTTCTGCAGGGCCATGGACGAAGTGGAGAGGCTGCTGGAGGGGATCCGGTCAGCGGCGCGAGGTCATGGAGCGGATTGGTTGCGGGCCCAACTCGGACCGGCCCTGGCGGGAATGGCAGCCCAGGAGGGCGCACAGGATCGTCCGGTGCGGGCCAGGAGGCCGCCGCGGAGGCTGAGCCCGGGCATGGGGCCCGGTGAAGCTGGAGCCAGCGGGCGCATGGCGGCGGGAGGAGGCCGCAGCAGGCCCGGTAGCAGCGCGGTCGAGGCCCCGCCTCCCAGCGCGCTACCGGGGCCTTGGGGACATGCTGCGCGGAGGGCGGCTGCCCGTGACGGCGGCGGTCCGGCTCCCAGGTCAGAGGGGGCCCAGGAGGACGACCAGGAGGTCAGCGGATGCAGCAGACGGGGCCGGAACCGTGAAGCCGTCCGGCAGGCCCCAGGACAGACAGGCAAGTGCAGGGGGCCCCGCCAGGGGCTCTCTTGGCGTGCTGGGAAGGAGTTGCCTGGGGGTAGTGGAGACGGAGGGATGGGGGGTACTAGGCCGGCCATTCCAGGGTTACAAGGGGAAAGGAGGGGGGTCGTTGGAGGTGCCCAGGGTAGTTCAGTGGTGCTGGAGAAGGGGCGGGTAGTGAGGGGGAAGAGGCCAGGGGCGCCTAAGGGGTCCCTCAGTGCAGCAAGATTAGACAAGGGGTCTCCCTCTGGGATTAGGGGTGGGCCGGGGCCTGTGGGGTAGTCGGGGCCCCTGGGAGCAAGGGGGTTAGTTGATCAGGCAGTGGCTAGGCTGGATGAAGGGGGTGTTGAAGGCCGTGGAGCCCGTCCAGGTGGGGGGTTGGCCCGAGTGGACAGGCAGGTGCTGGGGCGCAGTGGCAGGAGGGGGGGTCTAGCTCGGGGTCTAGCAGCATTAGCCCATCCCCAGTTAGGGATCAGGGGGCTGGGGGAGCTAGGGGTAGGTCAAGACAGGACAGTTCCACCTCTGAGGGGTCGGACAGGAGCAGGGTCAGGGCCCCCAGGCATGGTCGGCGGGGGCGGACCGAACGCTGGGGGGGAAGGAGTCGTAGTCCACAGGGCGGGGCCGTCCAGGCCTCTGGAGCACGGACTACGGGCACCACACGGCGGGAGGCTTTGGTGACGGGCAGGCGCTCCCCGGGTTGGGGTGAGAGGGTGACAGGGGATCGTTACACCCTACCCAGGACATCTTCTCCTCGTTACAGGTCTCGGAGCCGGTCATCTTCTGTGTTAGCTGGGCACCGGGTTGGCTCCCCGGTCGGCGGGGCGTTAACGGAGGTCGCTCCTCCCGGACGGATTACAGTGGACAATGCAGCCCCCAGCGCTCGGAGACCGGGGGGCTTGGCCGGTGAGTCCTATGCCTCGTTGCAATCCAGTACATTGATTCACACACTACAAACACTTCTCCACTCGCTGGGAGCGGGGGGTGACACGGGTGGCGGTGTAGGTCAGGTGTGGGTACAGGGGACAGGGGCCACGGGTGTTATCTCCGCAGAACTGAGTTCGAGCGGGGATTCGGGAGCGGCTGGCAGCAGGGCGGACGCAGCGAGTGAGCGGGCGGAGTTGGCTGGTGGGGGGGTCCCTGATGCGGCCAGACAGCACGCATACGTGTCGTTCGCTGGTCCGCTCGGGGTGCACCTCAAACAGGAGGTGAAAGACAAGATCTGGAAGGGCGAATTCTGTGAAAGCTTTTCCCTTCTCCCCTTAGAGGAGTTTATAGACGAGAAAGACGAGAAAAAAGAGGAGGAGGAGAAAAAGAAGCGGTATCGTAAGATACCGAAATCTTTTGGCAACTGGCTAAGGGCGTTCTGCGTCCTGGCCAGTGTCCTAGGTGAGAAATCGCCGGGATTGTGCTCCTCCCTGTTTTGCTATTTAGACGGAATTTGGGAGGCATACCGCACCTACGGCGGGCTGGCGTGGTGGCGGTATGATGAGCAGTTCCGGCAGCGCTTGGCGGCCAATCTGGGTATGAGATGGGACCAAATGGACCTGCCCCTCTGGATGAAATTGATGATGGCGCAGAAGGCGCAGCCCTTTCAGCACACGGCCGCCTTGCAAAAGGGCTTATGCTGGCTCTTCAACGAAGGCCAGTGCAAATGGGGGAACACCTGTCGTTTTAAGCACGAGTGCTCCGGCTGTGGGGGCACACACGGGCTTAACCGATGCTTCAAAAGGGGGAAGTCAGGAAATACCGGAGTCGCTGCTACGGTTGGGGGGGGGAGGAGGGGTCTCCTCTGCCCCGGGGCTTAACCCTGGTGAGGCTAGACGCGATGGAGCCATGGCTAAGCCGCTACGGTAACAGGGCAGACGCCGAGTTGCTACGGGCGGGCTTTGGGCAAGGGTTTTTTATCCCGTTCCGGGACAGGGGGGGATCTGGGGTGCGGCGCAACCTTAAGTCGGTGGCGGAGTTCCCGGGGGTGGTGCGGGAGAAATTAGAAAAGGAAGTCTTATTGGGTATGATGGCGGGCCCGTTCTCGGCACCGCCGTTGGAAGGCCTTAGGATTTCCCCGCTCGGGGTGGTACCCAAGAAAGAGCCGGGGAAGTTCAGGCTCTTTCACCACCTCTCCTACCCCAAGGGAGCGTCGGTGAATGATGATATCGACAAAGAGTTGTGCTCGGTCTCATATGCATCATTCGACCGGGCGGTCGAGCTGGTTAAGAAGGCCGGGCGCGGGGCGCTGATGGCAAAGGTGGACATTGAGGCAGCATTTCGGCTGCTTCCGGTCCACCCGGCATGTCACCACCTGCTGGGGTGTTTCTTTGAAGGGGCATACTTTGTGGACTTGTGCCTCCCCATGGGCTGTTCCATCTCGTGCTCATACTTTGAGAAGTTCAGCACTTTCCTCGAATGGGTGGTACGGGCGGAGGCAGGGAATGGATCGGTGGTGCACTATTTGGACGACTTCTAATGCGTGGGGCCGGCAAGCACTCCTGCTTGCCAGCGTTTGCTTCGGACTATTGAGTGGGTCGCGGGGTGCTTCGGGGTACCGCTGGCAGCGGATAAAACGGAAGGCCCGATAGTGTGCCTTAGTTTCCTGGGGCTGGAGATTGACTCGGTACGGGGCGAATGTCGGCTGCCGCTGGCAAAGCTGCAAGGGCTAAAAGGGTCGGTGGCAGCAGTAGCGCAGGCGAGGAAAGTCACCCTGCGGCAGCTGCAGTCGTTGATCGGTATGTTGAATTTCGCTTGCCGGGTAATCCCGATGGGTAGGGTTTTTAGCCGCAGCCTGTCGGCAGCTACGGCGGGGGTGCGATCCCCACGCCATTTCATCCGGGTATCGTCCGCCATGAGGGCCGACCTTGCCGTGTGGGATACCTTCTTGCGGGACTTTAATGGGACAGTGTTCTTTCGGCAGGAAGGGGTGTCAGTGACAGAACTGGAGCTGTTCACTGACGCGTCAGGTAGTGTGGGCTTCGGGGCGTACTTTGGTGGGAAATGGTGCGCGGAGAGGTGGCCGCTGGCGTGGGGGCAGAGCCCCCTTATGCGGAACCTGGCCTTCCTGGAATTGTTCCCGCTGGTGGTTGCGATGGCTCTATGGGGGGAAGGGCTGCGGGACAGGAAGGTGGTCTTTTTCTCTGACAATATGGCGGTAGTGCACGCAGTGAATAATCAGTCGGCGGCGTCGAAACCGGTGGTCCGGTTGCTGCGGCACTTCGTCCTAATGTGCATGTCCCGCAATGTTGTCTTTCGCGCGCGCCATGTGCCCGGGTACTTGAACGAAGTGGCTGACGCTCTCTCTCGTTTTCAGTGGTCCCGATTCCGGACGGTGGCACCGGAGGCGCAGGAAACGGGCCAGGCGTGCCCGGACGAAATTTGGCGGCTGGGAGCGTCCTGCTTGGGGGACTTGTGAAGGCTTCTCTGGCACCGGCCACATGGGCCGCTTACAGTAAGGTGTGGGGTTCGTGGGAACGATCTTGGGCTGGGCCGGATTGCGTGCCGGAAGGGGAATCGCTCCGGGACGCGTTTCTGTGGTACACCTGTCAATTGCTGGCAAAAGGGGCCTCCCCGGCAGTGGTTGACAGGTCCATGGCAGCGATGGCTTTCTGGTTTAAGCTTCATGGGAAGGAAGACGTTACCTTCGTCCTTCGTCATCAGGCAGGCGCTTAAGGGTTATCGGAAGGGGCGCAGGTTTCCAGACACTAGGCGCCCGGTGTCGGTGCGGGTGTTGGGGGATCTGGTTAGTGGGCTGCCTGGAATTTGCTTTGATGAGTTTGAGGTGTCCCTGTTTCGGACAGCGTTTCTGTTGGCTTTCTTCGGGGCTTTCCGGATTAGCGAGTTGGTGAGTGCCAATCGGGTAGCGGCCGGGGGCCTACAGGTCTCCGGGGTTCGGCTGCAAGGGGGGAAATTGGTGGTTCACCTGGCCGAATCTAAGACAGATTCACGGGGGGTGGGCCGTGATGTGACACTTCAGGCCCTGCCGGGCTCTGTTCTGTGCCCGGTAGCCTCGGTGGCAGAGTATTTGGTCCGGAGGCCGAAGGTTGGGGGATCCCTCCTGGTGCACGCAGATGGGTCTTCCCTCTCCCGATTTCAATTTATTAAGGTTTTTCGGTGGGGCCTGGGAAAAATGGGGTTACGGGTGGATAGCTTTGGTACACATTCCTTTCGCATCGGGGCGGCCACGGAAGCCGCAAGGTTGGGTCTGGGGGATGACATAGTTAAACGAATTGGAAGGTGGGAGTCAGTACGGTTCCGGTCGTACGTGCGGTTGGGATTGTTAGAATGATATGTCGGGCCTTTTTTCGGGGATTCCCGGAGGGCAATAGGGGGGTGTTGTTACAATCTGTGTTTTCTCTCTTCCCCAGGCTATGTTGCATGGATCGTGGGCCATTCCTTTGTTTTCTGGGCCGAAAGGAGAGCCGCAGCTCGAGCTCAGGGCCAGCAGCTGGGCTTTTCAAGGGACCAGTTGGTGGTGCAATGGTTCGGGTATAGGGGATTTTGCTGGGGGGAAGTTTGCCGGGAAGTGTTCCGGATGGTGGCAGGCGGGCAGGGGCCGGACCTGCTGGTGCTACATGCGGGGGGCAATGACTTGGGCCTAACACCGCAGCGGAGGTTGGTGAAGTGGATGAAGCAGGACCTCAACAAATTGAGGGACCTGCTTCCGGGAGTAATGTTAGTATGGTCAGAGATTATCCCGAGGAGGCGGTGGCGGCACGCAAGGGACCCTGTGGCCATCGACAAGTGTAGAAAGAAGGTGAATAGCTTGATGGCAAGCTTCGTAAGGAAGTTGGGGTGGGTGGTAGTGCGGCACAGCGAGTTGGAAGGCGGGTTGCCAGGGTACTACTGCTCAGATGGCATTCATCTTTCGGCAGTGGGATGGGACCTGCTGAACCTGGGTTGGCAAGACGGAATAACCAAGGCGCTATTTCTTCGGGGTGGCGGAGCTCAGACGGCTTAAGGGGTCAAGGTCTGAGCTTGTGGCGGGATAGGGAGCTGAAGGAGAAGGAATAGGCTCCCTAGGATGAACGTGACAGATATGGAAAACTGTGGTCATTGGTGGTTGGTAGGTTTCGAGTCCTGTTGGTGGCTCAGAACCTGGTGGGGTAGGGGTATCCGGGTATACCCCTGCCATGGTTAAATTTATGTTGGCACTTTAAGTTGGTATGTTGGAATAATGTTGGTATATGTTATATATATGTGTTTATATGGGGGTCATTGCCTTTTATATTAACAGAAGGAATCGGATGCGAGGGCGGAGTATGGGGGGCAATGACCCATGTTTATTTGTTAAATTATTACTATTATTATGTTATGTTGAATAAATGGTTATTATTATTCAGATTGTTTAATAAAGCTGTGGACAAATTTTCCCATATACCCGAGTGTCAGTGCATTATTGGGTTAGGTATGTGGGAGGGTTGTCCTGGAGTCCGACTGCCCATATGGCGACTATACACCGGTCATGTGTCTGAGTGTATAACAGAATTCCACAGCAATAATACTCCCAGTAATGTTGCTGAGTGTATAACAGAGCCCCACAGTAATAATACTCCCAGTAATGTGTCTGAGTGTATAACAGAGCTCCACATCAATAATACTCCCAGTAATGTGTCTGAGTGTATAACAGAGCTCCACAGTAATAATACAAAGCAAAGGTGCGTTCTACTTACTGGAACCTGTCCCTCGTCAGTGCTACCATCTTCTATGACTATGGCCCTGCGATGTATTGCCCTTCTAGGAACTGATCTGGGCATAATTGATTTTTATATTGCTGTTCCTGGCCCTTTAACTCCCAGAAAAAGGATTTGTACTGTTAAACTGGCCCTTCGGATGCAGTCGAAGTGCCGAAGTCATCAAAGTGGCCGCCATTCGAAAACCGAACACATGGCGGCGGCCATTTTAACTAATTTGAACGCGGTCAGTGGTGTGTGCAGCCAAATCTATGGAACTGTTTTTGGCTACCCAATTGCACGAACACCGCTGACTCGTACCTTCTACTCCACTTCGACACACGTTCGAATGGGACTTTGTCATCTTTTTCGTGTAAAATAGACTGCCACTCAACTAACAACCACCGTGGAAACTTAACCCCATTTTACTTCGACACTTCGACAGATGGGACTTTGTTAATTTTCAAGGCAGAAATAGACCGACCGCACAGCCTGAATCTGGGGAACGGTTTTGGGCATGCAAACAGGCGTGCGGTCAGTCCAAAGAGACTTTTCAATATTTCTGGAACCACTGAACAGATTTGTACGAATTTTGAATATGTTTGTCCCCAAGTTGTGTTGTTCATAAAAATATATTCATATGTGATGTAAAATCATAAAGTTATAAAATGCATAAAAAGTATAAGTTTTTGCTTGAAGATAATTGAGTAGATACAGTAAGAAACTCAATTATCTCCCAAGCAGAGGGGAGGGAATCTGTGGGTTGTAACCATTGTTTGATTGGCTAATGTATAATTGTCTATGGGCGTCTCCCTTGCATGGGAGAATTGCATAAAAGCAGAGTGTGTGTCATTAAATCAGAGTTCTTCTTCACCCTCAATCTAGAGTCCTGTCTCTTATTGGGGGAATTGCTATATCACTACAAAGGATTGCTATGCTCTGCATACTCCCTTAGCTAATCACTACTTGTAAAGTAATAAAATGTGAGCAGGATATTGCTTTGTTGCAGAGAGATTTGGATAGATTGGGGGACTGGGCACTAAAATGGCAGATGAAATTTAACATAGAGAAATGCAAAGTTATGCACTTCGGGGTTAAGAATGCACAAGCAACTTACACACTAAATGGTAGTGAATTAGGGATAACCACACACGAGAAGGATTTGGGCATTGTTATAGACAACAAATTAGGCAGCAATATGCAATGTCAATCTGCAGTTGCTAAGGCCAGTAAGATTTTGTCATGTATAAATAGGGGCATAAATTCTCGGGATGAAAATATAATTTTGCCTCTTTATAAATCGCTGGTAAGACCACACCTTGAATATGCTGTGCAATTTTGGGCGCCTGTTCTAAAGAAGGATATCATGGCACTGGAGAGGGTCCAGAGACGAGCTACAAAATTGATAAAAGGAATGGAGCATTTTAGTTATGAAGAAAGGTTACAAAAATTAAATCTGTTTCGTTTGGAAAAACGGCGCCTGAGAGGGGATATGATAACTTTATACAAATATATACGGGGCCAGTACAAACCTTTATCTGGAAATCTATTCATAAACAGGGTTATACATAGGACACGAGGTCACACATTTAGGCTAGAAGAAAGGAGATTTCATCTAAGGCAAAGAAAAGGTTTTTTTACAGTAAGAACAATAAGGATATGGAATTCTCTGCCTGAAGAGGTGGTTTTGTCAGAGTCCATACAGATGTTTAAACTGAAATTGGATAAATACTTACAAAAACATAACATACAGGGATATAATTTCTAATTAGTGGGGTAATAGCTGATTGATCCAAGGAGACATCTGACTGCTATTTTGGGGTCAAGAAGGAATTTTTTCCTAGTTTGTGGCAAAATTGGAAGTGCTTCAGACCAGGTTTTTTGCCTTCTTTTGGATCAACAGCAACAACATTTCTGAGGAAGGCTGAACTTGATGGGCGCAAGTCTCTTTTCAGCTATGTAACTATGTAACTATGTAACTACTAAGTTATTTTAAGAGCTTGTTCCTGCTTCACTCTCTTGGAGGAGAGGTTCACCCACTGGAACCTGGAGCCTTGTCGTAGGTCCAGGGTGGGTAGGAGACGGCGAGACCCCAGCCAAGTTGCGGCGGTGAGTGGGGTCTGCAGTGGTTGTGGTGTCTGCGGAGCGCTTGGAGCCCTCTGTAAGCGCAAGGAGCATCCTTCAACGGAGGTACCCAGTCGGGGTGCCAGGTGATCCGTTAAAACCTATGTCACTGCTGTACTGTTGTGCATGCGTGAGGTTACATAATTGTGGTCTATAGAGGATCCCACAGGATCCTCCACAGACAAAGCCATTTGCCTGCAGCCGTCACTGGTGGGTGACGGCTGGGGTTATTGAGCAAAAAAATACCCTTGTGGCTATAAGAGGGGGAAACAAAATGAAATACAAATTATCCCGTTTAATAGGAAGTGCGAAGACTCCTCCTTAAAATATAAAAAAAGACTAAAATGCACTCACAAACATAAGGATAAAATAGGCGGGGTATATGAATCTTCTGAGTGCATCTTTTCTTCTCCTGTTCCAGAGTGGAGGCTTAGGACAAAGCACAAAAGCGAAACATAGCGTATAGCTGTATAAATAAAAGGATAACTTTAATGTTTACACTTACAAGATAAAAGCAGTAAAAAGGCTCATCAAATCACTAGACGTCTTCCCAGTCAGGAACAGAATGACCATCAGGGTTTGAAGACAAAGTAAATAATAGAGTCCACAATAAAATAATAATCAACTGAAGAAATCCTGCCACGCTACGTGTTTCGTCTTAATGACTTCGTCAGGGGCGTGTGGAAAATTTCATACACAACACACTAAACACAATTTTTAAATACCCCGCTAAAAATCCATTACCGGACATGTAGCCAATCAACCTGTAGAGAATCACGTCCGTTGTCCATTTCCCTTTCTTACTTCGTTTCTCCCTTTGTTTTATACTTTTAGATTGTGCATTGTTTATATTGCTGGGTTTATTGACACTGCTAGACGGCAGTAGCTCCCCCCATTGTCAAGAAGTGTCAGGTGTAGGACAAATACAGAGTCCCTACTTTGTATCAGTATATCGCTTGACTGGGTTGGAAGTTCAGTGACATTCTAACACAGTATTAGTATTTCAGAAGGATTCTATCTTTATTTATACAATATCTCAATAGCAGAGAGTGCTCATTTAATAAACGCAGAACGATCATCTTTCAAAATGCTCATATAAATTGATGCATCATATTAAATACATTTACATGATAGTTTATCCCTGTTAATTTATTCTGCTCTTAGATTGAGCCTAATATGTCCTGACAGTCTGAGAAAGAGATCTCAAGAGAAGGGAGGTCTGAACAGGGGACAACAAAACTGGATTATGTAATGTGTGCAACCAAAGGCACACAAAGGCTCAATGCCGACTCTTTTATCAAAATGTGGGAGTCGTTGCTTTATTTGGAATTTGAGTAATTATGGTTTATGTGTTGTGTCTGCTACAAAAGTAGACAGATTATATAAAGGTGTTTTAGAAGACAGCCAGTATCAGTAAATATCGCCGGCTGTACCGATCATTGGCGCTACGCACTTTGTGAAGTGATCTGACTGTTTGAGGACAATTTAACCACAAGTTAGAGGAAATTACTTTTCAAAACATCGTTTGCGCCCGATTATTTGCACATTTTGTATATTTACACACAGAGCTTGCATTCCACGCTGATTAAGCTAATTCAGTTCAGAGACTGGAAATCGGCAGGGAGAGACACTTTTTAAAATTCGTATGAATTTTTTTAGATCTTAAAGCAGACACAAAATAATGGAAAAATATGGTATCTTATAATAAATTTTTTGGGAAATATGAATTGTTCCCTATATCAAGACTAAATAGGAAGTGTTTTAAAATTTGATAAAACATGCAATGTCTGAAAGGTGGGATCTAAAGAATTCTGGGGTCATTCTTAATCCATCATTCGATATTTATAGAGATGTTATTGGCTGCAGATGAGCCATTAGCAATGTTACATCCAATCACAAATCACCGTACAGATACTTTATAACAACACGCTGACCTTACATTAAACCGTGAAGAATAAAGGGGCAATGAAATCACTATAAGCACTGCAGGAGCCTCTAAGGATTATTTATAATCTGGTTCCAAGGCTAGATGGTAAAAATGGCGGACTGTCATATCATACAGGTGTGAAGATAAAGACACATTCATGACTCCTTGCTGAATCTTAAAGCATGGCATGGAATATGTTTTTAGGTCAGTAAGCAATAAATCCAGGTGTAAGGGAAGCTTGTCCGGACCATCTCAGGTGGAGCGCGTCGGCATTGAACAAACCGTTCACAGTGTCCTGTTAGAGTTGCTATTGCAATCAATTGTAAAACATGCCTTTTCTTGCCATATATGCAAGCAGCAAGCCGGTAAACGCTAATCAGCATGCTGGGATCCTGTGTATACAAGGGACCTGTCATTAAATAGAGCCATTTGTCCCTTAACGCTTAGCAGATATTTAACATCAGGAGCAGAGGAACAGGTTCTTAGTGAATAACCATCATGTATTAAATGCCTTGTGCTAAACTCGATGTAGTGTTAGTTACATGGATCTCTGCGCAACAAAGCAGCCTTCACCGCCGTACGCTGCGTAGGGTGCATGAAACCTGACTGGATATATTTATAAATTACTGAAAATTCTAGTAACAAGGGGCACCAGAGAGATAACAAGGTTTCTAATTGCATTAGTGGGACTTTTGCTTGGACACGTGTCACATGTGTTCCATATCATATATAATACATTGAGAGATCATACATTGTGAACATGTGAGATGTTGTATGTATATTATATACATTAGTAAAGCACATACATGTCCATAGTTAGCACTTTGTTTAAGGATGACACGTCCTCTCAATTTATTTTGTGGCACCTTGATTCGTGGCATGAGCTACTTCTGCTACGTGAAGGTGGCATCTTCCTGGTGTGGCTTTTAAAACCACATGGTGGGCACGTCTGACGTCATAATCTTATCCCGAATTCGGTTTTCCCAACAGATACCTTGTACCAAGACAATCCCCAGAAATGACACGTCATCAGAAAGGGTTACTATTAAAACATAACCTTTATTTTTCATCAAAAAAGAAAAGTAGCTTCGTACTTGGTGCATTTTGCACCCTATATGGTACTTAATCACAAGCCATCAGATTTATCAATTAATTGTCAAAAACAGGACATTCAAGATTTGGTGTATAATTAGGATTATGGTAAATTAATCCTGACTCCAAATCTTACTCTAACCGTATTATATAAATGTTACTCTTCCTCTACCCCTTGGTCATAAATTAGAATTTCTAAGCATAAACAGTATATATTTTGATATTTAATAACTCCTCTTAATGCTAGTTGTAAGTCTAACGCTAACTCTGATCCTGATTGGTCTCGTTACAGGCAGCTGCAAAATGGTGGTAGGGCTGTGAAAATTGCCAAGGCACGAAGGGAAAAATGCAAAAATGTGCGGAAACCCAATTTCCCTCATCACCAGCCCCAGAAAAATATTAATTAAATCATGTCGAGCTAGCAATTTCCTCTTTGACTGCCTTCATAATCAACCAATGAGAGATCTGACCTGACTTAAAACATAATACGTTGAGGAGGCGTATATTCACTGTCAAACTGCGAAGAGGCCCCATTTAAACCCTGTATGAATAATATTAAATGAGACTGATTCTGCTGATCCAATTTAAAATTGGATTATTGATTATATACTGTACTATTAAGCAGCAATAGAGAAAATGTCAAGAACCGCTCTGTAATGCTTCATAAATCGAGCGCTTGCTGGGATTATTGAGAATATTGCACCTCGCCGTGTAAGGCTCTGAGATACACAGCAAGGATCCTGCACTATACACAGCAATGCACATCATCCACTAACACAAGGTTAACTCGTTCAAAACTAGCAGCAAAAATGCCTTGACAACAGTGGGTTAAAATCTGTGATGTGTCTCCAACGGCGGCGAAAGAGAGATCTTAAATCAAAAAGCTTCAGGGTATGAAAAAAAAAATTCCCCTCTCACCCAATCAGAGTCTCGTGAATAATTAAACTGATCAGCGTAATTAGCTTAATTAAGTTAATTTGACTATGGGACGCGGCCATATGGCGAGGAGGAAACAAAAGAGGGAAACTAATTAAAAGTAAAATAATGCGGATTTTAATTAACTCGATCCCCAGACATCAGCAGATCCGGGCCCGAGCCCCGGCGTAGTAATTAAAAAAACTCGGTTTCACCGGTAACATTTCTAAAGCCACCCCCACCCTTCACTCTGCAACCCCTCTGTGCTAAAGTGCCCCCTCCCGTCCTCAGACAAGAACTAATTAAAACTGCAAATGAATTAGTGGTGGCGTATTTTTGGATCAGAGTTGGTGATTAGATGCGCAGTTCCTCTTCATTCTTTTCCCTTTCCAATCGTGTTTTTGTGCTTACGTCTTCGTTTCTTTATCATTTGCTCAGTTTTCTTATTGAAATAATGAATTTTATATAAACACGCGCTGGCAATGCTGTAAAAGATACTCTTGCGTCTGGGAAATCCTCTGGTTAATGGCCGAGTGTTGGGAAGAATACGGTTTATTTTTTCTTGATGTCTGCACCAAATAGACGCATTAGGTGGAGAGGCTGTATCAAAGTGTCATCATATGAAAAATGGTGCAAAGGTCAGATGTTGGGGCAATCACCACGGCGAGGAATGAAAACAATAGGCACGTGGAACTGGTGGGATCAGTGGCATATTATGTGGGGGCCCACAGGGGCGGTTGCCCTGGGCACAAAATTTCAAAATAAAATTAAAAAAGAAAGCATTAATAATAAAAAATAGTGCGACCTCTCCGTCACAATGTTTAAGCATTCTACAGGGGGCGCAATACTTGCTTTGCCCTGAGAACTGTCAACCCGCGCTACGCCAGTGGGTGGGATTAACGCACTTTTACAACTTGCACCATTTTGTTTGACCTCCATCAGTTCACCATAATGAGCAATTTCGGAGCAAAGCACTGAATGTGGAGCAGTCGCCGTGGAACACACAGTTCCTGCTGATTGCTCCAATGTTTGTGCTTTGCTACAGAGCAGTTCGTTCCTTACAAAAGATATTAGACATATAAAAGGTGCGGATTTCGTCATTATTGATGTCGAAAGGGGAATCGTGAGAAATA
Organism: Pelobates cultripes; assembly: GCA_933207985.1. NCBI lineage: Eukaryota > Metazoa > Chordata > Amphibia > Anura > Pelobatidae > Pelobates > Pelobates cultripes. The sequence continues at coordinate 146,196,086 of OW240920.1, read as the reverse complement.
AGGTCCACAAAACAGAATTTTACTTTGGCGTAATTAAGTCAAGATTACTGCGCACCACCCCAAATCCCTATGGAGCCCTTTCTTACTCACTATGCTGTGTCCAATGAGGAGGGAAATGCCTAAAATCACTGTAAACTCAATATATGAGGGAGATGAAGACGAAGACTCAGTTTTAACACTTTCAAAACGAACCAATAAACATTCAAAGCAAAAAATGCCCCAGCTTGGATGTCTCTTTATAACATTAATATCTTATTCTTTTTTATCCACCGCTTGGGAACACGCGGGTTAATTCGTTATGCTTCAAAAGATTAAACAGGGCACATTGTGACTGTTAATCAGATATGCAAATTTCTGAGTCGTCAGCTGAAACATAAGGTGGAATTAATAGGCTTATTTTCAAGGCAACTGATCAATGGAATGGGTTGGAATGGGAGATATACTAACATCACCCGGCTGAGATAGGATATATTAGGATTGAACGGGATATTAGGATAGAACAGGACAGAATGGGATAGACTGAGATACAATGGTATGTAATTGGAAATGTACTGACATCATCCAACTGAGAAAGAAGAGGATAGAATGGGATAGAATAAGAGATGTTCTGACATCACCCGGCTGAGATATAATAGTATGGAATGGGAGATGTACTGACATTTTATGGCTGAGATATAATAGGATGGAATGGGATAGAATGGGAGATGTTCTGTCATTAACTTGTCTTTTACCCTCTTTCAGGCCTCTTAAGAAAAAGTTACCTCCACCCGCCAGGACACTCCAGGCACCATAACAACGACAGCACACTTTCGTGGTTATGGTGCTTGGAGTCTTTCTTTATGACCTTTGATATTCGAAGCTCTATACGTTTACCTTCATCACACACAGCATGATGACATCTAACACAGCTAAGGTTTCTTTATGAGGGGTATTGGATTGGAACAGAGATTATCAATGTCGATAATCTCACCACGAGCAGATCAGCTCCAGCAAGGATAAAGTCCCATCGCTGTATGCCTGGTAAGTTTAATCGTAGGGGGTCGAGTAAAAAGTAAAAAAAAAGTAAAAAAGAAAGACCTTACCATAAAAAATAAAAATGTTCATTTCTCACGTTAGAGTACTCCTTTAAGGAATGTGCCATAAATTCAGTTTGCCTCTGTGTGTGTGTATGTCTGTGTGCGTTTGTGTCTGCATCCCTAACCCAGCCTTGAACGTGAATGCTATCTCTGGCTTATCCGCTTCCCTTGCGTTCACCTTTCCCTCTATACTCGGAAAGCGCTGGGACATCTGGGCTTGTGAGGCTGCGGGTTCTTCCAAAAGATTAAACTGTTACACAGGCAGCAGCTTTTCTGCTATCTCTTGTCCGTCCATTGTCCCCGGGAGGAACCATCCTGCGTCACAAAATGATTTCACGGCGGCTGTTATCTGTCCTGCTCTGTTGTGGAACTAAAAGGGCCATTGTTCGCTGCGCTATCAGGGGAGGGTCACGTAGAGCCACGTTTTGATTGGAAAAAGTGATATATTCATTATGGATTTCATTTCTGTCAACTGCGTCTCACACACAAAATAAAAAGCGTGCGCGAAACACCAGTTTCTATGATATCTTACATATTACACAGGCCTGAAAGAAAAACATCACAAGAACTTACACAGTGCATGTAGACAGTCATATCACAAGAACTTACACAGTGCATGTAGACAGTCATATCACATTGATAGGAATACCTCCAGTGCCCGTCACTCAGACGGCCACCAGAGGGACTTCCTATCATGTATGGCCCTAAAAAGGCCTTACATGATACATGACGTGTGCAGGAGAGAATAGGCACTGTGTGCGCGCCTTCTCTCTCCTGCCTGTCAGCAGAGGAGAGGGGGCAGGCAAAGCGAGGTAGTGCGCTCAGGACTTCATAGGGCGGCATGAATGCCGCCAAATGGAAGCGTCTGATTGCTCCCTGCTTGCGCCCGCCCATTTCGTCATTTTGAAGAAATAGGGGGCGCGGCTTCACAAGGCTCCCGGCGCTGGAACCAGGTGAGTAAAAACGGCTGCCTGGAGAGTCCCTTTAATGATTACAGCCCCCGCCTCCATTGCCACTTGACTTTACCTATATTTATCTTATTTTCCTTGTGCTGGATGTCAATACCTGGGTGCCGCCATTTTGTTCTCCTCTGTCCATAATGTCTGCAGTGCGCCTTCTGTGCAATTCTTTAGACTGATGGATTGTGGGTAAATTGTCTTGGCAGCTGAAATGGAGCACTGTAACATTAGGAATACATATCTGTATTGCGAACGCTACACCCTACATTTTTGCACCCATAATCCCTTCCTGATTTGGCCACTGACACCATTTGGCTCCAGTCCATAAATCGATAACTGTATCAGGTTTTATATTATTCTTGGAAAAGCTGGTATATTCCAGTCATTAACTCTGATGGATTCACCTACCAGCTCTGCTGGATTCACAAATGTACGTTCATTCATTTAGGGTATTTCTTTAACTGTTGTTTTGGGCGACACCTACCCACCCGCCTATTTTAATGTAACATTTAAAGTTAGTTTTCAGATCACCCCTAGTGGACATTTAGTGAATGAACCCACTGTTTGAACGGCTAAGTCCATGTTCTGTCTGGGAATAGATGTTTATAAAGTTTCCCTTTTTCACACCATAACCAGCTGTGAGAGAAAACAAGAGACAATATCCTTTACTACTCGTTCGGAATAAAGCTCATTGTGATGTCAGTCCATCTACTCTTATTCCAAACATCGTCCTGAATTTGGGACAATATTGCCTTTTGTAATATTCAGATAATATTAGGTAATAAACATAACAAGGTCGGAGCCACCACCACCACTGGGCAACTGTCCACAAGCTTAGCCATCCACAATATGTTCAGTGTGTCCTCCCTCCCCGGGTGACTACCCCTAGAGCTCCATCTTATAATCTCTGTGCTGGTTAGACAGAATTGATAAAGGTAAAATGAAAGTGCCATTTCCACATTAGCACTGCAGTGCGGGGGTGTGGACTATGCGTTCCAGTGCGAGCCTCCAGCTCCCCATAAAATACTTTGCCGATGGCACTATAACCAGGACACTGAGCTATAATAATACAAAAACATAGTGGATATTGAGCTAAGAGTGCCCCTTTAATAATTTGGTCCATAGCGTTGGCATTCAGTCACATATCACAGTCTAGCAGATAATCATAACTGCTTTACCTGGAAAGTTAAAAGGACACTATAGTCACCAAAACATCTTTAGCTTAGTGAAGCAGTTTTGGTGTATAGATCACGCCCCTGCAGTCCCACTGCTCAATTCTCTGCCATTTACTTTATACAGCCCTAGGCACACCTCCCTGCATGTGACTTACGTAGCCTTCCTAAACACTTCCTGCAAAGAGTCATTAAATGTTTACACTTCCTTTTTTGCACAGTTTGTTTAATTTAGAATTTCTTATCTGCTGCTGGAGCTTCCTGTCTGTGACTAAAGTTCAATGTAAGAGCAGGAGACACAACATCTGATTAAAAACTATACCTTTTTTTCATGCAGGGACGTGTGGCTAGGGCTGCATCAACAAAAAGAAAAGTGATTTTCCTCCAAAATGGCAGAGAATTGAGCAGTGAAAATGCAGGGGCCTGGTCTATACACCAAAACTGCTTCATCAAGCTAAAGTTGCTCTGATGCCGATAGTGTCTATTTATAGAAACCCTGCGTACCAACACAATTAATTATGCTGTATTTGTATCCACACATTGAAAGCTCTTCAAGTCTTCGCCCCTCCCACCCCCCCACCACACACAAAAAATAAATTTATTATCAACTGATTTTTTATTTGTTTGCAAGCCTTAATTTTCTTGTTTCAGTTGGGGTTGTCTGGTTATGTAACCCTGACACCCACTTTATTTAAAAAAATGTTTTGAAAGAAAAAAAAAATTATGCAGCGTTTTTTGCAGCATAGCCCCTCCCCCTTTGCCACACCTTCCGTATTCACACAACGCCTTCCTGATTGGAAGGTACGCAGTGTTGTTTAGCCAATGAGAGATCAGTGGGAACTGAGTTACTGATTTGGGACATCCCCAACAGCCAATCACTGTGCTCGTATTATCTGTATTATTTATGTAGAATAGTTGCTTTGTAGATGCGTGACTAAAGGGGTGGAGTTACATTGCAGAGTGTTCCAAATTTATCATTTTATTTTATTTTTTAAATACTCCAGCCCCGCTATTCAGACCTTAAATAACCATTTACAAAGCACTACTTTGGGGAGATTAGTTAATCAGCCCCCCACTCCCAGGTTAGTGAAAACCCTGCGAGGCTATATTTAAAGATCACTTCTTTGGCCTCCGAAATAGGAGTGTGCCTGAATCCTCTAGTTTGTAGAAATGATACCAGCACTATAATGCAGCAAGTCTTACTGTCCGGGTTATTCACTGAAGGAATCACAAAAATAGCAAAATTCTTAATATTTTTCCAATGATCTATTATTCTGTTCAGTTCTCAGTTTGGCTCCATTAATATTTACATGCGTGGGCTACACACAGATTACAAAGCGTTAACACGAAGCCTGGTGGGATCTGCAAAGGATTATGGGAACACGCCTGCACCCCAGCCCTCGTACACGGCTCATCAAGGCCTCCATTATTCCTGGAGAGCTGCGGGACGTTTTCCCAAACACAGATTTCTGCCACCACCTTCAAACAGGCGCGAAGTTCTGCATCTATAAATAAAAAACAAGAGTGCGGCGAGGAGCCAGAGAGAATTTATTTTTCATGTGGGTCTCGGCTCCTTTTTTAATATCAATGAGCATTCTGAGAAGATTGAACTCATAGCAGTCGCAGTGTGTACGCTCCCTAAAAATACAGAAAAAAAAAACCAAGGCTTAAAGGAACCCTCTATTTAAAATGTCCGTATGTTTTCATCGAGTCCACGTGCTGCTTAATCATGTACGATTACTGTGTCCCTTTAATTAAAAAAAAAAAAATTAAATAAAAAGATACTTACCTGTAATTCACCACTGAGTCTTCACTGCGGCTTGCTAAAGTATTCACGATTGATGACTTTTGCCAAATGAAATCGATCTCTCTCTCTTCAGTGCATGCGCAGCAGTCGCCACGACCTACCCATCCGTTGCTTCTCACAAGGAACACCAGACACACACCTTGGCATAATTTTCATTCTGATGCCAGACGTAAAATAATAGATTCAATTATTCAATTTATCTGAGTCTGACAGCCACTAGAAGGTGTGAAAATTGCAAAATGTAAACCGAGTTGTTCCTTAAATCCGAGATATTTCATTAAGCTGTTCACGCCATTCGATAAGACAATCATTGCATCTTGCAGCCGGTGATATTAAGATAATACATACTTGCAATGGGCTATTGAAGCGTGCCTCCCTACATTTTAGATCTCTGGATGGGGGCATTTCAATTCAGGAGATGTGGCTAAGGGCAGGCTGTTCAAGAACACTGAATTGGACTGGCTGTGGGTGCGGCCATGGGACGGGCTATTTAGGACATTTAAAGTCACCGCATGATAACCAGAAGTTGAAATGGTGTGTGGCACTCTGCGAAAAGTTATAGGAACCAACGCACCCCCACCCCCCGGTATTTTGTAGTAGAGGCCAGCAACCTCTTAATAGGTAGAATATAAAACAAAATCCACGAGTTCAACAGGTAGGATGCAAAGTGCAATTTACTTAAGCAGTGAGCACAACAAAATATGACGTTTCAGGCCAGATACATGATTAAGGCCATTGGGTGAAAATGTTTTATTTTGTAGTGTTCATAGATTGCACTTTTTTATTTTTTTTATTTGCATTTTGTAGTATCAACATACCAAAAATCATCTTGTACAGTAGGAGATTGTAACAATGGATAGAATTTACATACATATATCCAGTAGTACATATGTCATAAGATTGCTACCAGTTGATACGTTTGGTACCATTATAATACAACGAATAATGCAACATTAACATAAGGGGGGGGTAGAGAGGAAGGGATCGGAGGAGGAGGGAAGAGGAGGTCAGCATGCTCAGTTAAGAGCAGATGGAGTTGGAGTTGTGCCTAACCCAGTGTGGTTCGAGTCCCACTATGTGTCGCCCATGTCGGGTTTGGACAGTTTTGGTCAATATGGTAGGTGGGAGGCTGGGTGTCGCTATGGAGGCAGTCTGTGCCTCTCAATTTTGTATGTTGAAGTGGTGTCCTGTTTAAGTGGTGTCATGTTGCGGTGATTCGGAGGTTCCCCCTTTTGTTGGCCCCGTCATGTACGTTTCCCACGTGTCCCAGGCTACCGCTATAAATTGTTTAGGTGGTGTATTTTTACGTGCCATTAGTTCGTATTGTCTCGTCATCTGTAGTGCTCTGATACATTGGGACAGGTGTGGTGGAACTGGATTTCGCCATAATCTGCTTATCGCCTGTAGTGCTGCTACAATGATGTGGTAGATGAGGTATACTTGGGGTTTCGTGAGATTTTTGGGAAGTAGTTGAAACAGATAGACTTCAGGGTTCTGTGGTAGGTGGACACCTGTGCTGTCTTGGATTAGTTGTATTATATCGTCCCAGTATGGTTTCAGTTTTGGGCATGTCCACCAAATGTGTATCATGGACCCTTTGCCGTCTGTACAGCGCCAGCACGTGTCCGATATGTTTGGGTTCTCTTTGTGGAGCCTTGTGGGGACCATGTACCACCTATATAGTATTTTACGCGTGATCTCTGTGTGGGAGGCACACAATGAGAGGTTCCTGTGTCCCTTAAATATTTTGGCCCATTGGATCTCAGATAAGTGAGTTGTCAGATCACGGTCCCACGCTTTTGTGAAGGTGAAGGTATGTGGGCCTTTTGTGGAATTGTATATGGCGTAAATTAATGAGATAAGTTTTTTCTTTGGTTTTAGGTTGAGGCATATTAATTCTAGTTCTGTCATTTGTAGCCCAGCCTCCGGATGATTAGAACAGATCGTTTGCGTCCTGAGCCATGACGCTAATTGCCTATATGAGAAGTGAGCTGTGTCTGGAAGCCCATATTGTTTTTGGATCTCAGTGAATGTTTTCAAAGTTGGGCCCTGACATATGTGGTATAGATGTTTAATGTCATGGTCGTGCCACATGCGGAGTTGGAATCCCGGTATGATCAGGCTCAGTGTCTCCAGTGGCGTTGCTAGAGAGGTGCCCCCTTTCATTATGTGTGTTTTACCAAAGTGATCCCAGATTTGTAGTGTTAGCCTAGTGGTGGGGAGACTGTCTTTGTGTTTAGGCCTTAGTTTCCTGGACATCCAAGCCAGAGCGGGGATTGTGAAGTTATTTGTGTAACATGCTTCTATTCGTACCCACTGTGGGGGGCTAGGGTTACCCGTAACTGCCAAGATCGGGCTTATCATGGCCGCTTTATAGTAGTGAGCTATGTTTGGCAAGCCCATACCCCCTTTCTGAAGGGGTTTATGTAGTGTGGCTGCTGCTATTCTAGGTTTGGTGTTGTTCCAGATGAACGAGGATACTAGAGTTTGTATTTCACTCAGGTAACGCCTGGGGATTGCAAGCGGGATGGATCTGAATAGGTATTGTATTCTTGGAAGGAGCAACATTTTCACTGCAGCTATCCTGCCTACCCACGATATAAACTTCCCTTTCCAACTGTGTACGAGGGATTTGAGCTCCGTGAGAAGTGGTATGTAATTTGCTTTGTGGATACCCGCCAACGTTTTGGTCAAAGCTATTCCTAGAAATGTTATTTTGTCTGCGCGCCATTCAAATGCAAAGTTCGTTTTAAGGTGGCTCAGCTCGGGCTGCGATAGATTGATGCCTAGTGCTTGTGTTTTGGAGACATTCAATTTATAGTACGAGCATTTCCCATATTGGTGTATCAGCTGTTGTAGCGCTGTCAGGGAGGAGCTTGGGTTTTGTAGTGTGAGAAGGATGTCATCCGCGAATAACGCGATTTTATATTCATCGTTTTTTACCTTAATTCCCTGAATCGTGGGGTTCGTCCTAATCATGTGTGCAAGTGGCTCCAGGGCAAGTATGTACAGTATCGGGGATAAAGGGCAGCCCTGCCTAGTGCCATTTGTGATGTTGAAATTACTGGAAGAGAAGCCCCCATTCGCTACTTGTGCCGACGGGTTAGAGTATAACGCTTCCACCAATGCCTGGAACCGTGGGGGGAATCCAAATCTCCCTAGGACCGCGCGGAGGAAGGGCCAGTGAAGGCGGTCGAACGCTTTTTCAGCATCCAACGACACCAACACGCTCCGTGCTCCCCCTCCCCGCAGTCCACCCAGCAGGTCCAACACTTTCCTCACTCCATCCGCCCCCTGGCGGCCACTCACAAACCCCACCTGGTCTGCGTGCACCAGGGTAGGGATTATTGTTGACAGTCTGTTGGCATAAATTTTGGCTAATATTTTTGTGTCCGTGTTGAGGAGCGAGATTGGGCGCAGGTTCTGGCATCTATTTGGTGGTTTCCCTGGTTTGGGGAGAGTGGCTACATGCGCCATTAGCATCTCCCTCGGCACTTTACCCGTGGTGGTTATGTGGTTGTATAATACTGTCATGTGCGGGGCCAGTATGGTAGCAAAGGTTTTATAGTAACAATTTGTTAGACCGTCTGGGCCCGGGGATTTACCAGGCGGCAATGACGCGATGGTGTCGAGTATCTCTTGATTCGTTATTGGAGTTTGGAGTTTTTCTACTTGTGCATGCGTTAATGAGGGTAGTTGTGTAAGGTCTAGGAAGTGTTTGATTTCAGTATCTGTGGGTTGATGAGTCGCCGCGTCTTGTTGTAAGTTGTACAGTGTGTGGTAAAATTTTGCCATCTCGTTGTTGATGTCTTGGGGGTTGTACAGTTTTGCCCCGCTATTTGTGTATAGGTAAGGAATTTTAGATTGGGATTGTTTTTTCCTTAGCATTGCTGCCATGACTTTCCCTGCTTTGTTACCCTGGGAATATTGTCTTATTTTTAAGCGTTGCATAGTGTAGGATGATTTGGCTAGGTGTATGTCATTCAGCCGTCTAGTAGCGGAGTCTATGATGGTAAGGTGAGCAGCGTTTGGGTTTAGTGCATGTGCGGCCGTGGTATCTCTGATTGTCCGAAGTAGTGTCATGTATTCTTCATTGGATTTACGTTTGATATGGGCGGCTCTACTAATCAGCAGCCCTCGTATGGTCGGCTTGTGGGCCTGCCACAAAGTGCCGGGGGATATGTCCGGAGTGTTGTTGGTCTGGAAGTATTGTTCCAGATCCCGCATCAGTTGTGCTCGGAATGTGGTGTCATGCAAAATTGAGTCGTTGAGGCGCCAGGGTGGGCGCCCTCTGTGGGGAAAGGAGTCGCTTAGAGTCACCGTGAGCGGCGCATGGTCCGACCACACAATGTCTCCAATCTGACAGTGGGTGGTTCTGGACGCCAGTGGCCCTGACACCAGGGCATAATCTATTCTGGAGAACGACTTGTGTACTTGTGAAAAGTAGGTGAACCCTTTTTCCATGGGGTGGAGCATGCGCCAGGTGTCATATAGGTTGTGTTCTGTTAGTAGATGGTGTAGGGCTTTACTCTGTGTCCTCATTGCGGAATGTCGCGGGGAGGTGTTAGGGAGGGACGTATCCGCGTGGGAGTTCAGCACATGATTTAAATCACCACATATAATTGTGTTTCCCGTCGTGGAAGTGGGTAGTTTGTTCATGACTTTCTTGAAAAATTGTGTTTGGTTTGTGTTTGGGCTGTATACCCCCACCAGGACATATTCGGTATTGTTAACTATACAGTGCAATACTATATACCTCCCCTGCGCATCTTTGCGTAGGCTCAGCAATTCAAACGTCAGTGTGTGGTGTATCAAAAAAGACACCCCTTTGGATTTAGAGGAGTGGGTTGCGTGGAATTGAGTTGGGTAGTTCCGTAGCCCAAACTGAGGGACTCTATTGGTCACAAAATGAGTCTCTTGGGCACATAAGATATCTATTTTGTCCCTATTTGCCTCTTCTAAGAGAAGGCGTCGTTTATGGGGGTGATTCAACCCTCTTGTGTTGTGGGATCGTATCGTTAGAGACATAAGTGGAGGGTGAGGTGCTGAATTAAAGCACATGGTACCATTGGGGTTTGCTTCCGCTGTGGTATGGGGTGATGGTGAGTGCTATAATAGGTAGGCTGGTTAGCAGTGAATCCTCTCTTCTGTGGAAAGGGGTAGGGAAGGGGGTGTAACTTGGACAATCGAACTTGGATATGGTAAGCAAAATTTCCTCCAGGGAGGAGTTGGTGTGGTAGGTCCACACCTCGGGGGTGGGAGTTCCTGGGTTCTCCCGTGATGTGGCTGTTGAGCTCTGCGAGTTGTGGTCAGTCAAAAAGGCTGAAATGCGCCTGGCATATGGGTTCCATTTGTTCCCTGATTAGAAGAATTTAGCGGTTTTTTTTTTGTTTTGTTTTTCGTCCCATGCGTCCTAGCCCACGCAAGTTACTGTCACCATGTGTGCTGTCGACACCCGCCGTGGCCTCTGCCCGGCCCACGGCCGATATGCACGGCTAGATCTCCGCCGTGCATAGGGGCGGTGCTAGCCTGCTTCGTCGGCCGCGTAATAGTGTGCACCCCACGGCGGGGACTGTGTTAAGTGCTGAAACTTCCCTGCGCTCTGCATAGCCTCAGGCCTCGTTTGGGCTCGGTTACTCTGGGCTACTTTAATGTCTCCTACAGGGTGTCATGTCATGTAGCGAGCTGTCATGGGGGCCAAGGGGTCCTCCTGGGTATGTTTCCATATCTATATCAGTGTATGCAGTTTTCCGTGTAACATATCTCTAAGCCCCCAGTACCCCCGACATCCCAATAACATATGCAAAGTTTAGGTAGGTTATGCTAGAAAGGAAACAAAATATTATAACCATCTTGAAAGTATTGAGTGGCGGACCACTCTTGGAGTGAGTCGGGCCGTAGCTAGTTCATGTTGGGTCGAGATTCAGGAAAGTGTCCACAATGTGCAGACAGGCACTCTGCTTTGCGGTCCCCAGAGCGGGTCATCCGCTTTAGTGCTTTGTGAAGTGTGGTGGTATATACGTGTGTGGAATAGATCGCTTAAGAGAGCGGCATCTGTAGCAGGTATGTGTAAATAAGTTGTGTGATGCGGTGTAGGATAGTGTAGTTGTGGTGTTGTGTGCTGACAATACTTGCGACCCATGACATCATGTCCATTAGGTAAGTCTCTGGCGGACGACGCTCCACTCCCGTGTTGTCTTCTTAATCGGCTGTGCAGTAGGCTCCGACTGGCCAAGCGGTATCCCCCATTCTTTTAGAAGCCGGACTCCTTCCTCCGGGGAATGGACGGGTTTAAAGGCGCCTCCGCGTTGAATCAGCATCTTAGTCGGGTAGCCCCATCGATATCTGGTGCCATGTTGCCGTAAAGCTTCTGCGAGCTGTTGGAATGCCCGTCGTTTTTTCAACGTTGCTGCCGAGAGGTCATTGAATATCTTTACTGTGGGGAAGTCTTCGTGCGGGTGGTTGCGGTTACGGCTCGCCGTGAGGACCAGCTCTTTGACATGAAAGTAATGGGCCCGCAGCAACACGTCTCGTGGTGTGGAGTCTGGCAGGTGAGCCGGCTTGGGGATTCTGTGTATCCGGTCTATGAGCATCATGTCCGTCGGTATGTCCGGCGCGTAAGCTCTCATTAGGCCTCGTGCGTAGGCCTGAAGGTCTACTGGTTGCACCGACTCTGGTACTCCTCGAAGCCGGATATTGTTCCGCCGTGCCCGATCTTCTGCATCTGCCATTTGCGACTCCAGGCGTTCCACCTTCTCCTTCAACTGTTGGACATGATCCGCCATGTTGTTGTGGGCAGAAGCGAAGTCCCCCATTTTGTCCTCAATTTTGGAAGTGCGTGTTCCCAGTTCCTGCATTTCCTTCCTCATGGCATCTGCCGTTTGTTGCCAGGAGGCTATCAGTTTGGTGGACAGATTGTTCAGCGCGTGCTCCAGGAAACTTTTCGTAATTTGGTCGGACTGTGCTTTATCCGCCATGGGGAGGCTCGAATCCGAATCTCCCTCGCCATCTTGGGCATCCGGCTGTGAGGCCGTTTGTGGAGTTTGGCTTTTGTGGCCAAAAAAGTTGATTTTGTCTGTTTTGGCCGTCGTTTTTTTCGTCCTGTGGGTGGCCATCGCTTTGGCGCCGTTATTTTGTTTATTTCTTTGTTGTTTCGTGCCTTTAATAGCTCATGTATAAGAGCTCAGTACCGGAGCAAGTCCTTATGCGGCCATCTTGCTCGGTGGTCGGCCACACCCCATAGATTGCACTTTTAATCCTACCTGTTGAACCCGTGGATTTGGAATTATGTTCTACCTCATGATAAACATTTATGGAAGGTATATAGAAGAGAATAAAGGTCCAGCTGACTGCCTCAATGAATATTTTTGTTCTGTATTTACAGAAGAAAATGAAGGAAAGGGACCTCAGTTGAGAAAAAGGATAAATGAGTCATTTATTACACGTGAGTTTACAGAGGAAGAGGTTCTATTTCAACTGTCAAAAGTAAAGACAAATAAGTCAATGGGACCTGATGGAATACACCCAAAGCTATTAAAAGAGCTTAGTGGTGTACTAGCAAAACCATTAACAGATTTATTTAACCAATCATTGTTAACAGGAGTAGTCCCAGAAGATTGGAAGTTAGCGAATGTTGTGCCCATTTACAAGAAAGGTAGCAGGGAGGAGTCGGGCAACTATAGGCCAGTAAGCCTTACTTCAGTAGTGGGAAAAGTAATGGAAACCATGTTAAAGGATAGGATTGTTGAACATCTAAAAACACATGGATTTCAAGATCAGAGACAACATGGGTTTACTTCAGGGAGATCATGCCAAACTAATCTTATTGATATTTTGATTGGATAACTAAAATAATAGATCAGGGTGGTGCAGTAGACATTGCTTACCTAGATTCCAGTAAAGCTTTTGACACTGTTGCGCATAGAAGGCTTATCAATAAACTGCAATCTTTAAGTTTGGATTCCAATATTGTTGAATGGGTTAGGCAGTGGCTGAGTGACAGGCAACAGAGGGTTGTAGTCAATGGAGTATATTCGAAGCTTGGACTTGTCACCAGTGGGGTACCTCAGGGATCTGTACTTGGACCCATTCTCTTTAATACTTTTATTAGTGATATTGCAGAATGTCTTGATGGTAAGGTATGTCTTTTTGCTGATGATACTAAGATATGTAACAGGGTTGATGTTCCAGGAGGGATAAGCCAAATGGCAAATGATTTAGGTAAACTAGAAAAATGGTCAGAGGGCAAAGGTTTAAAAATAATATCAGGAAGTATTACTTTACTGAGAGGGTAGTGGATGCATGGAATTGGCTTCCAGCTGAAGTGGTAGAGGTTAACACAGTAAAGGAGTTTAAGCATGTGTGGGATAGGCATAAGGCTATCCTAATTATAAGATAAGGCCATGGACTAATGAAAGTATTTAGAAAATTGGGCAGACTAGATGGGCCGAATGGTTCTTATCTGCCGTCACATTCTATGTTTCTATGTTTCTATAACTTAGAACATGAACAATGTATCGTATTTACAGACTGATTTCTAAACACATTTATTGTAGTTTAAATACACATTCTTGGAGTATTATTGCTGTGGAGCTCTGTTATACACTCAGACACATTACTGGGAGTATTATTGCTGTGGAGCTCTGTTATACAATCTGACACATTACTGGGAGTATTATTACTGTGGAGCTCTGTTATACACTCACACACGTTACTGGAAGTATTATTACTGTGGAGCTCTGTTATACACACAGGCACGTTACCAGGAGTATTATTGCTGTGGAGCTCTGTTATACACTGAGACACGTTACTGGGAGTATTAATACTGTGGAGCTCTGTTATACACTCAGACACGTTACTGGGAGTATTATTGCTGTGGAACTCTGTTATGCACTCAGACACATTATTGGGAGTATTATTGCTGTGGAGCTCTGTTATATACTCAGACACATTACTGGGAGTATTATTACTGTGGAACTCTGTTATATACTCAGACACGTTACTAGGAGTATTATTGCTGTGGAGCTCTGTTATACACTCAGGCACATTCCTGGGAGTATTATTGCTATGGAGCTCTGTTATACACACAGACACATTACTGGGAGTATTATTGCTGTGGAGCTCTGTTATACACTCAGACACATTACTGGGAGTATTATTGCTGTGGAGCTCTGTTATACACTCAGACACATTACTGGGAGTATTATTTCTGTGGAGCTCTGTTATACAATCAGACACCTTACTGGGAGTATTATTGATGAGGAGCTCTGTTATACTCTCAGACACATTACTGGGAGTATTATTGCTGTGGGGCTCTGTTATACTCTCAGACACATTACTGGGAGTATTATTGCTGTGTAGCTCTGTTATACACTCAGACACATTACTGGGAGTATTATTGCTGTGGAGCTCGGTTATACACTCAGAGACATTACTGGGAGTATTATTGCTGTGGAGCTCTGTTATACACTCAGACAAATTACCGGGAGTATTATTGCTGTGGAGTTCTGTTACACACTCAGACACATTACTGGGAGTAGTATTGCTGTGGGGCTCTGTTATACTCTCAGACACATTACTGAGAGCATTATTGCTGTGGAGCTCTGTTATACTCTCAGACACATTACTGGGAGTATTATTGCTGTGGAGCTCTGTTATACACTCAGATACATTACCGGGAGCATTATTGATGTGGAGCTCTGTTATACACTCAGACACATTACTAAGAGTATTATTGCTGTGGAGCTCTGTTATACTCTCATACACATTACTATGAGTATTATTGCTGTGGAACTCTGTTATACACTCAGACACATTACTGAGATTATTATTGCTGTGGAGCTCTGTTATACACTCAGACACATTACTGGGAGTATTATTGCTGTGGAGCTCTGTTATACACTCAGACACATTACTGGGAGTATTATTGCTGTGGAGCTCTGTTATACACTCAGACACATTACTGGGAGTATTATTGCTGTGGAGTTCTGTTACACACTCAGACACATTACTGGGAGTATTATTGCTGTGGGGCTCTGTTATACTCTCAGACACATTACTGAGAGTATTATTGCTGTGGAGCTCTGTTATACTCTCAGACACATTACTATGAGTATTATTGCTGTGGAACTCTGTTGTACACTCAGATACATTACTGGGAGTATTATTGATGGGGAGCTCTGTTATACACTCAGACACATTACTGGGAGTATTACTGCTGTGGAGCTCTGTTATACACTCAGACACATTACTGGGAGTATTATTCCTGTGGAGCTCTGTTATACACGCAGACACCTTACTGGGATTATTATTGATGAGGAGCTCTGTTATACACACATACACATTACTGGGAGTATTATTGCTGTGGAGCTCTGTTATACACTCAGACACATCACTAGGAGTATTATTGTCGTGGAGCTCTGTTATACACTCAGACACATTACTGGGATTATTATTGCTGTGGACCTCTGTTATACACTCAGACACATTACTGGGAGTATTATTGCTGTGGAGCTCTGTTATACACTCAGACACATTACTGGGAGTATTATTACTGTGGAGCTCTGTTATACACTCAGGCACATTACTGGGAGTATTGTTGCTGTGGAGCTCTGTTTTACACTCAGACACATTACTGGGAGTATTATTGCTGTGGAGCTCCGTTAAATTGCTGTGGAGCTCTTTTATACACTCAGACACATTACTGGGAGTATTATTGCTGTGGAGCTCTGTTATACACTCAGACACATTACTGGGAGTATTGTTACTGTGGAGCTCTGTTATACACTCAGACACATTACTAGGAGTATTATTACTGTGGAGCTCTGTTATACACTCAGACACATTACTGGGAGTATTATTGCTGTTGAGCTCTGTTATACACTCAGGCACATTACTGGGAGTATTGTTGCTGTGGAGCTCTGTTTTACACTCAGACACATTACTGGGAGTATTATTGCTGTGGAGCTCCGTTAAATTGCTGTGGAGCTCTGTTATACCCACAGAAACACCAACAATGTGGAGCTCCTAGAAAAGAGGGACAGAGGGATTTGGGCCCAGAACATACTGCAGAGAACATTATGTTAAAAGTTTAATAATATAAGTATTTTTGTCACCTCATTATAACATTTATTTGGGATCCTTACACCTTGGAGCAGTAACAAGTAACAGGAAGACGATAAAGGTTTGTGAGTGCATCACGACAACCTTTACATAAAAAAAAAACTATTTTTTTATGTTTGCATTTTTATATGTGTGTTTTTCATAGAGAGAAATTAATCTTTTGATTTAATTATGCACCGTGGTTGCAGAAAAAAAATGAAAACAAACAAACAAAAAAAAGGCTTGAAATCTGGCGGATTCTATATTTAGGCAAACTGCGATTTCCACGGCTGTAACCTACAGGCAGAGCGTCCCTGCCTTCACCGCGCACAGCAAAGAGAGTTTGTTCTCCAGGGCGGTGAGGTATGTAAGCCACAGCACAGAATGTGAGCTTTGTGGTCTTTTCCCATCCATTTGGCTCAGAATTCGGTTTCTGCTCAACGCACAGGCCACCTGAACTGCCAAGCGACCTCACGTCACCTGCACGGCTTTCTACAAAGACTTTCAACAACACGGAAGAAATTAAATAAAAAGTGAAAGGATTTAGGAAGAAACCACCGTATCGGTTTAACTCTTTTTAAAATAAGAAGTTTTCATTTTAATTGCTTCACATTTCTGGAATGTAAGACTGTCACAACATTGTTCAACGTCTAATCTTCAATTAATTACAATAATTAACTAAATGCAAGGGTGCTCTACGAGGGGGACAACTGTGACAAACAGCGAATGATGACAATGAGGATTATTATTCACCAAACTGGGAACAGATTCACAATTTCCATGTAAAAACTGCAAAATTGGCAACATTTCTCTTATTCGGCTATGTTTCCAGCTCAGTTATATTAGACAAAAAAATGACAGTCCTCTGAGTGAATTAACCCCAATACATAAATAAATACATGAGTGTAGCGGAATGAACCTTGGACTGTCACCCTTATACCTGCTATGGGCTGTCCGTAGCTTGTCCACCCTGTTATTTCCTGATTTGTGCTCCTGGTCCCTGGTTCTTTCCCCTGTTCGCCTGGCCGTTTGGTAAAATAGCAGCCACCGCGTCTATTAACAACGTCTTGTTCGACAACCGAACAAATTACCGAATGCCAGACCACCCATATGTGGAATGTGCCGCTCGTTAACCCCAGTAACCTCTGTTCACACCTCCACCAACCGCAACAACCTGAACATTCCAAGCGGTCGGCTTGGTGGCCACCGTTCGTATGTGCGAACATGTGGCGGTGGCCATCTTTAGTCGCGAATAGAGACAGCGGCCTTTAGTCGTCGAGTGCATGGAACTAAGATCGGACACTCAGCGGCACGAACACCGCTGGGACTTCCATCCTCCGTTATGTTCATAGGGATTCAGACAAACAGAGTGGCGTTCAGGGGGAGCAAACTCCAGAACAAGATACACAGAATAATGTTTGCACGAACAAGTTCATGCCTGATGTTTTGTATATTTAATACTCCCGAAAGAGCGACCCCACAGCCTAATTTCATGTAACCTTTTTGGGCAGGCACCTTGTGTTCGGTCGGTCTAAACTATACCCCGGTGGTGTTTCGGCTGCGTTCGTGGGATCTGAGCGCCTCTCGGATATCTTGGGCGCTCAGACCCAGGCTTTCCAGGGATATAGAACTTAAGGGGGGAAACCTTATGTAGAAATGTATGTTTTGGGGTGATCACTATTGTACATGTCCTGGACCTGAGAGTTAATATAATTATGTTGTGTACTTTGTCACAGTCTACTCTCAGGTAAAGTGGGGAATGCCCCTGGAATGTGTATTTGGAAACCCCTTGCATGGGGGTTCACATTAAAATTAGTTATACCCCCAGAGCTGAGTGTCGTCCAGTTGCTGGGGAGGTGTTGGGAGATTCCTGTATTACTTTACTTTGTTTGGCTGTTCCCGTGGAGTGTTCTACTTGTTCCTGAGTGTATGTTGGAGTAACCAACGGAGGAGAGTCCCTGCTTGGACTAGCGCTCCGCTACAATGAGCTTTGACTATTTATGTATAGATATAAAAACGTAATACATAGTATGTGTTCTGACTGAGCTATTTGTGTTGGGTAATAAACTGATGCTTTAAGATTTAACAATTAAACAATAATATAGCATTTGTTATAAGTCTGCATTGTCATACAAACATAAAACGTCACCAGTCATTGCTTAGAATTTCATAATCTAAAATATTTCTAGGGAAAAATCATTTTCAAAGGCCATAACTAGATTGTTGCACTGTACGCGGAAATAAAGATACATATACTCTACAATAGCTGTGGCCATGCACGTGTGTCTTTGATGGGTCCATTAACATTCTATGTTTGTCTTAGTGACCAGATATGTTGAGAGGAGATGAACCAGGGCACACGGATAATTTACCCTATCCCACCCACTCTCCTTTTTTTTGTTTAACCATACAGTATATTTAGACACATGACAGCTTTAAACTTCATTCTTGACTTACTGACCAGTGGAAACCCATTCCTACATCCTAGCCCATTGAGTACGAGGTGTTGATCCAACTCTCCCTCTGCAAAATCAGACACGTTTTGTGCAAATATCTTCAGGCAGACTCCAAGCCGCCATGCATGGTCAGGAATTGTTATTTTCCACGTTTATTTAAGCAGTGGTTTTAAGGTTATAAAATAGGGCCTTTGCTTTTCTCAGCAGAAAATGTTAGAGCCTTTGGGAAAAAGAGAAGTGAGAATGGTCTTTGCCCACCGTCTGGGCCGCAGATCAGAAAACGGGAATAGGTCCAGTGTCGACCTCCAATAACTTAATTGCACACTGCTGGAGAGCAGCTAATGAAAAAACCATAACTAACACTGTCCAGCCAATCACAACCTCACAGTTTGTTGATGACAAATAGAGTAATGGAGAAATTAACCTCGCTTCTGTGCTGAGCACAGACTTTCAGGCCAATGCAGACGAGAGATGATTTAAGAAGCAGGTTTTGTCTATGGACCAGAAAAATATTAAAATTCACCAATGTAGATGTCAATTTCCAAATGCAGCATTTTCCAGAATGGAAGAAAATCAGCCACAGCTGGTGGTGAGAAGGCCATCAGTAGGACATCAATGGATTTTACATGGACAAAGCTTGCAGGTTATACAGATTGAACATAAGTTACTTACTGATCTTCAATGGCCTTTATCTGCCCTTTACGTTCGGTATCTCTGCATCTTGTAGTGGAAAGTTTGGGGTTAGTAAACGTTTACTGTTGCCCTCATCCTGTCCATCGCGGGGAGGAGATATTTTACAAGTAAAGGGCTGACTCTAGTGTAGACAAAATGGTGGCAGGTGTGCGCAATGTCTTCCAAACTGTATGATGTCAATACACGTATTACCTTTAGAGACATACAAGACAGACAAGACGATCAGCTAAAACTTTGGAAAAGGAACCAGCAGCATCAAGACCGGCTTTGTTAAATAAATCCTCTTAATGTCTGCCACATCTCCACTGGCTTGCCACCCAAAATTCAATGCTGAATAGATATGGCAATCTACAGTGTAAATAAACTGCAATCCTCCATTCTAAGAAGAATGACATTCTAAAATGAAGGCTCCACGTTTACAGTTTGTCCAAAAACGTGGGTGTTTTGTGGCAGATAATTTATGTCATCTATCTACGGTGCACATATTTTATTTTGTTGTGTGTTTGGATGACTTTTTGGTTAATGAGCTATTTAAAGGCTTTTAAGAGCGCTTCCAAGATTCCAAGTACCATTACACATTTCGTTCAGGAAACTAGTACAGTCCAAAGCCATCTTTAACGGAGGCCAATATCAACTCCAGAGGACGGATATTGAATCTGGAGGCCGTCTCGTTTTGGGAAACCTATCTTCGCAAATTTTAATTCCTTCTAAACTGAACAAGCCCAATCCACAGCCACATTGTTTCTTCTTGAAGTAATTCCTGTAGGAGAAACTTTTATTCCTGGACACACACTTGAAGAAAGACGCAAAGGATACGGGCCAAACCTTACGATATAACAGCTCAGTAATGTGTGCCAGGTAAAGAGCCCATTAAGAGAGAGACCACCCAAACTGATCGAATGGGCAGCTCTCCAGCACGCAAGCTTTTATCGAGCTTTCATGGCAGAATTAATGGTGCACATAATCTGTTTAATTCTGCTGGGTCCAGAATAAATACTTTGGGACTGGAAAGCAAAATATGAAACAAACAAAAGAATTGGAAGTAAAGCGTTCTCTCACTGTTAACCCCTCAAAAACCACCATGAGCTCTGTGCAAATTGCCTTCAGGCATCTTAATGATTTTCCATCTAAATGGAATTTGTTGTAATAATGACCGGTTGCATTGCTATTAAAGGATTAGTAGAATAAACGGCCATGGAAAATAGGATTCAGAAAGAACCATTTCCCAATATTAATGTTAATAAAACGGACTCTCCATTAAAGGGATTAAAGTTTCTCTATAATTAAAACGTAAGCAGATATACAGCACGGAAGACGATCTCGCAGGTGAACAGAAATCAAACGGTTTGCAAAACATGAAATAAATTATAGGGAAAGATTTCCCAAAAACTTTAATTCATGCAAATCTAAATATCTTTTATGGAAATATCACCCTGACCTTTCAATGTATGCTCTATTAAAGGTTAATCCTGGCTTGAAAGTGATATTGCCTTTTAGCTGAAAGCCGCAATGTCAGGGCTGGATTTACCCCCCTTGCTCCCCAAGGCCAGTTTGCTCAATGCACCCCCTGTCCTTCACATTATATTTAGCCGTATAAGGAGTAAAGTTCCAGTATAAGCGTAGGATAGTATAAAGGGAGCAAGTCGGTTGTGGTGTGCCGAGACCGACGATACGGTTGGCCTGTAAATAAAGAGGGCCCACCAAGGAGTAAGAAAAGTAAAGTAAATGGAAAGAAAAAGAGAAAGTGTTGAGAATTTGGAGTGGTGGGAGGGTCATGTAAACGCTGACCTCGAACGGTATGGAGCCAGGTAAGGGGTGTTCTTTAAATAGGTAAGTGTATAATAATAAGCCCCTCCTACAATTACAGGCCAAACGGTCTTAATACATATAAAAATATGCAAAGTTATAGGACTAGTCTGGGGTATGATTATACGTGGGACAGGACTGGGAGAAGGTGTGTAACACTATAGAACAAGCGCAGTTAGTGGAATAGGGCCTGGTAGAGCTAAGAGGTTGTCATAGGGGGATGGACCCCTGGGATTGGGAGTTGGAGTGTTACATTTTATAATTGGGCACTTTTAATTTGTCCCTCCCTCCCATGTAAAAGGGTAAGGGGTGTTAGCTCCCCTTTTGGTCACAGCGGCAGAGCTAGAGAGAAAAAAGTTAGGGGTCAAACAGGCTCTGGGGTAGTGTAAATAGAATAGGGCAGTTAGGCTGCTGGTGAAGAGTTTGGTTAAACGGTTGTTCTGAAGTTTGGTAGGTTTCGAGCTCGGTGGTGGCTCAGAACCTGGTGGGTGGTAGGGGTATCCGGGTCTGCCCCTACCGTGGATATTTAACAAAGTTTTGCACTTATATTATGTTTATGATATTTGTTATTATGTTAATTTATGTTATTTATATTTACAGAAAAATACGGGTAATTGCTTTTTGTTTTGGGGACATATGATGTTATATGGCGAGGTGGGGGCTGGGCAATTACTTTTATTGTCAACATTAATAAAGCTGTGGACATATTGACCCATACATTAGTGTGTTATTGGGTGTATGTTTGGGAGGTAATTGGCGACTATGCGTTTGTCATGTGTATGTGAGTGGAGGCTGCTTGTGGGGATGTCTGCATAGGGGTGACTGCTTGTTGTGTTGCATTTTGGACTCTAGTGGGGGGAAAGTGGCGATATGGGGGGATAGGGGCTAATGTTAGGGGTAAGGTGACTATAAATGGAGGATATGGACTATTGTGGGGTGGACAATGGTTGGCTATAGTGGGAGATGGGGGCTATAGTGGGAGATAGGAGCTGTAGTGGGGGATAGTGGATATAGTGGGGAATAGGGATTACAATGGGAAGGATAGTGGCTATAGTAAGGGAATAGGGGGAGTATAGTGACTGTAGTGTGGAAATATGGCTGTAGTGTAGGGATAGGTGCTTTAGTGGAGAGATAAGGGCTGTAGTGGAGGTATAGTAAACATAGTGTGGAAACTTATTTTTTGTACTGGGGGACAATGGCTGTAGTGGGGGTATAGTAAACATAGTGTGGGAACTTCTTTGTTGGAAAAAAAACCCCAACTAAAATAAGGTGTATTTCCACCTCCCTGAGTCTTACCTTGGGCCAGGGGGTGCAGACAGCTCCTTCCGGGTGGCGCCTGGAAATGTATCAGAACATTGCCATGGTAACTGGCAGCAACGCTCTGATACAGTGCTGGTGAGAGAGACCAATTACGGTCTCTCCATTAGAGCGCTGGCCCTGCAGGCACCACAGCAGGAGAATGGGCTGATTGATGAGGGAGATTCCCCACCAGTCATGGTTGATTTCCCCACCAGGCCATGGCCACGGTGGCCTTGTGAGATATCCGACCCTGAGCAACGTGACCTGTTAGACATTGATGTGGCAGATGAGCTTACACTTTAGTGCATTGCGGTGGCTACTAAAACTCTGCAATTTATATGTATATTGGGATTTTTTATATTGCACCGATTACTTACAGCATTTTTTTTGCTTCGACATATGGTACGGATTGATAATATAGCCGTTGCTGTCGCCTGGATTATTGGGAGTTTGAGTGCCGGGATAGGTTCAATCCTTTCTTACATTGATAATTGCATGTAGCTTTTATTCCCAAGACCATTAAATAATTGGATAATATTTTTCTACCCCCCGAAGTTCTGCTATTTGTATACAAAATAATAATAAAAAATAGTAGTATTAACATCCCAAATCACTTTTCTTTGTGCAAGATGCCAGGAGAATCTCAGCAAATATTAAGTCGAAGTTGTAACGATTGATTATTGATCACTGCCCTTATCACTGAACACTCCAAAGTTGTAACGATTGATTATTGATCACTGCCCTTATCACCGATTGATTATTGATCACTGCCCTTATCACCGAACACTCCAAAGTTGTAATGATTGATTATTGATCACGGCCCTTATCACTGAACACTCGGGTTTGTTCAGCAAACAGAGACTTGAAGAGGTGAATCACAAACATGAGATTCAGACATAAAGACCTTGATTAATAAAATTCCTGGTAGGGTGCTGAATACTCCTCTCATCTTATCTTGGTCTGGAAGGTAAAGTTAACAAGTCCTTATCTTGACCCCTGGTGGAAAATCAATTGGACGAAGGATTTACTACATTCTGCCATAAAGCAATCAGGCCAGTGAAGCTTGAGGCAGGGGGTAGAGGCAACTAATCACATGATCACCTACAATGGGGCGCTCCAGCTCAGCAGGTGAAATAGGTTTAATGTTACAGGAAGGCAGATTTTAAAACGCACTCACAGGATTATTTACTAAAGTGAGAATTGTCAGGAATACGAATCAAAATTTTAAATGTTATGACCAAAAAAAAAAAAATCTAGATTGAAGACTTGGATTTATTTTTTCCTGTTGAGTTATTTTTACGTAACATTTGAAATTAACTTTGAATTCTCTTTATATTCCTGAAAATTTACTTTTTAGTGAAAAACACAGACTGCATTTAATGCTAATTTTTTTCCCCGTCTATTAAATTAGTCATTTTAGGACGTCCACTTTAACATTACAGCTTTCTTTGAAGTAGACAAATAAAACCTGGATGTGACGGGGCCATCAGTGCCGCCATTCCTGCCATGTGGTTCCATCGCTGTGCGATAACCCGGCTGCGTTGCGAGGAGCTGTAAGAAAGAGCTTTTCTTTAGAGTGTTTGCCGTACCGGATGGAATGGAGCAGACTTGAGGTCTTGTAGACAAGATATAAAGTGAGTTTGCTGCCAAGTCTTATCAATCAGCTTTCCGACTGATCTCAGAGTCTTATCAGAGCTTTTATTTATTATATTCCAGTGGGATTTCTCTTTCTTCGTAATATCTCTGGCTCTTTTTAAACCACATAATGATTTTTAGATATTTGGTTATTTCTTTTATCAAAAACACCACAGCAGATGAAGGGCTGAAAATATATATTTCATTCCAGATGGAAGTTTTATTCGCAAGTTAGAATAGTGTGAGGATGTTGATCACAATACGTTTTGGTGCATCATCAAATGAAATAAAACTATTTAAACTCATAATGATCCCATAATAGCACTAAAGTCCTCATGCCATATTTAAAAAATCCTCATTGTGTGATTCTCTGGAGTATGGGAGAGAAAATGTAATTCAATATCTGTATAATGCACGTGTCACAAAATCAGCAACTATTGCAACCCGACAAATTGGAGACATCTAAATCAGGGTTAGGGCAAAGCCTTAAACTGTTAAACGTAAGGGGAGACTCCAGGCTGGGTATAACAACCATTATGTAATATGTAGATAGCAAAGGCTAACAAATAATGGTTTTGTTTAACTCCCATCTTTAATATGCATTGTGCATATAAATAAATAAATGAAACTGCATCTCACACTAACTCATCAAATACAACGAGCTGAAATAATACACTGAGCTACAATAAGCTGTAATAAAATAAGCTGTAATAACACAATAGGAAGTTATAATACACTGAGCTAAAATAATACAATAAGCTGTAATTATACAATGAGCTGTAATAATACAATAAGCTGTAATAAAATAAGCTGTAATAACACAATAAGAAGTAATAATACACTGAGCTAAAATAGTACAATAAGCTGTAATAATAAAATGAGCTGTAACAATATAATGACCTGTAATAATACAATAAGCTGTAATTATAAAATAAGCTGTAATAATACAATAAGCTGTAATTATACAATGAGCTGTAATAATATAATGACCTGTAATAGTACAATAAGCTGTAATTATAAAATAAGCTGTTATAACACAATAAGATGTAATAATACACTGAGCTAAAATAATACAATAAGCTGTAATTATACAATGAGCTGTAATAATATAATGATCTGTAATAGTACAATAAGCTGTAATTATAAAATAAGCTGTTATAACACAATAAGATGTAATAATACACTGAGCTAAAATAATACAATAAGCTGTAATTATACAATGAGCTGTAATAATATAATGACCTGTAATGGTACAATAAGCTGTAATTATAAAATAAGCTGTTATAACACAATAACATGTAATAATACACTGAGCTAAAATAATACAATAAGCTGTAATTATACAATGAGCTGTAATAGTACATTGAGCTGTAATAATGCAATGAGCTGTAATAATACAAGAAGCTGTAATAATACAACGTGCTGTAATTATACAATGAGCTGTAATAATATAATGACCTGTAATAATACAATAAGCTGTAATTATAAAATGAGCTGTAATAATATACTGACCTGTAAAATAATACAATAAGCTGTAATTATACGATGAGCTGTAATAATATAATGACCTGTAATAGTACAATAAGCTGTAATTATAAAATAAGCTGTTATAACACAATAAGATGTAATAATACACTGAGCTAAAATAATAGAATAAGCTGTAATTATACAATGAGCTGTAATAGTACATTGAGCTGTAATAATGCAATGAACTGTAATAATACAAGAAGCTGTAATAATACAATGTGCTGTAATAATATAATGACCTGTAATAATACAATAAGCTGTAATAATACAATAAGCTCTAATTATACAATGAGCTGTAATAATACAATAAGTTGTAATAATACATTGATAATAAAAACATAATAATACATTGATAATAAAAACTTAAGTATTTTGGTGATTCAAAAAAACAACAGTTCCAAAATACTCATTCACATCCCTGGTTTAAATGTATTTTATTCAAACGGTAATAGTGATAATTCCAGACCAATCACAGATACAGAACTTTTCTTTAATGGTGTCTAAATCCATCTTGTAATTAGAGTTGGATTCTCGGTATCTCTTTGCAGCTGTTGTGACATAATTAGTTTGCATAAATTATCAATAGAAACCCACTTACATGTAAAAGTAAAGTGGTTAAAAGGCTGATTACAGCATGATCAGTCAGAGAGAGGTCACCGTGGTGATAACGAACCTTTCAGCACAATTATTTCAAAAAACAACTTTTACTGATCCATTTTATCTCACGCTTAATTAAAATATTGCATTGGCTTTTACCGCATGTAATAATGTAACTATATCTGAACTCGGTGTGTGCGTCAGCGAGGCGAGGCGGGTAGAACGGGAACCTACCTGGTACACAGAGATTCTACGGGATAAAATCCATTATTGACAAGAATTAACCTCAGTTGATCTCGAGGACTTTACAGAAGAAATACTAATTAACTGATGGCTATAACATTATGATTCCAGTTGCCTTCTGGGACCCTCAAATACATTTATATAGGAAATTCAATAGGTTTTCCAGCATTTTGTTAGTTTACGTCTTGCCGTTAGCCGTAACGGTGATTTCTAGAGCAGCACAATATTGCAATTCATCCCGTTGACTAACACGTGACACCCACCGTGGCATGGTGGGGTATTCAACTTTTTGATTCCTAGAGAACGGTTGAGATTTTAGGCAAACACACCAAATAAATTAATATTATGAAAGTGACAAAAGTAATACTTTTCCAGCTCTTAAAATGGACTAGACAACGTTTTCAGCATTTTTTCTGAGTGTTCAATAATCCAGGCCCAGCGCCATCAAGATACAATATATAAAGTTACAATAATGTGAGCAATCTTATTTCGTTGTACCACTGCCCTTCTTTTTTTAACAGCAGTAAACATTGTATACTTCTGCACAGACACTAGATGTGTTTTAACATACAGGTATATATCAATCCCATTCAGTCAGGTGAGCCTGATCATTTCTAAAGAAAGGGGAGGGTGCCCACAATGACATGATTGCAAGCTCTTCAGTCCAGACATATCTAGAGATGTGGGTAAAAGAGAGGAATGCTTTCAGTTCATTGAATCTCCGATACACTCAGTATATTTATCCTCTCTCCAAGACTGGAATATTGACTTCCTGTCTCTGGGCCTCCCTCCCCCTCCCTCCATATCAAACGCACACTCAGTCACTATTTATGCTGCTGACAAACATGCAGATTCATTAGCACGTATTAATTAAGAACATATGTGGGTTTCGGTAGGGCTGCTAATGAGCCACAGTGCAGGGGCTCTGGAATTTCATCGTGCGAGGCCTGACTTCTAATGAACTTGCCATAGAGCTCAGGCCCTTATTGCCCCTCTAACAAGAGAGTCGAAAATCCTGACTGTGAAACTGGGGCAAGATAAATGTCTACCCCCAGGCAGGTAACACTGGGTGGAGAGGCAGTAAAGGTATGCATTGCTTAAAACTGGGTTCTTTGATGGACGGTGACCAGATTGTGGCCTATATATATGCCATGTTGTCCCTGAGGCATGCCTCAAACAGCCCGCGTATTACAGTGCCTTTAATGCCACCAGTGGCCCAAACAGGCTAGTGGTCAACCTGGCACCAGGCGTTCTTAAACCATTTTTCAGCCAGCGGAGCATCATAGGAAATGGCCGTACTGGTGATATAGGCATTGTTGGTGATAAGGAATGAAGGATGTATCACGGCACTGAACGGGTAGTGGCTACATGGAATGGCCTATCAGTGCTACTGTACAATAGCCATTCAGCTCAGTCTGTAATGGTTCCACAATACAAGGCGCTGGTAGCTAGGATTTCCTGGGACGAAATGAATGTTTCTAGGATTGCTGCCCGCAGAATTTGATATGATGTTGGCAGGATCCCCCCAATCACTTTTATGCTATTTTTAGTTTAATGCGAACCAGATTTTCACAGGAGAAGTTCTGGGAGAGAACAAATAATTACTATATTAGAGTTTATTGAAGCCTTTTAAAGTTTCTGCCAGTGTTTGCTGAAAAGAATGGGAGAGAGATAATTGTACAACGAAAGATTAATCTCCAAATCAAATTTACTTATTTTCAAATAGTATACGTCCTTATTCATTATACCAACACCAGTCAGTATCTGAGGACTCTGCATTCCCCAAAATACCCCCAAATTCACAACAGATGCACGAGGCGTTGGTCAATGTTACGTGGATTATTTCACGTCACACTTATTGTAAGAAAGCGGTATTTGTGCTTCTAAATTCACTAATTTTTCACCTACGTGTAGCATTGCAAAATAAGGGATCCCATATTATATCTGGAGAGTTAAATTACATCCATAAATAAAATGGTTAAACGTTACAGTTTATATAAGAGAGACAGGCAGACTTCACAAATGATTTTCTTTAACACATAAATGATATAACATAAAAGCCACAACTCATCCATCTACGCACTTACTTCAGACAATGGAAAACTAAATGTATACGTAAAACTTTCTTCTTTTCCCTGTCTCAGAACTTTCTTTCACAGAATCTGTTTTTTGCTAAAGTAACAATCAGCAATAAAAAAAAAACGAATTAAAAAACGCAGACAAAGAGATAAAGAACACACGACAGCTGCAGGCAACACCCGTTAGAGAAGAACGTTGCAGGTGCGTAATGTAGCGAGAATTCTGCGGTGTCTAGGTGTGCGCGGGGAGAGGGGGAGAGCTGGTAATTGGACCTGCATATATCATACTGAAACAGCAAAACATTGCTAATTAGAGGAGAGAGATACATGGGGCCCTTCCTAAATGTAACAGATACACAGGGTATAATTAGCGCATCGGACAATCGTCTTGGATAGTTCCTGCGTTCTGAGGGACAGGGCAGCTGCCGTCCCAGCTGGCTGGCGTTGGCATTCTCTGTGCCAGCTGCCGTGGGATTCTCACACTGCTGACACATCCCAGATATGAGGATCCTAATTAACCCTTTTGGCTGACTGAAGTGGTTTAATGACGTCCCTTTTTATCACCGTGAATGGAACATGTACTGGAGTTGTCAAACTTTTTTTTTTTTTTTTTAAATATCATTCCAATCGCAGAGTCAAATTATCCGACGGTTAGCAATACAGAGCTATTCTGGAGTAGAGAGCTTAAAAAGGATGCAATTGCCATAGAAACGGATATGTTGTCCCTGCCAATGGCTCCACATTTTGCCCAAGAATTGCTCTTTCAGAACCATAATCTTGCAAGTTGTTTTTTATCTGTGACAGTCCACCCCGGTCAAGATGACAACTGGCACAGGACTCCCAGACAACATCTCCCTAAAAGAACTATAATCACCTATGTGTCCCTTCCACGTTGTGCCTTTGCCCTACCCGACATTATGGAGTCAAATTGGTCAATCCGCTACCATCAAGGACTAGCAAGAAACTCATTCAGGCACAGCGAGCCCGATCGGCAGCTGTCTAGAAACTGCATGGAACCGTGTATCAGATGCCACAATCTGGTGAAACTTCACTTGCGCAGTACTCAGTCCCAGGGGATCATCAAACAAGGCACTATTTGGAAGAGGAATTAGGGAGGTGACAAGGCATCCAATGACACTAAGAAATCGAGAGCTTCCTGTCCGGGAGCTACAGTAAGCCAGTATCAGTGACCAGGAGTTCCAACCAAACAGCCTGGATCTCAGTGCTGAATCGAACAATAGTCGCAGCCCAGTCAAACTTCTAATGATTCCTCGCACTAGACACCTCCGATCTGGGCGCTTTTTGGACAGGTTGCCCCTAATGTTAGGGGGATAATGTAACGGACCGTTTTGCCCACAAGAGGTTAAAAACCGTTTAGGCAATATTCCCCTTTCAGATGTACAGACAGCTACTGCAATCACCAATCTCCCGAACTGCAAACTACACGAATTCTCCAACTCCCGAACAGGAAACTCACAAATACTGGAAACAGCTGAACAGGAAAAACCATACGAAAGGTTTACACTCCTGGCAGTCAGCATACAATCCAATTCCCCCAATAATGAGACGACACATCGTTTGAGGGTTAAGCAGAATCTGCCAGAGCTGTGGGTTTATTGTTCTTATGTACACATTCTTACACATTAGTACCACCCACAGGGTTTTGGAAAACAACCAATAAACATGTACAATACACTCAGACACTCCCACACAAAATCCTCCCCTCTGCCTGTGATACAATTACCTTACACAATGGGTAATGCAATTATCACAGCCAGAGAAATACAGTTTTTCCACCTTATTCATAACTTGAAAAGTATGCATCACATTCACATAACATTTTCAGAATCAGCATACTCCAAATACAAACATATGTCAAATTCATACAAATTGGTCCAATGGTTCAAAAGATAGATCGTAGTCCTTTGTGACCACAGGAAGCATGGCTTTTCTGCCCAAAACCAGTTCCACAGAGTCTTCTATCCTGGAGATAATTGGGAAGTAATCCAATTATCTCCAAGGACAGAGGCAAAACTCCATTGAACACATGGCAGCAAAAGACAATAAAACACATAAAAACAATAACTGTGCAGCCATTGCACAAAACAGGTACATTCAACATATCCCCAGATAGCTCAGATCTGAGCGCACATTATTACTGAATGGCGCTCAGAGCACACACATACAGTTCAATTGCCATGGAGCCAAAGTCTTTCCCATAGTCTTTCATTATACGAATGGGCTCCATGGCATAGCTATCTGGGGTATCACCGCTCAAACAGGGAAAGCACCGAATGACCCGGCTTTCGTGTCTTCGCAGGGGAAAATCAAGCGTTTCAACATGGGGCCATAGTCTAAAGGCAGCAGGCAGGCAACCAGGCTTCTTCAGTGCATAGTGGCGAGGTTGGTTCCGCCACAGATAACATGGGGAAAGTATATTATTTCGGGGATACTGTTGTAAGGAGTACTAGTGTCTGTTAGTTAATGAAAGAGATACTCAGGCTGACTCATCGACTCCTATGGATCATCAATGGGTTAACTATGACATCAATGGTACTTTTAAAGGACCACTATAGTGCCAGGAAAACATACTCGTTTTCCTGGCACTATAGTGCCCTGAGGGTGCCCCCACCCTCAGGGACCCCCTCCCGCCCGGCTCTGGAAGGGGAAAGGGGTTTAAACGTACCTTTTTCCAGCACTGGGTGGGGAGCTCTCCTCCTTCTCTCCTCCTCCGTTCCGCCCGTCGGCTGAATCGCGAGCAGCGGCAAGAGCTCGCATTCAGCGGTCGAGGAAAGCATTCATAATGCTTTCCTATGGGCCGTGCGTCTCTCACTGTGAAAATCACGGTGAGAAACGCAAGCGCCTCTAGTGGCTGCCAATGAGACAGCCACTAGAGGCTTTGGGGGAAGGCTTAACCCATTAATAAACATAGCAGTTTCTCTGAAACTGCTATGTTTATAAAAAAAATGGGTTAACCCTAGCTGGACCAGGCACCCAGACCACTTCATTAAGCTGAAGTGGTCTGGGTGCCTAGAGTGGTCCTTTATTAAAATACACAGCCATGGCAGGTTTATCTTTAGGAGAAACAAAGTAAATTTCTTTATTTATCTTTAAATGATAATAGAAATAAGTTACTGGCAGGTCAGTTAGATAAGTTAATTGTTGAAATATTTAATATGGATAGTTAGGGAGCTAAATGCAGCCGTACACACCCACATACTGACCTATGACACCAGCTAAACTGGTTTAAATAAATTTTCTTACTGTAATAGAAAACTGAGCTTCCCCAAATGGAGGGAAGTGGGGGTGCTGGGGGGGGGGGAGGGATAAACACTCATCATTGGGTTTCGGTAAACTCACATAAACATTACAAATCTGGGGGAATATGATACCCAATGGAATTTTATCAGTCATCGAGTTCATGGTCAAATCTTTGTTGAATTCCCACAGCTTTTATTTATAGAATAAACAGTTAATGAGTGCAGGCCTGT
This sequence comes from Pelobates cultripes, assembly GCA_933207985.1. NCBI lineage: Eukaryota > Metazoa > Chordata > Amphibia > Anura > Pelobatidae > Pelobates > Pelobates cultripes. Next base: position 146,164,147 of record OW240920.1, on the reverse strand, counting down.
GGCACCGGGGTCCATTGCTACAAGCAGACTGGTAGGAAGGTAACTGGAAGGGTGTCAGTTCAGTGCCTAATATCCCCACCATCAGGAAATGGCCTGCTGAGCTTACAATCATAACAGGCTGTTGGTCACAGCTAGTGGTTATTGGTGATAAAGGTTTAATAATGTATAATTTGTGCACTATAATTGGGCCAGTTATTTAATTACATTTTAAAACAGTTGAATGTTCAGAGCTCTCATCACTAAGTCAGGATCTGATTCAGGGAATGTAATTACACTATAAATACAATAGATCTATTAAATGCTACCTTCTATAACATGTCCCTACAAACATTTAAAAACATGTACAGGGTTACTCTAAAAATTGTGAATGCTCGGAAACTCAAAGTGAAGTTAAACTGGAAAAAAATCTCCAATTGAGCGAATATTTAATTTTGGCTAATAGCTACAATTTCAATACCATTACACAGCCCAGCGTATCATTACACTGCCCGGCGTATCATTACAAGACCCAGCTTACCGTTAGCGCTAGGGATGCACCGAAATGAAAATTCTGGGCCGAAACCGAAAATTCAGGATGCCCTTGGCCGAAAACCTAAACCCAAATAATTCTAAAAAGAAAAAAAATTAGACTTAATTAATGTAATTAATCTAATATAAACAACTTCCCTTCTCTTTTAGTGATTCCCCTCGCTTAATATTCCTCTCTCCCCCCTCTAGTGTTCCTCTCCCCTACCTCTTTTTTAGTGTTCTTTCCTCCCTCCTCCCCAGTCCCAAAATGTCCCCCCCCCTGTCCCATAGTGTTCCTTTCTCCTCCCTTCCCTGTCCCATAGTGTTCTTTTCTCCCCTCCCCGGTCCCATAGTGATCTTTTCTCCCCCCCTCCCCTGTCCCATGGTGTTCTTTCTCCCCCCTCCCCTGTCCCACAGTGTTCTTTCTCCCCCCCCTCCCTGTCCCACAGTGTTCTTTTCTCCCCACCCCTGTACCATAGTGTTCTTTCCCCTCCCCTGTCCCATAGTGTTCTCCCACCTACCCTGTCCCATAGTGTTCTTTTCCCCTCCCCTGTCCCATAGTGTTCTCTCCCCCCTCCCCTGTCCCATAGTGTTCTTTCCCCCCTCCACTGTACCAAGTGCAGTATTCTTGACTTTTCATGTTATCATTACTGTTATAGCTCCCCCGGTAGGAGAGGGGTTACTGCCGTATAGGACGTTCCCTTACCGAATGCAGAGGTAGCTACTGAGCGCTCCAAACTGCCGAACTGCAATCACACGAACCCGTTGGTCTCCAAAAACATCTGAACAACGATCACACAAATCAATCAGTCTCTCAAATAGTCGAGACAAAGCTCCGTATTGAGGGTCAGCAGGAATCTGTTTTACTGAGGGCTACCTGCCCGGTATTTATGCAGGTCTCCCATCTGGTGGACATTCCCCTAGGGGACCAGATGGGAGACTGTGACAAGGACATTACAACAACCAATCACAGTCTTACACATGTAGCCATGCCCCTTTAATTATCCAAGACCCTCTACTCTGCCCGGGAGATAATTGTGAAGTAATTCAATTATCTCCCTGGACAGAGACCAAACGCCATTTTAAATTACTGTGACAAAATGCACAAAACGATATAAATTTACAATAACTGGACATAATACAGGCATTCAACGTGTCCCTAGATAGCTGGGATCTGAGCGCACAAAAGTACCGAATAGCGCTCAGATCCTATGCACACAGTCCAATCGCCGTGGAGTCAAAGTGTTCACAAAGTCTGTTCTCCATATGAATAGACTCCACGGGATGGCTATCTGGGGTATGGCTTATTTGTGGACAAAATACAGAATACAGGGATTTTCAGGAGTTCTCTACCGAAGGAGAAGGGAGGTCGGCGGCTTCAGCGGTGTTCCGGCCAAAAAGTGTCCGTTTTGAGTTCCATGGGTTTACCGTCGAACACCGCTGAGCATTCGCGGATTTAAAATGGCAGCGACCTTGTGTTCGGGATACGAATGGCGGCCACCCAGCTACAGGCATCAATTAAAAAGTGTCTGCGGTTAACCTCAACGTTCGAAAAGGGCCAAGAGGTTAACCAGCAGCACACTTCTCTACTGGGTGGCTGGCCGTTCGGAAGTTTTATTCGGTAGTAAAAAAGGGAATGGTAAAGAGTCCACATGAACGGGAAAACATGAATTAAACCAGCGAATGAACGATAAGTCTCTGTAAGTTCACAATTACTATCTTTCATTGTGATATATAATTATACTAATTGTTAATGCAAGCATGTCTGTTAAACTATGCACTACAAAAAGAAAAAATATATAAAAAAAGAAAAATAATAATAAAAAAAATTTTGTTTACATTTCAGCAAATTTAACCAGTTTTCGTCCGAAACGGGATAGGCCGATTTTCGGCTGAAAATTTCGGCAGCCAAATTTCGGGGAATCCCTAATTAGCGCAGTGTTCATGTTAAAGCAGTAGTCATGTTCTGAGTGTAATATAAAATGTTATCAAACTATGACTGGAATATAAAAGGTTTGAGTTATGGGTTAATTTCTTTGTGATGGAGGAGTTGCATGGAATGAGCTCAGGCAAACAGCTGTATTTAGAAGCTGCCACTGACCCCGCTTTTTGGAAAGTAAACAGTGAGGCTTTATCTTAACAGGCGAAGCCAGGGTCCCAGCTCCTTCCAAAGGAAATAAGAGGAGAATAAGCCATTAACCAACTGCTAAAGCTTCCATCAGCTGGACCAAAGGACGCTCGCCATTAACCCTACGTCTACCAGACAGTTTGGGACCTCGACCTGGTAAGGGACGCTGCTCGTTCCCTGAATTAACGGCAGATTAAATCACATAGGTTATAATCTAATGACGGCATTTTGTGCTTCAAGGACATTTTGTGCCATGGTGAGAGAGTTGTGGGGTGTGATTATTGGGGTGTGTGTCATGATTATTATTATTTTATATAGTGCCAACAACATGTAACTGTAACTAGACAAGTTGGACACACAGAAACAGAGGTGTTGAGGGCCCTGCTCAGTGAGCTTACATGTTAGAGGGAGTGGGGTATAGTGACAGTAACAGAGGGATTGAGGGCCTGCTCAGTGAGTTTACATGTTAGAGGGAGTGGGGTATAGTGACACAGTAACAGAGGGATTGAGGGCCATGCTCAGTGAGTTTACATGTTAGAGGGAGTGGGGTATAGTGACACAGTAACAGAGGGATTGAGGGCCCTGCTCAGTGAGTTTACATGTTAGAGGGAGTGGGGTATAGTGACACAGTAACAGAGGGATTGAGGGCCTGCTCAGTGAGTTTACATGTTAGAGGGAGTGGGGTATAGTGACACAGTAACAGAGGGATTGAGGGCCTGCTCAGTGAGCTTACATGTTAGAGGGAGTGGGGTATAGTGACACAGTAACAGAGGGATTGAGGGCCTGCTCAGTGAGGTTACATGTTAGAGGGAGTGGGGTATAGTGACACAGTAACAGAGGGATTGAGGGCCTGCTCAGTGAGTTTACATGTTAGAGGGAGTGGGGTATATTGACACAGTAACAGAGGGATTGAGGGCCTGCTCAGTGAGTTTACATGTTAGAGGGAGTGGGGTATAGTGACACAGTAACAGAGGGATTGAGGGCCTGCTCAGTGAGTTACATGTTAGAGGGAGTGGGGTATAGTGACACAGTAACAGAGGGATTGAGGGCCTGCTCAGTGAGCTTACATGTTAGAGGGAGTGGGGTATAGTGACACAGTAACAGAAGGATTGAGGCCCTGCTCAGTGAGTTTACATGTTAGAGGGAGTGGTGGTATAGTGACACAGTAACAGAGGGATTGAGGGGCCTGCTCAGTGAGTTTACATGTTAGAGGGAGTGGGGTATAGTGACACAGTAACAGAGGGATTGAGGGAGTGGGGTATAGTGACACACAGTAACAGAGGGATTGAGGGCCTGCTCAGTGTGTTTACATGTTACAGGGAGTGGGGTACAGTGACAGTAACAGAGGGATTGAGGGCCTGCTCAGTGAGTTTACATACTAGAGGGAGTGGGGTATAGTGACACAGTAACAGAGGGATTGAGGGCCTGCTCAGTGAGTTTACATGTTAGAGGGAGTGGGGTATAGTGACACAGTAACAGAGGGATTGAGGGCCTGCTCAGTGAGTTTACATGTTAGAGGGAGTGGGGTATAGTGCACAGTAACAGAGGGATTGAGGCCCTGCTCAGTGAGTTTACATGTTAGAGGGAGTGAGGTATAGTGACACAGTAACAGAGGGATTGAGAGCCCTGCTCAGTGAGTTTACATGTTAGAGGGAGTGGGGTATAGTGACACAGTAACAGAGGGATTGAGGGCCCTGCTCAGTGAGTTTCCATGTTAGAGGGAGTGGGGTATAGTGACAGTAACAGAGGGATTGAGGGCCTGCTCAGTGAGTTTACATGTTAGAGGGAGTGGGGTATAGTGACACAGTAACAGAGGGATTGAGGGGCCTGCTCAGTGAGTTTACATGTTAGAGGGAGTGGGGTATAGTGACACAGTAACAGAGGGATTGAGGGCCCTGCTCAGTGAGTTTACATGTTAGAGGGAGTGGGGTATAGTGACACGGTAACAGAGGGATTGAGGGCCCTGCTCAGTGAGTTTACATGTTAGAGGGAGTGGGGTATAGTGACACAGTAACAGAGGGATTGAGGGCCTGCTCAGTGAGTTTACATATTAGAGGGAGTGGGGTATAGTGACACAGTAACAGAGGGATTGAGGGCCTGCTCAGTGAGTTTACATGTTAGAAGGAGTGGGGTATAGTGACACAGTAACAGAGGGATTGAGGCCCTGCTTAGTGAGTTTACATGTTAGAGGGAGTGGGGTATAGTGACACAGTAACAGAGGGATTGAGGGCCTGCTCAATGAGTTTACATATTGAGGTAGGGGTATAGTGACACAGTAACAGAGGATTGAGGCCTGCTCAGTGAGTTTGTATGTTAGGAGTGGAGTATAGTAACTGCAGTAACAAAGGATTGAGGGCCTGCTCAGTGAGTTTACATGTTGGGGAGTGGGGTATAGTGGCTTACAGTAACAGAGGGATTGAGGGCCTGCTCAGTGAGTTTACATGTTAGAGGGAGTGGGGTATATGGTACGAGTTGAGGGCCCTGCTCAGTGAGTTTACATGTTAGAGGGAGTGGGGTATAGTGACACAGTAGCAGAGGGATTGAGGGCCTACTCAGTGAGTTTACATGTTAGAGGGAGTGAGGTATAGTGACACAGTAACAGAGGGATTGAGGGCCCTGCTCAGTGAGTTTACATGTTAGAGGGAGTGGGGTATAGTGACACAGTAACAGAGGATTGAGGCCCTGCTCAGTGAGTTTACATGTTAGAGGGAGTGGGGTATAGTGACACAGTAACAGAGGGATTGAGGGCTCTGCTCAGTGAGCTTATGTGGGAGTGGGAGTATAGTGACACAGTAACAGAGGGATGAGGCCTGCTCAGTGAGTTTACATGTTGGGGGTAGGGTATAGTGACAGTAACAGAGGGATCGAGGGCCTGCTCAGTGAGCTTACATGTTAGAGGGAGTGGGGTATAGTGACAGTAACAGAGGGATTGAGGGCCTGCTCAGTGAGCTTACATGTTAGAGGGAGTTGGGTATAGTGACAGTAACAGAGGGATTGAGGGCCCTGCTCAGTGAGTTTACATGTTAGTGGGAGTGGGGTATAGTAACACACTAACAGAGGGATTGAGGGCCTGCTCAGTGAGTTTACATGTTAGAGGGAGTGGGGTATAGTGACAGTAACAGAGGGATTGAGGGCATGCTCAGTGAGTTTACATGTTAGAGGGAGTGGGGTATAGTGACACAGTAACAGAGGGATTGGGGGCCCTGCTCAGTGAGTTTACATGTTAGAGGGAGTGGGATATAGTGACACAGTAACAGAGGGATTGGGGGCCCTGCTCAGTGAGTTTACATGTTAGAGGGAGTGGGGTATAGTGACACAGTAACAGAGGAATTGAGGGCCTGCTCAGTGAGTTTACATGTTAGAGGGAGTGGGGTATAGTGACAGTAACAGAGGGATCGAGGGCCCTGCTCAGTGAGTTTACATGTTAGAGGGAGTGGGGTATAGTGACACAGTAACAGAGGGATTGAGGGCCTGCTCAGTGAGTTAACACATTAGAGGGAGTGGGGGTATGGTGGTAACAGAGGGATTGAGGGCCTGCTCAGTGAGTTTGCATTGGGAGTGGGGTATGATGACACAGTAACAGAGGGATTGAGGGCCCTGCTCAGTGAGTTTACATGTTAGAGGGTGATTATGGTATTTTACAGTAACAGAGGATTGAGGCCTGCTCAGTGAGTTTACACATTAGAGGGAGTGGGGTATAGTGACAGTAACAGAGGGGTTGAGGCCCTGCTCAGTGAGTTTACATGTTAGAGGGAGTGGGGTATAGTGACACAGTAACAGAGGGATTGAGGGCCCTGCTCAGTGAGTTTGCATGTTAGAGGGAGTGGGGTATAGTGACACAGTAACAGAGGGATTGGGGGTCTGCTCAGTGAGTTTACATGTTAGAGGGAGTGGGGTATAGTGACACAGTAACAGAGGGATTGAGGGCCTGCTCAGTGAGGTTACATGTTAGAGGGAGTGGGGTATAGTGACACAGTAACAGAGGGATTGAGGGCCCTGCTCAGTGAGTTTACATGCTAGAGGGAGCGGGGTATAGTGACACAGTAACAGAGGGATTGAGGGGCCCTGCTCAGTGAGTTTACATGTTAGAGGGAGTGGGGTATAGTGACACAGTAACAGAGGGATTGAGGCCCTGCTCAGTGAGTTTACATGTTAGAAGGAGTGGGGTATAGTGACAGTAACAGAGAAAGTTGAGGCCTGCTTGGTGAGTTTACATGTTGGGGAGTGGTATAGTGACACAGTAACTAGAGGATTGAGGGCCCTGCTCAGTGAGCTTACATGTTAGAGGGAATGGGATATAGTGACACAGTAACAGAAGGATTGAGGCCCTGCTCAGTGAGTTTACATGTTAGAGGGAGTGGGGTATAGTGACACAGTAACAGAGGGATTGAGGCCCTGCTCAGTGAGTTTACATATTAGAGGGAGTGGGGTATAGTGACACAGTAACAGAGGGATTGAGGGCCCTGCTCAGTGAGTTTACATGTTAGAGGAAATGGGGTATAGTGACACTAACAGAGGGATTGAGGGCCCTGCTCAGTGAGTTTACATGTTAGAGGGAGTGGGGTATAGTGACACAGTAACAGAGGGATTGAGGGCCTGCTCAGTGAGTTTACATGTTAGAGGGAGTGGGGTATAGTGACAGTAACAGAGGGATTGAGGCCTGCTCAATGAGTTTACATGTTAGAGGGAGTGGGGTATAGTGACAGAGTAACAGAGGATCAGGGGGCCCCTGCTCAGTGAGTTTACATGTTAGAGGGGAGTGGGGTATAGTGACAGTAACAGAGGATCGAGGGCCCTGCTCAGTGAGTTTATGTTAGTGGGGTAGGGTATAGTGACACAGTAACAGAGGATTGAGGGGCCCTGCTCCAGTGAGTTTACATGACAGAGTGGGGGTATAGTGACAGTAACAGAGGGATTGAGGGCCCTGCTCAGTGAGTTTACATGTTAGAGGGAGTGGGGTATAGTGACAGTAACAGAGGGATTGAGGGCCTGCTCAGTGAGCTTCCATGCTAGAGGGAGTGGGGTATAGTGACACAGTAACAGAGGGATTGAGGGCCTGCTCAGTGAGTTTACATGTCAGAGGGAGTGGGGTATAGTGACACAGTAACAGAGGGATTGAGGGCCTGCTCAGTGAGTTTACATGTTAGAGGAAGTGGGGTATAGTGACACAGTAACAGAGGGATTGAGGGCCTGCTCAGTGAGTTTACATGTTAGAGGGAGTGGGGTATAGTGACACAGTAACATAGGGATTATGGGCCCTGCTCAGTGAGCTTACATGTTAGAGGGAGTGGGGTATAGTGACACAGTAACAGAGGGATTGAGGGGCCTGCTCAGTGAGTTTACATGTTAGAGGGAGTGGGGTATAGTGACACAGTAACAGAGGGATTGAGGGCCTGCTCAGTGAGTTTACATGTTAGAGGGAGTGGGGTATAGTGACACAGTAACAGAGGGATTGAGGCCCTGCTCAGTGAGGTTACATGCTAGAGGGAGCGGGGTATAGTGACAGTAACAGAGGGATTGAGGGCCTGCTCAGTGAGCTTCCATGCTAGAGGGAGTGGGGTATAGTGACACAGTAACAGAGGGATTGAGGGCCTGCTCAGTGAGCTTCCATGCTAGAGGGAGTGGGGTATAGTGATAAAGGCCTTCCTCTTTTTAAATCCACTAAGAAATTACAACAATCAGTTTTTGCTTCTGTATTTTTTTAATTTTTTTATTTAATTATTTTAATATTGTCTTTTTACACTATGTATGTGATTTTTCTGTTTTCCCCTCTGCAGCATTTATAGGCACAGCAAATTATCTACACAAACTTTTAGCAGACTGGGATGACGCAGATGACGCCAGCAGCCAGTTATTTTTTTCCAATCTCTTCCTAGATCCAGTGAAACGGGTAAGGATAAAAAAAATACAGTGAGGATCAAATATGATTCTGGAGCAAATTCTAAAATTGGAGCTGCCACCATGGAAACTATCAGAATGCTCCTACATAAAATGATCTGCAAAACGATAACATACATAGCCAGTCAGGAAAATGTTTGTCCTTTCTATACACATGTTTTAAGACTTTCTTGTGCATTCAGCAGACGTAGTTCTAAACTGGAAAATGAACACACCTTAAGGAAATATATGAAACTGTCCTTCAACGAGGTTTAAATGACTTCACAGTGACGTGGTGAATTGAAACAGGAATTTGGGGAATTCAGGCTGAAACAGCTAGACTCTTTTCCCAGCTTGTCTACTTTGGCCTAAATTTATTACAAGAGTTTTCCAATTCACTGCACTTCCCTGTTTAGTAAATACATGCTTAATGTTGCAGAATTGAAATAGCAAGTGATTTATATATTATTTTGTGTTTTTTGTATGAAGGAGAAGATTAACATTACACTCGATCACAGATGTCGAATCTTCCAAAATCTCCACGGATCTGTGGGTGAGTACGAAATTGATAAAAGTGGGTTTTAAAGGAACACTATAGGGTCAGAAAAACAAAAATGTATTCCTGACCCTAGAGATGAATTGAATCAATGAGGAAAGTTCAGTGTCTGCATGCAAAGGGTGGAGACACTGAATGTCAGCCACACTGTGCAGCACTGCCCCAGGAATCACCTCTAGTAGCCATCTGGGGAGTGGCCAGTGGAGGGTTCACTAGGATGTAATGTAAACATTGCAATTAATTTAAAAAGACAGTGTTTACTGCAAAAAGCCTGAAGGGTATGATTATACTCACCAGAACAAATACAATAAGCTGTGTACTGTACAATAAGCTGTGTACTATACAATAAGCTGTGTACTATACAATAAGCTGTGTACTATACAATAAACTGTAGTTGTTCTGGTGACTATAGTGTCCCTAAAAGTACATGTGTAGATTATAACACATACTATTTGGATGTTACTTCTTTTCATACACCATTTATTATGGTTGATACAATGTTTGCTAGCTGGAAAGGCATTGTGGGTAATGTAGTTTACAGACTCCTGCTTCTTAATGGAATGTCATGATCAATGTCTTATAACCGTTCAGCGTCCTGTTGATGTACATTATTGGACTTTGCCATTTTTAATCCACGGATATTGCTTTTACTTACAGGGGATGTAGTACTAAAATTTGAAAATGGCAGAGTCCGAGCTAGGAATCTTGCGTATAACACTCTTCCTGTTTTAATCCATGGGAACAAGGCAACCAAGGTTAGTAAATAGCTACAATCTGTCTGATTTCAGATTCCAGCGCTGCGGAATGTGTTAGCGTTTCATAAATCATAATAATGGGGTTCAACATGTTTCTAATGAACTTGTACAGCTGCCAAAAATGGACACACTTCCCTGTCACTTTATTGCATCCACGCTTCATTTTGTGTGTTTGTGTCTCTCTCCATGTGGCAAAAATGTTAATTTGTGATGTCACATTCAGTTAGAGTTGCATTTAAAACCTTATATATTGTTTGTATGTGAGGCGTGACTGAACTGAAATGCCACTTACGTCACAGTAAATGCAGATCTGTAATAAATCAACATGGACATTAAAAGAGGGGTCTCTTAATTGTGAGGTCGGAAAAGAAATAACCATTTGTTTCATTTACTAACGGAGTTTGAGTCCCTGGGGCGCTTACTAATATTGTATCTGTCTACCACACAGCTTCAACTAAATTATCTTGGAAACTACATTCCCCGGAGCTGGACCTTTGAAACTGGCTGCACTGTGTGTGACGAGGGATTGCGCAGCCTTCAAGGAATTAAGGTGAATTATCTTTCAGAGAAATGGCAACTAACTTCCACTAGATGTGTCAAACATGGATTATTCACATGTGTATGAAAATAAAAAAATAATAACAATACCATGAATTTTGATTAAAATTACCATCCCTAGGCTTTACTGCAGTTACCCCTGTCTATGGCAGGATGCTCCCGTAGCATTTTATTATTATTATTTATATATTCCATAGCGCTGTACAATACCGGTGCTGAGCATATTATTATTACTATATGCCATCACTCTCTACACAGCAGTACAGAGCAGGGGTTTTGTGGAGTTTTCGTTTAGTTGTCAGCTTTTGCCTTTAGAAAGCTGATCTCTCAACTACAACTCCTTGAAATCCTTGCTGTGTAAAGGCACCTTTTAAAGCTTGTTATCCCTAATAGACCAAGGGTCTAAAAGCGCATGCTGCTGCACCACAGTGGCCAAACGTGATACTGCACCAGATGTGCTCTCATTGCTTTGTACAGCCTTTCCAGAGTGTGTTTAACAATGGGAGGTTAAAGAGATCTAGAAGTTTGTTTTGCCTGAAGAGTGTGCACAGTCTGACCTTTCAGTTTTTGGGTCCTACAGGCTTTGTTTAACATGAATTAAGTCTCCTTTACTTTCACAGAACGAAGAGTATTTCCCTTTGGTAGTGATTGGTGTCTTCATAGAACAACCAACTCCATTTGTCTCTGAATTCTTTAAGAGACTCAATAACTTGCAGTATCCAAAGAAACGGATCCAAGTTTATATTGCCAACCATGTAAGTAACATCCTGTCCTCACAGCGGTCTGATTGTTAATTTAACTTGTTGGGGTGTTATTCCCACTAGCATTCAGGTAGCCTTGGCAGGTGATCGGTGAAATATCAGATCTCCTGCTGCTAGATGCAGACCCTCGGCTAGCTACCACTAACACTTCTCCTAAGAGATGGTCATCACTGGGGCTGACGGTTATTACTTACTAACCTTTTAGGGTGCCGAGGTTTTAGTTCCAAAAGGGGGCGCAGTGGACCCAGAAAGCCAAGTCTGGGTGACAGGCTGGGGGAAAATGAACTCCACTTTAATTGGCAGCTTTTAGAAGCTTTATTGACAAATGAAAAGCTGGAGAAATGAAACCGAAATAGTGACCGTGTAAGCAGTAGCAGAATCCTGAAAATATTTATCTCTTTTCATCTCAGGTAAAAGCTGGTATTATTTAAATAGCACTACAGTTTCTTAAGTTTGTTTCTGCTTTAATGCGGGCCTGTCAATTCTCATATCTAACTAGTAAACGGATACTCCAAACTAGGTTGACCCACTCTTTTTTCATGCATTATATAAATAATATGCAAAAATAAAGAATAAAATAAAATAATCTATATATTCTCCTTTTGAAGTTTCTTCATTTGCGTCATGTCCCCTGGATTTTCAACTTTTACACCTCAGGCTAGACCAGGAAGTGACTCAGCCAGTCATTCCCACTTAACATTGCTGTGTCTATAAAGTACTGGCATAAGCTCGGAAGTGCCTTTTGGTAGTGGTAGTCCAATTGTCATCTTTCTGCTCTAGAAAGCTAACAGGTGAACTACAACTCCCAAAAGACGTAGCATTTTTGGTGCAAAAATTTTAAAATCTGCAGATTGAGCAAAAGAATGAACTCTAGGAGCAAAGCTATTTATTGTTAAAAAGAAGATTAAAAAGACCAGCGTAACAAACTGTAATCTAACCTCTGCATTCCATAACATATGTGGATGTCTGCCGTATGCACACTCCAAGTATGTAAATTCCAAATGTCCCTTAATTCCTTGTGAGAGACCCGTGACTGCGCATGCGTGCACAGGGACTCCTGGGGGAAAAGATGCTGAGCGCAAATATTCAAGCAGAGCATATCTGGACATTGATTGCACTCATAGTGAAGATCAGTGGGTTTTACACTTCCCTCCATTCCACAGTCACTTTAAGGAAAGTAACACTTCCTCTTTGTATATGTAGCTTTGCCCCAGGCATCTGCAGTCCACTGCTGACGATTGCTTAGTCTAGAATGAATAAATATGCTAAATTCCAGGCTCTCTCTCTGTCTGGACAGTTTCCCTGCAGGGTGACTGAGCACTTAAAGTCTTTGTTCTCTTTTTCCTGTGTGTTATGTAGGAGAATCACCACGAGAAACATGTGGCAGCATTTGTAGGTGATCACGGCGCAGAATACAACGCAGTCAAATTCATTGGTCCAGAGGAAGCCACGAGCTTGGCTGACGCTCGCAATAATGGAATGTGAGTTTAAAATCAGCTCACGTAGGCCACGATTAGTTCTCAGGTTACTGTACCATGAAATGTCTCACATTACTGGCAGCTTGTGTGCTGGATCACAGTGGAATGCCAAAGTGAGGAACAATACTGTGCAACTTTTCCCCCCAATTCAAAGTTCATTTAAAGTATACATTTTCTTAATGATCTTTGTTTTTAACAAAGGAACTGTTGCATCTCTAATTAGGGCATACTTGAAGAAGGTTTTTAAAAAAAAAAAAAAAAAAGAGCTAATAAGTTGTGTTTTGTTTAGTTTAGTCCTTATTTGAGTTAAACCATTTAATGGCTAAATGTTACCTTTTGTTAAAGGAACTACAAGCACTCTGAGCACTACAGAGGGGTATTCACCATTTTGGAGTAGGATTCTTTAAGAACAAATTGTTATGATGGCATAAAATGCAATTGATCCTTAAGTGGATACATTTAGCAGTTTTGTTGGCATAGGGTGTGCAATGTATGCAGGGTCACTGGAGAACTTCACATTGCAGCGAAATCACTAGTTTGGTGCCTATTGATGTCAGTGATGAATTTGCTGATCTGCCTTGATGCGAGCTTTTGCCAGCTTGCGCGCACAGAGAATTGGAATCCTTTAGATGCTGAGTGACAACAGTGACTTGAGTGGTAGAATTTTCCACACTGGAGTTTGCGTTAACTATACCAAATAAAACTAATTTCTTTACTGTATGAATTCACATTTTGTGTAATAATCTCTTCTGCTCCTTTCCTGAGACATTCTGATCTGTGAATATAGTGTGAATGCTGACTTTGGCCTCCACTATGCGCGGTTGTCATACAGAACCCTGAATCTGGGGACTTACTACTAATATATTATATTTTCCAGAGATATGTGCCGCCAGAATCTCGAATGTGAATATTACTTCAGTATCGATGTTCAAGTAGTTCTGAACAACTCCACTGTCCTTCGAACCCTAATTGAACAGAACAAGTAGGTTACCATTTCTGTTTTTGATCTACACAGGCAAACAACAGTTTAAACTATTCTATGTCAACTTTAACAAACACCACAACCCTGTCTGGCCATACATGGCTTCTTAGTTGTCTGTATCCATCTTCTCTGCTAAAACAAGGATGAAATACAGGCAGGCATCACGAATGCTGCTGACATATACTAAAGCAATCTGCGCCCCACAAACCGTAGATAAGTATAAAAAAGGTAATATATATTAACATAATAAAATAACACAGTCCAGATTTTCTTCAAATAGCCTTGATATCTATGTGGCTTGATCCTTCCTCAGTGGGTATATATAAAAAGTACAAAGAAAAGGATCGATAGTGTAGTATTTCTCAGAAAAGGTGGGTTACAAACAACTAAGTGCGTAAGTGCCTCTCACATGGTATGGAGTTTTCACTCACGCTCCAGTAATAACAACGTGTAGTGGTATAATCCCCACTCAATGGATATAGATGTTGTCTTGGTCATGAAATACCGACAAAATCACACTTTTATTTGAAAATCTCTGAATTCATCTTTTTCTCTTAGATCGATAATTGGGCCGGTCATAGGACGTGTGGATACCTTGTGGTCTAATTTTTGGGGAGCGTTGAATTCGGATGGCTATTATGCTCGATCCGAGGATTACATCGACATTGTGCTCAGACAAAGAATGTGAGTAAACTAATTAAACTAGGATGTGTGGTGGAATCATTTGCATATCTTGCCTGATATTTATTAAGGCAAACGTTACAATTCTGTCACCACGATGAAATTTTTTTTTGGAAAATAACAAATGACACTTGCATGAAAAGCAATCATTATATATCCATATAACAGCAACATGGAAATAAAAATGCTTTGGAGTTAATTTGCTAAACAGTGAATTGGGGTACATGGGAAAATTGAACGAATATCCCACTCACCTATTTTAAAATGTGAAAATCATGAAAAACTGCAAATTTGTCTAAAATGCTCTTACTAAAGTTTTCCCAGAATTTTTTTTGTTTAAAGAATGTACAGGAAAGATGTCTATCTCTACCATACCCTTTCCATGTGCAGATCTGCTATCAGCCGATTATGTATTTTATATTTCTAAAGAGCAGCTGTGCATCAAAGTGCTAAACCTGGAGGAATCAGCAGGCGTATTGTATCCATCTCTACTTTAGATAATTTACCCCAGCATTGCGCCTTGTGTGATGGTCCATTTAACTGTATGGAGTACACACTTAGACAGGGTGATTCTAGCCACATGCTGCTAAATTTACTCTTGTTCTATCCCCATAGCGGCCTCTGGAATGTTCCCTACATTTCCAGCGTCTACTTAATAAAAGGCAACGTTTTAAGGACTAAGCTGCAACAAGCTGATCTCTATAACAGCGGCTCGCTGGACCATGACATGTCATTCTGCGACAATGTTCGCAAGCAGGTAAGCATAGAAAGGAACTCTGTTAATCTTACAGACTAGTATCTGAATAAAGGTTTAAATTGATATTGTTCTGGTCATTATATCCATTTATTTTTAGTTCATGCATTTATATAAGATCTGCCTTTAGGTTACACTAGGGTATCTTTATAACGTAATCATTGGTTAATTGGCAAATACAACACCAAACGGGAATTGAACATTCACAGAAAAAACATTTTCAACAGCTAGTCAATACGCTGAAATATTTTCGAAGGAACCAAATTAACACCCCAAACATCTCCCTTGAAATGATGTGTGCAAGCAACGTTAACTACTGGTTCCTCACAAGTCCATTATACATATTGAAGGAAAAATAAGCGCAGTTACTACAATAACTAGCAAAGCTGATTGCATAAGTTAAACATGTGCATAAACCCTGAAATGTCTTTAACTACCTTAAACTACTCACAGACGAGGCATTTGGAAAGGTGTCAGTTAAAGAGACACCCTAGGCACCATAAACACTGTGTCTTATTAAAGTAGTTGTGGTCCACCATGACATTCCACAGTTCACTGAATGAAGGTTTCCTGACATCTGTGGGCACTGTCTCCCCGCTGGAGACTGAGTTAAGGCATAATGCCGAAGCCATACTTGGTATTATTAAAGGTTAAGTATCTGGTTCTCCAACTCTGCCACAGCCGGCAATGTTGGGGGCCCAACAGACTGTGTAAGTCAAAATTACAACAGATAATTTTAAGGAAGAACAATGCAGCCTCTGTAAATGAAGCTAGCAGAATTGTACCCCATGCATGCCAGATAAGGGATCTACTTCTTCATGAACAGAAATGTTAACAATGTGGATGCCACAACCATATGAAATGAATAGACCTCTTTTTCCGCCAAACTAAATAAATGAAACGTAAAAGTAATTCATGACTCACTAGCGAAATCTGAAAACAAAAGCTTTAAAAGCGGACCTTAACGTGTGATAATTGTCACTTTCTTCCAGGGAGTTTTCATGTTTGTGACCAACAGACAGATTTTTGGTCACATTCTTTCCTTGGAAAATTATCAAACTAATCACCTGCACAATGACCTGTGGCAGATTTTCCAGAACACACAGGTAAGGTTTTCTTCAACAGTACGTGAAAATGAATCCACTGCATGCTTCAAATGCAAAACCCCCTCTGTGTTTACTTCATTTTGTGGTGTTCAATGTCTTAATAGAAAATAAAACCTTCTAGCTGCATCGGGCACAGTGCAGTTGTGTTTGTTTGCTGTTAATGCACTGCGTTGCGGTATCACAACATTTAGCAGATTCTCTTGTTATGCAAGAAGACCATGACAGTGATAAATGAGAATTGCCATTTCCATCTCTAACAGCAATTTACTGTTTTACAGGACTGGAAAGAGAAATATATTCATCCCAATCATAGTTTGACCTTGAAAGGGAAATCTATAGAAACAGTAAGTCCGTCCATAATGATATATATAATCCATATAAATATCAATAAAATGAGAACATTTTGGCGTCACATATTTGTGTGTTTCAGTGTTATTATTTTCTAAGAAGCAGGATTGTCCACCCGTGACCTGAAAACCTTCACCTGGGGCAGCAGTGTGAGACTGGCTGGGCATAGTGGGAATTGTACTCAAACTACCTGTTGCTCTCCAACTGATAGTGAGACAGCCTGTAATTTATAAACCCATGCACTCGCTCAGTCCATTATCCTAAACCGGACTGACCTCCTCATCCTAAGACTAACATGTCTTCATCTTTTAAACTTTGTCAATCTGTCTGTGTTAAAGGGCAAATCACTGGTTTTATACTAATGGGGTGTAGCGATATATACAATGTCTTTAAAGAGTACATGATTTGATACACCGTTTTTTTACCATGACCTAAGCTCATGGTATCCGGATTGTGGCGGAAGCACCTGTGATATTTGGCTGTGTGATATGAGGGGGGGGAACGGGATTAGGCCTTCTTACCACCCACTGTTTGAAGGCCAGACTAATGGATATAATCTCTGTTTCCCAGCCATGTCCTGATGTCTACTGGTTTCCAATTTTTACGGAGACAGCCTGCAATGACCTCGTGGAAGAAATGGAACATTATGGCAAATGGTCCACTGGTGACAATTCGGTATGAAATCCAAAGTCTCCCATCTGTATTATGTAAAGTGATAAAAGTTGATGTCTAGCATCCCTGCGGAATGTTCATTTCTGCAACACCATGATTACCTGATTACTTGCATCTTTTATTACGTCAAACCCTCTGGAGCCGTATGAAGGAGGGACTGAAATACACAAATGCAGGGATTAAAAAAAAACAAAACATTTTTGTATTTATATTTTATCTTGTAAGTTACATTGGAAGCTGCCATATGGATTTGTTCGCCAGTCTTGACTGGCTTGTTACAATTTACCCTGTAAAATGATGAATACAGTGCATGAAGCCGTTAAATCCCTGCTTGCATATAAATTGCTGGTAGAAAAGTGCATTGCTATTAGACAATAGATTTAAAATTGGCAATTTTCAATCCAGCAAGACTTGCTGTACTAAGCAGGGGTATTGCTAGATTTCAGACATCTGGGGCTAGAGACCAAAGTAAAGCTCGGCGACTCAGAGAGAGAGAGGTAGGTTATGTCATGACATCCCCCCTCCTTTCTATGTCCTCTCCTCTCCACCCCTGAACAGCTGCTGCTGCTGCTATCCAGGAATATTAATTAAATTGTAGCCGCTAACAAGCACAGACTGCTCAGCCAGGGACTTATTGTGATCCCACCATTATACCCACCTAATAGAGGGGCGTGCAGCAAAGTTCTGTTCCCAGTCACCACCTCCCTCCGTAAGTGCCTAGCAGAGCTCTATACTACTAATCTTTCTTTTTATAATGGATGTAATTTAGATAAAGATATAATATAATAGCAACTGCCTGCTTTAAAATGAAAACCCCAAAATGAATATCCACCTGCTTCTTTCACCAACTGTGGAGATCCAGGGCACATCTGTGGCCCCAGCCCCCAAATCCTCCACCCTCACCAGCAATGGATGCATTAGTGTAATAACCCACTTTGCTGTCTTTTAGGACCAAAGATTACAAGGAGGTTATGAAAATGTTCCAACCATTGACATCCATATGAACCAAGTCGGCTACGAGAAGGAATGGCAGAAGTTTCTACTAGATTTCATTGCTCCAGTTACTGAAAAAATGTACCCAGGTTACTACACCACGGTAAGAGTCTCCAACCTCTGCAATAAATCTTCTCAGAATGATAACGCGTTTCCTTATTCATGTCCCAGCGGGGAGAGAATGGAAAATATTCTCTACTGTCTGGAATTAGACTGGTCATGCTTTAGAGGAAAAAGAGAATATCTGAAAACTCAGAAATGTTACATTTAATCGGCATGCGCTCCTTGTTAGTCAGAAGTATCGTTGTGTAATTAGACATAAAAAGATAAGCAGAATAGACAAATGATAAACTTGGATTATGGTAAAAACCGAGTAAAGAATTTCTCTCTCATATTTATTAATATTGCATTGCTGTGTAATCACGTTTTTATTTACTAAAAAACAAAACAGAGTAAAAATGTATTACTTTTTATTTGGAAAATTCATTGGGTACCAAAAGACGGCTTATTTAGAACATTGTGTAAATATATATGATGGTCGGCATAGAATAAATATTTTCCTTTTTAATTTTGATTGTTAATGTGATGTTTTATAATCCTGATAGAGATATTTGAATCACAGGAAACACTCAGAGTTAAAATGGATTATTTTTCAGTAGCGGTGTATCCAAGTATTTAGGTATCAAAGTATAAAAAAGAAATAAGCCTCGATTTAACAAGCTTTCCAAATGATTCAATACTGGTAGAAAAACTATCCAAATTATCTACAAACATTCTCATAACTCCCTATATACTGTATCCTATAACTCCCTGTATACCGTATCCTATAACTCCCTGTATACCGTATCCTATAACTCTCTGTATGCCGTATCCTATAACTCTCTGTATGCTGTATGCTATAACTCTCTGTATAATGTATCCTATAACTCTCTGTATACTGTATGCTATAACTCTCTGTATACCGTATCCTGTAACTCTCTGTCTTCCGTATCCTGTAACTCCCTGTATACTGTGTCCTATAACTCCCTGTATACCGTATCCTATAACTCTCTGTATACTGTATCCTATAACTCCCTGTATACCGCATCCTGTAACTCCCTGTATACCGCATCCTGTAACTCCCTGTATACCGTATCCTATAACTCCCTGTATACCGTATCCTATAACTCCCTGTATACCGTATCCTATAACTCCCTGTATACCGTATCCTATAACTCTCTGTATACCGTATCCTATAACTCTCTGTATACCGTATCCTATAACTCTCTGTATACTGTATCCTATAACTCCCTGTATACTGTATCCTGTAA
>OW240920.1:146046743-146144581 GCA_933207985.1 Pelobates cultripes | reverse complement strand
TTAAAGGATCACTCTAGCCACCCAGAACACTTCAGCTTACTGAAGTGGTCTTGGTGCCAGGTCCTTCTAGGGTTAACCCATTGTTTTATAAACATAGCAGTTTCAGAGAAACTGCTATGTTTATCAATGGGTTAAGCCTTCCCCCAAAGCCTCTAGCAGCTGTCTCATTGACAGCCGCTAGAGGCGCTTGCGTGCTTTTCACAGTGAGAGCACGCAAGCGTCCATAGGAAAGCATTACAAATGCTTTCCTATGCGACCGGCTGAATGCGCGCGCAGCCAGCCGACGGGGCGGTTCGGAGGAGGAGAGCTCCCCGCCCGGCGCTGGAAAAAGGTAAGTTTTAACCCCTTTCCAGAGCCGGGCGGGAGGGGGTCCCTGAGCCACATATGCATCACATTACACCACAAACACAACACGACTAAAACTGACCTTATTACACAATACCACACCGCGACCAGCTCACTCTACACACACGCAATACCACAAGCAGGCTCCAAACACATGCACAATACTCTTTCCTGGCCTTTTGTCTCCTGGTATCCATTTATAGAGACACCAGAGACAAGTTGTAAGGAAAGACAGTGCAAGCATGTTATTAAATTTGCTTGCACTGTGCAGAACAAATACAGGACTTTTTTCTCATGCTAGAGCTCTTCAGCAGAGCTCTGCGCATGGTCTGCCCTGGAAGAGCATTGAACCAACATGCTCACTTTGAGAGGAGGCGTGTTTGTCATTGGTGATGACAAAACACACCTCCTATGCCCCGCCCCCTTTTTAGTGGGCCGCTGTGTTAAAAAAATGCCCGGGCCGAATTTTTCTCCCAGTCCGGCCCTGGAGTGGGGTATAGTGACACAGTAACAGAGGGATTGAGGGCCCTGCTCAGTGAGTTTACATGTTAGAGGGAGTGGGTTATAGTGACACAGTAACAGAGGGATTGAGGGTCCTGCTCAGTGAGTTTACATGTTACAGAGAGTGGGGTATAGTGACACAGTAACAGAGGGATTGAGGGCCCTGCTCAGTGAGTTTACATGTTAGAGGGAGTGGGGTATAGTGACAGTAACAGAGGGATTGAGGGCCTGCTCAGTGAGTTTACATGTTAGAGGGAGTGGGGTATAGTGACACAGTAACAGAGGGATTGAGGGCCTGCTCAGTGAGTTTACATGCTAGTGATGTTGCAGTGTAAGCATGCAGAAGCCAAACACAGAGATATGGACACAAGTCTTCAGGAAGTAAGAGGCCTTTATTCACATTACCGATCGGGTCTCAGATGAACTTCTGTTCCAACATTCTGAGAGACCAACACATAGTGTACATTCCTTATATAGCACTATAACTCCTCCCATTAATAGCTACACCCACATATACCTTTAACCAATCAATGAGCAGAATATAGACTTGTACATCTATGTAGCGGATGGCACCAGGCGACCCTACAAATATACTGTATATACCTGAATTCGTGTATCTGCTGTGTTTTCTATGTATTAAAAAGAATTGTATTCCTCTGATTGTTCGGCAGTTTCATTCCCTTAGTTTATTCGAATGAAACTACCGAACAACCAGACCTCCCCTGTGTGAAGTGTGTCCTCAATTACCCGTTGCAACATTGTTGCGAACGGGTAATTGAATAGTAAGTAGCCGTCCTTTGTTCTCGGGGGTGGCCGCCATTCGACAAACGAACACGTGGCGGCGGCCATTTTAAAACTCCCGAACAGCGGTGTTTTGCCGTCGAGTGTCTGGAACTAAAATCGGACACTCGAGTAGGCGAACACCGCTGAGACCTCCACAGCCCTGGTCCGTTCGGTTCCAAACTACCGAACGGCCCCTCGTTCGGTAGATAGAAAATACCGAACGAGGGGATTCAGGCGAACCCTCCCTAGCCTCTATAGCTAGAGGTTTTCGTGTATTTTATTCCCTTATGCCAGGACCGACCGCAGGGCCCATTCACATGGAACTGGATTCGGCTATCTCCGTTCGTGCGGTCGGTCATTTTATTCCCTCCATACTTTTCCCGAACCCCTGGTCTGATCTGGGTGATTTTTGGATATGTTGGTCACCCAGATCAGGGCTACCAGGGGATGTAGGATTTAAAGAGGTACCCCTACGTTTAGGGGTACATCCAGAAACGGGGGGAATTGGTGTGCTGGATAAGGGGATTATGATGCTGGCTGAGGGGAGGAGATGTGTGGGAGGTTACCAGGACAGGATTGGCTACTGTAATAATTACTGTAAATCCCTCCCTTGCATGGGAGCATGCTTTATAAGGAGACTGTGATTAAAGGCTTGTCAGTTATGCTCCTGAAACTGTGTGTCGTCCAGTTATTGGGATTGCTGTTGGGATATTGCTGTATTTTACCTGCTGGAAGCCTTGCCTGTGGATTTACTATTTACTTGTTCCTGAGTCCCACTTGGATTATAAGAGGAGATAACCTAGGTAATATTGCATCTCCGCTACATTGGTTGGCAGCGCTGGGATCCAGACTCACAGAGGAACAAGCCTAAATGGAGTACGGATGGAGATTGATTTTGCCACACTAAAACGCTCCACGCTAAAAGACCTTCTGGAGGCAAGAAGACAAAAGCGGTACTCATTACTGAACTGATGGCGGAGTACCGAATAGACGGCGATTCGGTTCCCGAACAGGGGAATTCGGGAGAAACACCGGAACAAAGGGAGTTCCAGAGGCAGGTACAATTTCGGCTGTCTTTCTATGGGGAACACCCTCCAACAGAGATTGTGTCAAAAACGATGACGGAGGTCCAGGAATTTATACTGAGGAGTCAAACTGCGGCCCCAGAACGCAGCTCTGCAGTAAATATGCCACAGGAAGGTAAGCCTAAAATACCATACCAGGCTTTTAAAACATATGTGGAGGCAGAGGAAGATATAGATGCTTTCCTGCAGGATTTTGAGAGACTGTGTGCACTGCATAGAATCAGCGCAGAGGACTGGGTACCTATTTTGGCAGGGAGGTTAACTGGGAGGGCAGCTGAGGCATACCGTACTGTACCTAATGAAGAAATACGGAATTACAACAAGGTGAAAGAAATTATATTGGCCAGGTATGCTATAACACCAGAAGCATACCGGCGGAGATTCAGGGATTTAAAGAAGGTGGAAAAAGACTCACACGCAGAGTGGGCATGCAGACTACAACGAGCAGTCTTGGGGTGGGTGCAAGCGAGCAAGGCACGGTCTATGGAGGATGTATTGCAAATGGTACTGCTGGAGCAATTTTATGAAGGAGTAACCAGCGAGGTACAGGAGTGGGTAAGAGACAGAAACCCTACCTCCCTTACCGAAGCAGCCAGGAAGGCAGACGAGTACCTGGATGCACGCAGGCAGCAAAAACCTGCAGCTCCAAAAGTACCTTTTAAAACCTTTGGGGGAACAACTACACACCAGCTCTACCAAGACCACTGCCACCACCCCCACCGCCCGCTGCACAGCCACGTTTTCGCCAGCCCACGTCGGGCCCTTGCCACCACTGCCAGAAATGGGGACACTATAAAAGGGAATGCCCCCAGCTGCGGGACCGTTCCACCTGGATTCGCCCCGGTCCACCACCACCACCGAGAGCAGCCGCAGCCCACCACTACCAGGACATCGTGGCCACACCGTATGGTTCAGCAGTGCCCATCACAACGGTAGAACAGTGGGAGGTACTGCACGAGGCGGACCCTGTCCAGGCTAATGCTGACAACCGCCAGCATCACAGGCAGACCGTGTATCTGGAGGGTAAAGCGGTGCAGGGGCTACGTGACTCAGGAGCCACCATCACCCTGGTAAAAAGTCACCTGGTCTCGGACCAGGCTAAACTAAATAAGACTGTGGCCGTCAGGGTAGCCGGGGGAGAAGTATTCCGGCTACCTACAGCAAGGGTACATTTGCATTGGGGAGCGGGGGCAGGGCATGTGGAGGTGGGGTTGATGCCGCAGTTACCGGCGGAGGTTTTATTGGGGAACGATCTGGGGAGGCTCACATCTGATTTTGAGCCCCAGACACCCACCACAGGAGAAGCTCACCCTGTGGTTACGCGACAACAGGCCCGCACCCAGGACTACAACACACTCCCGGAGGTTCAGGTAAGAGATCCTTCCCCTTCCCTTGACTGTGTTCCCTGGGCCCCTCCTAACGAATTTGCAGCTGAGGTAGTGACTGACCCCACCTTGCAGGTGTATAGGGACAAGGTGACAGCAGACACGCCTGGGGGGGAGGGCGAAAGGTTTATTTGGGACAAACAGCTGCTATATCGGGAGACGGATAAGAAGGTATCCGGGTCAGACCCGATTGTGATGAGGCAGTTAGTGGTACCTCAGCGGTACCGGGCGGAGTTACTACGGATAGCACATGACATTCCGCTATCTGGACATTTAGGGGTCAGCAGGACCCGATACAGGTTAACCCAAAGTTTCTTTTGGCCGGGGATTAGCCAGGAGGTGCGCAGGTATTGCAACACGTGCGATACCTGTCAAAGGGTGGGGAAAAGGGGGGACCGGCGCAAGGCCAAGTTACATCCCCTTCCCATAATCGAGGAACCCTTTAGCAGGGTAGCAGTTGACCTAATAGGACCCCTCAACAAAGCGAGCCCGTCAGGTAAAAGATTTATCCTGACAGTAGTAGATTATGCCACTAGATATCCAGAGGCGGTGGCCCTGACGAATATACAGGCGGAGACAGTAGCAGAAGCCCTGATGAAGATATTCTCCCGGGTGGGACTCCCCAGGGAGATTGTCTCCGATCAGGGCACCCAATTCACCGCCGAAGTCACGCAGCGCCTCTGGAAGTTTTGTGACATTAAGCCGGTCATTAGTTCCCCTTACCACCCCCAGACGAATGGGCTCTGCGAACGTTTCAACGGTACATTGAAACAAATGCTCCGAACCTTCGCAGAGACCCACAAGGACTGGGAGAAATTCCTGCCCCACCTCCTCTTTGCTTATAGGGAGGTGCCGCAGGAATCCACTGGGTTTTCCCCATTTGAACTATTATTTGGCCGCAGGGTACGAGGGCCTTTAGATTTGATCAGAGAGCATTGGGAGGGAGAACGGAGCACTGACGGTACCCCCATCATACCATACATGTTGGCATTCCGATACCGCCTTGAGGCCTTAACTCAGACGGTACGCGAGAATTTGCAGGCGGCTCAGACACGCCAGCGCACATGGTATGATCGGGGCGCCAGGGACCGTAGCTTTCAGGTCGGGCAGAAGGTGTTGATTGTAGCGGAGAGGCAGTATGATCCACGATATCTCCGCTGGGTAACAGGAACAACAAAGGATAATCCACGGAATCAGCATATAATAATCCAAACAGCACTGCAGTAACCCTTCCTTCCCAAGAACTAGACGACACATAGGCTGGGAGTCAACTGAGGTTTTAATCACAGGTCACAGTATTTATGCAATTCCCCATGCAAGGGGTTTCCAAACAGACATTACAGGGGTTGTACAGGAGGGGACTACATGGGGGACTTACAGTACCACATATTTCTCCCATCAGGCACCGCTGCACGAGAGGGATCATCCTCCCAGAATGCACCGTTAAGGGGATTATCCCCTCGTGCAGCAGAACCGGCAATTCACACAAAAATCTACAGCTGGTACAATATACGGTGGATTTACACGAATGGACGTTCGGTAGATAGCTGGGGTCTGGGCGCATCATTCGTGAGATTGCCGCTCAGATCCCAGCTAAAATAACCGAACGCCGCACAGAAAACACATTTCTTTCAAAACACATGAAAAGAACCGATTGCTTTTAGTGAACCTGGTCCTGAAACTCCCGAACGTCCTGGAGGCTTAGCGGTGTTCGTGCCGTCGAATAACTGTTGGTAATGCTATGCGTTCGACGACACGGACCCGCTGACGAACCAGGGATCCAAGATGGCCGACCGCCGCATGGTCGGTAGTCGAACGACGGCCACCCAGGAGAGCCTCTAATAACCGATTGCAACAATGTTGCAATCGGTTAACTAGCGCCACACGCCTCTAAGTGTGTGGGCTATTAGGGGGTATCGCATTCGTTTCACGAACGGCCCTCCAAAGTGCCGTTCGCGAAACGAACGGGAATCCCCATACAAACCGCCATTTGCATTCGGCGGAACAGATAGGTACAGGCAATGCAGGGAATACATGAAGCAGGCACATACAGGTACAACGCATCTCTCTCCAGACCTATAGGCAACCCTTAAAGGCATAGTGTCCAGTTATAGTCCGAGTGGCTAGGTTTGCCACAATGCTCCCCCAGAACCAAGCCGGCATACACAGTCTGATCCCAACGGATCGGCTTGGGGATGTCCGGAGGAGTACTCACGAATCACGGCTCCAGGTCTGTTTGTCTAGACAACCCGTCGGCGTTGCCATTCTGCTTCCCAGGGCGGTAGTGGATAGTAAAGTCAAAAGGCTGCAGCGCCAAACTCCAGCGCAGCAGCCTGGCATTGTCTCCGGACACCCTGTTCAGCCACACCAACGAGTTGTGATCCGTGAGTAAAGTGAAGGGTTGCCCGTATAGGTAGGGTTGCAACTTCTTGAGGGCCCACACCACAGCCAGGCACTCCTTTTCAATGGCGGCGTAGCTTACTTCCCTGGGTAAAAGTTTTCGGCTTAGGTAAGCTACGGGGTGCTCGCCGCATCGGGTCCAACTTGGCTCAGTACTGCTCCCAATCCAAACATAGAAGCGTCTGTGTGGACGAGAAAGCGTTTAGTTGGATCAGGAGCAGAAAGTACAGGAGAGTTAACCAGCGCCGTCTTGAGCTGTTGGAACGCCTGCTCACACTCTGGGGCCCAGACTACTAACTTAGGGAGGTTCTTGCGGGTCAGGTCTGTGAGGGGTTTGGCGAGGGAGCTATAGTTGGCCACAAACTTCCGGTAGTACCCGGCGGTCCCTAGAAAGGCGAGCACTTGGGTCTTGGTGCGAGGGGTAGGCCATTGGGCGACTGCCTCTATTTTAGCAGGTTCGGGTTTCTGTTGCCCACTCCCTACCCGGTGTCCCAGATACTGGACTTCCGCCATACCGATATGACATTTGCTGGGTTTTAGGGTCAGTCCGGCCTCTCGGATTCGGTCTAGAATGGCTCCTATGTGAACCAGATGTTCGTGCCAGGAGTGGCTGAATATGGCGATATCATCTAGATACGCGCAGGCATACTCCTGGAACCCATCTAACAGTCTGTCCACCATTCTCTGGAAGGTAGCTGGAGCTTTTTTCATCCCGAATGGCATAACCTTAAACTGATACAGGCCAAACGGGGTGACAAAAGCCGACTTAGGGATGGCGTCTTCCGCTAAGGGAATCTGCCAGTACCCTTTGCACAAGTCTATAGTGGTTAGGTATTGACCCCTGGCCATCTTGTCGAGGAGTTCGTCTATTCGGGGCATGGGATATGCGTCAGAGGTCGTTTTATCGTTGAGCCGTCGGTAGTCTACGCAGAAACGGGTCGTCCCGTCCCGTTTCGGCACCAGTACTACCGGGGAGGCCCAGGGGCTGTCCGAGTGCTCTATTACTCCTAGCTGAATCATCTCCTCAATTTCCTTGCGCATATTTTCCTTGACTGCTTCTGGAGTGCGGTATGGGGGTTGGCGCAAGGGGGTCGGATCTAACGTTTCTACCTTATGGGTAGCCAACGGGGTATAGCCGGGTAAATTGGAAAACGTGGCCTTCTTTTCCCGAAGCAACTTTTGTACCTGGGCCCGTTCTTGGGTATTTAATCTTTCTCCTAACTGTACCTCTCCCAGATCTCCGCTCTGGCCCTCTTGGTCTAGGAGATCGGGTAGGGGTAGGTTATCAAAATCTTCCGTGGCAGGGGCACAGATTGCGGTGACTTCCTCAGTACGTTCGTGGTATGGCTTGAGCATGTTCACATGGAGCATGCGTTTGCCTCCCACGCCGGTAACCGGGCCGATCACATAGGTGGTGTCACAGATCTGTTCCACCACTTTGTATGGGCCCTGCCAGGAAGCCTGCAGCTTATCTTTGTGGACGGGTCGCAGGATTAGGACTTTCTGCCCCACCTGGAAGCTGCGGTCCCTGGCTCCCTTATCATACCATCGGCGCTGTCGTTGTTGCGCTACCTGGAGATTGTCTCGGACGGTCTGGGTTAGCCTCTCCAGGCGTTCCCTGAACTCGAGCACATATGGTAAGATAGGGGTGCCATTAATGGTTTTGTCTCCCTCCCAGTGTTCCCGTATCAAGTCAAGAGGTCCCCTCACTCTCCTCCCGAATAATAATTCGAACGGAGAGAATCCGGTGGATTCTTGCGGCACTTCTCGATACGCGAACAGTAGGTGGGGTAAAAACCGCTCCCAGTCTTTTTGGGTGTCCATGAACGTGCGGATCATTTGTTTCAGGGTTCCGTTAAACCGTTCACAGAGCCCATTGGACTGGGGGTGATATGGGGAGTTGAGGATTTGTTGTATCCCACATATTTTCCAGAGCTGATGGGTCACTTCAGCAGTAAACTGGGTGCCTCTATCGGAGATAATCTCCCGGGGAAATCCTACCCGGGTGAATATTCTCATCAGGGCCTCGGCTACCGTTTCTGCGTGTACGTTCGTTAGGGCCACTGCCTCGGGGTACCGGGTGGCGTAGTCCACCACAGTTAGGACATACTTCTTGCCGGAGGGGCTGGGTTTTGCGAGGGGACCTATAATGTCTACTGCCACCCTACTGAATGGTTCTTCAATGATGGGCAGAGACCGTAGTCGGGCTTTGTATCTGTCCCCCCTCTTGCCTACCCTTTGGCAGGTATCGCAGGTCTGACAATATCGCTTAATATCCTGGGAAATACCTGGCCAAAAGAAATTTTGGGTCAGCCTGTGCTTGGTCCGACTGATGCCTAGGTGTCCAGACAGAGGGATATCATGGGCTATGCGTAACAGCTCTAACCTATACTTTCGAGGCACTATTAGCTGTTTAATGGGCAACGGTATTGACCCGGACACTACCTTCTCTGCGTGCCGATATAGTAGTCCTTTGTCCCAGATATATCTTTCCCCCTCTAACCCGGCTTGATTTTTATCCATGCGGTCTTTGTACACCTGTAACGAAGGATCTAGGGCTACTTTGGCCCCGAACTCTATGGAATTGGCCCAGGGCAGGATAGGGGGTAGGGGAGGGTCATTGCTTACCTGAGCCTCAGAGTGTTCGGATGGTGCAGTGGTGCGGGCCTGTTGCCGGGTCACAACCGGGTATGCTTCTTGTACGGTGGGCTGTGGAACAAAAGCTGAAGTCAGCTCCCCCAAATCGTTGCCCAAAATCACATCCGCTGGCAAGTCTTGCATCATCCCCACATATACATTCCCGTGCCCCGCTCCCCAATTCAAGTGCACCTTGGCCGTGGGTACTTTGTAAATGGCTCCCCCAGCCACCCGCACAGCCACACAGTCCCCCGTGAGCTTGGGCTTTGGTACCAGATGACTGCGTACTAGAGTTAGGGTGGCTCCAGAGTCACGAAGTCCTTGTACTTTCCTCCCTTCCATGTGTACTTCCTGGCGGTGCCCTTGGCAGTTATCGGAGGCGGCCTGGATAGGGTTCACCTCGTGTAGGGTACCGAGGGGTTCCTCCCGGGTCGTCCCCAACTCCAGATTTTGGTAGGATTCGGCCTGTAGACAGTGGACTGCGGCACGGTTGCTCGGGGCGGCGTTATTCCAGCTGGGTCGAGGCCGGTTCCGTGGGCAGTCTCTCTGGATGTGCCCCTGTTGGTTGCAGGTATGGCACCGGATTGGTGGACGTGCTGAATATCTGGGGGGGTAGGAATTCTGGTTTACCCCTGGTCGCTGGTACGTTGCGGGGCCCCCTGGAGGGCTGGCCGTTGTAGGGGGGATGGTGGCTCGGGTTGGTATGGGTTGATCTCTCCGATTGTCCTGGAAATCGTCTGCCATATTAGCCGCTTCCTGCAGGGTGTGTGGCTTTCTGTCCCGGATCCAGTTTTGTAGGTAGGTCGGGACGCCATTGAAGAATTGTTCCAGTACCATTAGCTGGAACAGACCCTCCAATGTATCAACTTGGGCGGCCTCCATCCACCCTTTGGCAGCTCGTTGCAGCTGGTGCGCCCATTCCACATGGGTGTCCTTACTGGGTTTTTTAATGTCCCGAAACTTCTTTCGGTATGCCTCTGATGTGATGGCATACCGGGCTAGGATGGCCTGTTTTACTTTAGCGTAGTCTCTACTATCCTCGTCTGGTACTGCCCGGTACGCTTCGGCGACTCGCCCAGATAATCTCCCCGCTAGTAGGGGTACTCTGTCTGCATCATTAATTTCGTGCAGCAAACACAGTCTCTCGAAATCCTGTAAATAGTCGTCAACGCCACCCTCTGTCTCCACATAGCTTTTGAAGGCTTGATATGGGATTTTGGTGTTCCCTGGGAAAATATGGACTGGCGTTGCGGCTCTTTCTCTGGCTTGCTGGTTTCCTGGCGGTCCCCTAGCCATAATGTACTCCTGTACATCAGCGAACAGCCGGTTAATCATTTCTGTAGATGGTGGTTCAGGAAATAAAGCCATTCGTGCTCGGAATTCCGCTGTAAATTCGTTGGTTTGTCCCTCCATTTGAGGTGCTGCAGCAGCTGCGGCTCTGTCTCCTTCCATGAGCTCCGTAATTAGGACAGCCTTTGCCTTGTTACTGGCGATTGCTCCTCTTGCTTCCAGCAGCTCCTTTAATGTGCTCCGTTTTAGCAGGGTGTAATCTGTTCCCATTCACCTGCTGTTCGTGAGGTTTATTCGAATGCGCTAATTCCCGAATGCTTGTTCCTTGATTCGTTTAAAAATCTGCCGAACGTTGCTTTGCTGTGTAAATTCAATCCCGTCGCTTGCCACCAATTGTAGCGGAGAGGCAGTATGATCCACGATATCTCCGCTGGGTAACAGGAACAACAAAGGATAATCCAGGGAATCAGCATATAATAATCCAAACAGCACTGCAGTAACCCTTCCTTCCCAAGAACTAGACGACACATAGGCTGGGAGTCAACTGAGGTTTTAATCACAGGTCACAGTATTTATGCAATTCCCCATGCAAGGGGTTTCCAAACAGACATTACAGGGGTTGTACAGGAGGGGACTACATGGGGGACTTACAGTACCACATATTTCTCCCATCAGGCACCGCTGCACGAGAGGGATCATCCTCCCAGAATGCACCGTTAAGGGGATTATCCCCTCGTGCAGCAGAACCGGCAATTCACACAAAAATCTACAGCTGGTACAATATACGGTGGATTTACACGAATGGACGTTCGGTAGATAGCTGGGGTCTGGGCGCATCATTCGTGAGATTGCCGCTCAGATCCCAGCTAAAATAACCGAACGCCGCACAGAAAACACATTTCTTTCAAAACACATGAAAAGAACCGATTGCTTTTAGTGAACCTGGTCCTGAAACTCCCGAACGTCCTGGAGGCTTAGCGGTGTTCGTGCCGTCGAATAACTGTTGGTAATGCTATGCGTTCGACGACACGGACCCGCTGACGAACCAGGGATCCAAGATGGCCGACCGCCGCATGGTCGGTAGTCGAACGACGGCCACCCAGGAGAGCCTCTAATAACCGATTGCAACAATGTTGCAATCGGTTAACTAGCGCCACACGCCTCTAAGTGTGTGGGCTATTAGGGGGTATCGCATTCGTTTCACGAACGGCCCTCCAAAGTGCCGTTCGCGAAACGAACGGGAATCCCCATACAAACCGCCATTTGCATTCGGCGGAACAGATAGGTACAGGCAATGCAGGGAATACATGAAGCAGGCACATACAGGTACAACGCATCTCTCTCCAGACCTATAGGCAACCCTTAAAGGCATAGTGTCCAGTTATAGTCCGAGTGGCTAGGTTTGCCACATTGATCTTAAAACCGGTCCGACACGATAAGCTGCAGGCCGCCTGGCAGGGCCCTTATAAGGTGGTAGAACAACGGTGTGACACCACTTATATAATCGGCTCGTGCGTTGGTACTGGGGGGCGACGCATGCTCCATGTAAACATGATGAAGCCCTACCAGGAGCGCTCTGAGGAAGTGACCGCTATATGTGCGCCTAACTCCGAGGAGTTTGACAGTTTGCCTCTCCCGGATCTGCTGGGAGAGGGTCAGTTATCCGGGGACTTAGGGGAAGTCACCCTGGGGGATCGGTTGAGCCCACAGGAGCGGAGCGAGGTACAACAGCTGTTGAGGGAGAAGCAGGATATCTTCTCTAATGTACCTGGTTACACTCCTCTGGCCACTCACAGAGTAGACACCCCAGGGCAACTTCCCATGCGTCAGACCCCGTACCGCATCCCAGAAGCGGTACGGGCGAACATGCGCAAGGAGATCGATGAGATGCTCCAGCTGGGGGTGATTGAGCCCTCCGACAGCCCCTGGGCATCTCCGGTAGTACTAGTACCAAAGCGGGACGGCACGACCCGGTTTTGTGTAGACTACCGGAGATTGAATGAGAAGACGGTATCTGACGCCTACCCCATGCCCAGGATAGACGAACTCCTGGATCGGATGGCGAGGGGGCACTATCTCACCACGATTGACTTGTATAAAGGGTATTGGCAAATACCCTTGGCGCAAGACGCCATCCCTAAGTCGGCCTTTGTCACCCCATTCGGCTTGTACCAATTTAAGGTCATGCCGTTTGGGATGAAAAACGCCCCGGCTACTTTTCAGCGGATGGTGGACCGCCTCCTGGATGGGTTCCAAGATTTACCTGCGCATACCTCGATGATATTGCCATTTTCAGCAATACCTGGCAGGAACACCTGACCCATATAGGAGCGGTCCTAGACAGGATTAGGGCCGCTGGTTTAACACTGAAACCTGCCAAATGCAGCATAGGCATGGCTGAAGTACAGTACCTAGGTCATCGAGTAGGATGCGGCAAGCAAAAGCCGGAACCAGCCAAAGTAGAGGCTGTAGCTCAATGGCCCACCCCTAGGACTAAGACTCAGGTGTTAGCGTTCCTAGGAACGGCCGGATACTACCGGAAATTTGTCCCGAATTACAGTGCCCTGGCCAAACCTCTCACCGACTTGACCCGTAAAAACCTACCCCGCCAAGTAACCTGGACCCCGGAGTGTGAACAGGCATTTCAGTTGTTGAAAGATGCATTGACAAATGCCCCTGTCTTGGCAGCTCCCAATCCAA
This sequence comes from Pelobates cultripes, assembly GCA_933207985.1. Classification (NCBI taxonomy): domain Eukaryota; kingdom Metazoa; phylum Chordata; class Amphibia; order Anura; family Pelobatidae; genus Pelobates; species Pelobates cultripes. The sequence continues at coordinate 146,131,455 of OW240920.1, read as the reverse complement.
CTAAACGCTTTCTTGTCCACACAGACGCTTCTATGTTTGGATTGGGAGCAGTATTGAGCCAAGTCGGGGCCGATGGCGGAGAACATCCCGTGGCTTACATCAGCCGGAAACTGTTACCTCGAGAAGTAAGCTACGCCGCCATCGAGAAAGAATGCCTGGCTGTGGTGTGGGCCCTGAAGAAATTACAGCCATATTTGTACGGACAAGCTTTTTCCTGCTCACGGATCACAACCCGTTAGTATGGCTCAACCGGGTGGCTGGGGACAATGCCCGGCTGCTGCGCTGGAGTCTGGCACTGCAGCCCTTTGACTTTAATATCCAGTACCGCCCGGGTAAACAGAATGGAAATGCTGATGGGTTGTCTCGACAAACTGACCTAGAAAAATGATCCGTGAGCCTCCCCGGACATCCCCAAGCCGATCCGTGTTGGATCAGACTGTGTATGCCGGCTTGTGGGCAAGGGGGAGCAGTGTAGCAGGCGACCCTACAAATATACTGTATATACCTGAATTCGTGTATCTGCTGTGTTTTCTATGTATTAAAAAGAATTGTATTCCTCTGATTGTTCGGCAGTTTCATTCCCTTAGTTTATTCGAATGAAACTACCGAACAACCAGACCTCCCCTGTGTGAAGTGTGTCCTCAATTACCCGTTGCAACATTGTTGCGAACGGGTAATTGAATAGTAAGTAGCCGTCCTTTGTTCTCGGGGGTGGCCGCCATTCGACAAACGAACACGTGGCGGCGGCCATTTTAAAACTCCCGAACAGCGGTGTTTTGCCGTCGAGTGTCTGGAACTAAAATCGGACACTCGAGTAGGCGAACACCGCTGAGACCTCCACAGCCCTGGTCCGTTCGGTTCCAAACTACCGAACGGCCCCTCGTTCGGTAGATAGAAAATACCGAACGAGGGGATTCAGGCGAACCCTCCCTAGCCTCTATAGCTAGAGGTTTTCGTGTATTTTATTCCCTTATGCCAGGACCGACCGCAGGGCCCATTCACATGGAACTGGATTCGGCTATCTCCGTTCGTGCGGTCGGTCATTTTATTCCCTCCATACTTTTCCCGAACCCCTGGTCTAATCTGGGTGATTTTTGGATATGTTGGTCACCCAGATCAGGGCTACCAGGGGATGTAGGATTTAAAGAGGTACCCCTACGTTTAGGGGTACATCCAGAAACGGGGGGAATTGGTGTGCTGGATAAGGGGATTATGATGCTGGCTGAGGGGAGGAGATGTGTGGGAGGTTACCAGGACAGGATTGGCTACTGTAATAATTACTGTAAATCCCTCCCTTGCATGGGAGCATGCTTTATAAGGAGACTGTGATTAAAGGCTTGTCAGTTATGCTCCTGAAACTGTGTGTCGTCCAGTTATTGGGATTGCTGTTGGGATATTGCTGTATTTTACCTGCTGGAAGCCTTGCCTGTGGATTTACTATTTACTTGTTCCTGAGTCCCACTTGGATTATAAGCGGAGATAACCTGGGTAATATTGCATCTCCGCTACAATCTAGTCAAACCACATGGCCCATCCAAGACAAAGGAAATAAGTGCAATTTCAGTTCCTGCATTCCTGCACTTGCTCAGTACATTGATGACAGTATCCTAGCTACGTGTAGCTGACTAACTGACACAACATACACAAATGCCACATGGAAATCTTGGCCTACTAAATTTACATTCACCGAAATTCCAACACATTCCCCCCTTTGATGCCTCTGATACAAATTATTCCAGATGCATCACCAATCACAGTTTTACCTACATCTCTCAAGTAGCCATTGAACCAGAGTAGACCTTATAAGCATCTTAAAAAAACTCTTCAACATTCCTCATCCTGAATATATTCTCTTTGGGCTAGGGGATCATATCTATAGACAGCCATTACATGAGCCGCTGTCTTTCTCTCTATAGTTCTCTCTATAATACTACGTAGGGACCTTACCACTAATGGAATTAGACAAGGCAGAAAAAGACATAAGAATATGATAAACACTACTCCTCATACTAATGTCTTAATTCCTCCAAGCTGCCCATACCAGCTTCCAAACCAACTATTAGGATTATACCCATTCCAGACCTGAGTCGGTACATGCGCAAGTTTAACCATGTGACTAGTAAGTTCAGCCACTGCCTGACCTTCATCATCTATATGCAAACAACAGTTGCTAAGGTTAAACTTTCTGCATACACCTCCTTCCACTGCTAATAGATAATCTAAAGCTAATCTATTTTGATAGATGGCTGATCTCATCCTGGTATTTTGCTTAGCTAGAAGATTAAGCGCTTGAGCTGTCTCATTAGTAATAATCTCAACCACCGCCTGTAGTCTAATAATGCGGTTGAGCATATATATCGGAGTTCTATATCCATAAGTGCCATCTTCTGCCCAAGTAGCAGGTCCATAATAATTAATAATACGTTGAGGGGGCCACTCATTATCTTCCCAACTACCTATATTCAAGGATGCTCTCTTCCTTTTATGATTTACATCGTAAACCTTAACTCCCAAGGTCTCTCCTGTCTCAATTGGAAACAAGAAGAAGGATGGCTTGAGCATACCTAATACACATGCCCCTTCCCAATCTTGTGGTAACTCCGAATAAGCTTTCCCATTCCGATTTACTTCTAGTACTTACTTGATGATCAGACTGAAAAGGTATCTGTTGTTCATATATCTCAGAGCCAGGGTACCATATTTCCTTTGCCTCCCACGGCCACTGGTCTCCCATATTAGTACCTCCACACACATAGCAATTAGTTACATTAAGACTACCCGCAATACTCTCAGCCAAATCAATAAATAGGTTCATAACATTATGGGGAATTTTATCCTCAACACTCATCTCCTCATAAAAGGAATGGAAAACCTGATGAATTTGAGTTGCCACTGTCTCAGTTTCAAGACTTACATATATTATTGTTCCTGGATCTACTCCTGTGCCATATATTTGGAACCCAAAAATATTTCCAAATTTGTCAATAAAATGCTGGGGATTAGAGATGGTCATATGGACCGGATTACATTCCATAGATTTACAGTATGGTGTGGTAGGCAACCTTTGGATAATCATATCTTGATCCATTGTTTTTCCCCAGGTTGCCCACCCTACACATGACCAATAGGGACAAAAATTATAATCTCTATTTGGGCAATCAAGATCAGTAGATCTTTTACTGGGACATAAGTATTTATCATTAAACCCATAAATTTGTTCCCATTTAAGATTACCACATACATTCCAAGGTTTTCTACTACCAGAAATCGCCTTACATGCATCAAATAGCAGAACACCCGTAGAATGTATGGTATTTATAACAGTCCTATTTATCAAAGTTCCCTGGGAATTACTATTCCTAATTAGCAACCAAATTGTACGGGGTTGGAATTGGGGATCGAAACATTTAGACTCTCCTGATATTGGCTTGCACACACTATAATCAATATCCAAATATCTACATTTAGATACAGATCCCTTACATTCATACTGTGAGTGCCAGATGAGAGTTTTCGGATATTTGGTTACCTGTTTTAGTAGTCTTAATGCAACTATCGCAATTCGGTATGTCTGTACTCCTACCTTCCTGAAAAAAGACACATAATAAAACACATTATTCCTGAAATCCTCATTTTTCTTCGACTGTGCGATGGCCTCTCAGTTTCCCGATTGTGAGGGCTGCAAGGTTCTTCTGATCCTCACTTTCCTTCACAGAGATCCCTTCGAGACACTCTGGCTATGACACATAGGCAGTTTGAAAGAAAAGAACAGATAGGTATGTGGGTAGGCATGGACAATAGAGCAGGGGGAGTGCAAATACCAGTTTAAGCTTGGGAGGAATGGCTACTCTGGCTCTGGAGGATGAGTAAGGGGGTTGGCAATCAGATGCAAGGGGGGGGGGAGGTGTCCAAACTAGGTGGAATTAAGGTCTTAGTGGACAAACAGGTTCTGGCTACCATGGACTCCATTGTTCCTCTTAGCACAGCTTGTTCCATTTAGCAGTGTTTAAACAATCTGTATACAGAAACTACTCGTATAGCCCCAGCATATTATTTATAACAATGTAAACCTGCTGCTGTATTAAATCTGGATCAAGGATCCACAGGAACACTGGTTACCAGAACAGGCCGTCCTCTGCTACACAGAGTATTTTAATCTTTTGGGGGACAGTGTTACACCATAATCACAAACAGCATATTCCTTAGAAAAGTTTTTTATTTTTTTTGACACATACAAGACAAAGGACTGTTTGTGAATCAGAAGCACCCATGATTTCAACAGAGCGTCTGATTCAAAGCAGTACAAATATACAAACAGTTTCAACAGTCACACGAGTTACCTTAGCAACAGCACCACGCGGCACGGTTACTAGGCCAAACACACACCAAAAACACGAGGAGAATTCTCATACACACACAGCGCTAACACGACGTCTTCACACACGAAAATTCACCAAACACTAGATACTCATCACTGTAACTATAAATCAAACCCTGCAACCATCCATGCAGTAAATCAACTCTCAATTACCAGACTATAACACACTCAAGTAACATCGTCTTTACAATCAGTAGTTATAGTACGGTTAGCAAGTGGTTATGGTCCAGTTTTAGAATCACAGGTCGATTAGTAACAGTTATGGTGTTACACATATAACATCAAACAACAGATTGTTAGTAGTTATATACAATACACAATGTCTGTAATTATAATACATGTTAGAGGTTATGGTATCGTGCACTATTATACAGTTATACAGACAATTTACACTCCCGCTAGACGGCAGAGCTCAAGCTTTCTAGCAGGACATACAATTTAACCAATTCACCAACTACAATATATTTAACAACATTTACAATAATCCCAACTATTCTAACTGGCCAGCACCTCGAGAGCTTTCGATCTATTTGTACACCAGAGATTCGATAAGTTCTTTGCTGCCCAGACACCACGTATAGCGAACTAGAGGGCAGAATTTACACCAATACCCTTTTAGTCTATTACACTATCAATAATCTAGTGGCTGGATTTACAACAGAGCACACTTAGTTAAGATAGGGTGAAATCTAGCAAACTATAATATACAACAGAGTATGCTTAGTTTCGCCGATCTCCCCAACCTAGCGAACAAAATTTACACCTAGCATGCTAGTCAAGGCAGGACATCGGTGTCCGACATGAGCTATTTACACCAGAACTCAGTCTGACAATACCACCTATATTAGACGGGCTGACTACGGAGCGTCTGTGACAGAACCATCTGCCTGCTAGTGTGGTGGATTTGTCTATTTCTGCCCCCTTTCGTGTAAATGGCTGTTTCTATAGTCCAGCCATACGAATGACTGTTTTTTCCCGAACAAACCTACCGAACGGACGGCCACCCAAGAGAGAAGTGTGCTGCTGGTTAACCTATTGATCCCAATTAGAACATTGTGGTTAACCGCAGACACTTCTCAATTAAACAAATTCAGGGTGGTCGTCGTTCGTATGTCTACCACGAGGCAGCGGCCATTTTAAACCATGCGAAAGCCCAGCGGTGTTTGGCTCTATTTCTATGGAACTAAAAACGGACACTTTTTCTGCCGAACACCGCTGAAACAACGGAACGCCTGGCTGCCTCCACGAAAACATACGAATACTGGCTGTTCAGGAGGTTTGAAGCATACGAAAGGACTTAACCCAGATAGCCTTCCCATGGAGTCATTCGTATACCGAAGGACTGTAAGAACTTTGACTCCATGGCGATTGAACTATGTGTGTGGGATCTGAGCGCTATTCGCTAATAATATGCACTCAGATCCAGGCTATCTGGGGATATGTGATACGAACGGGAAATGTTCGGTTATTTTAAAGTTATGTATTTTTATGTCTTTTATGATTTTATATTTAAAATGGCGACTGGCTTTGTCCTGGAGATAATCGAGTTACTTGGTAATTATCTCCAGGGCAGAGGGGAGGGAGTCACAGTGCATTGTGGGTAAAAACTGTGTCTATGTGTCTGGAATGTCCCCATATCTGTCTGTCATTTAAGTCTCCCATTTGGTCCCCTAGGGGAGTGTCCACCAAGTGGGAGACCTGCATAAATACGGGCAGGTAGCCCACAGTAAAGCCAGACCACTGCTTGACCCTCAACACGGAGCCTTGTCTCGTCTTTGGGGGGATTTACTGAATGCTGATAGAGACTGATTGCTAGGAGTGTAAGCCGCTTGGATGCTTTTCCTATTCGTCTGCTAGCAGCAATTCGTATGGTTCCTGTTCGTCTGTTTGGAGTGCTATATTGGATGCCGTTTGGGAGTTTGGAGCATTCACTTATTGGCGGTTCGTGTGTTTGGTGTTCTGCAGTAGCTGTGCCTGCATCTCTGGAAAGGGAGCCGATCGCCTAAACGGTTTTTACCCCTTTTGTGCAAAACGGTCCGTTACAGCGTCTAATGTCCAGATAAGGTTGCGCCTTCGCTTCTTCCTTCCAGAGGGAAGGGGCCAATTCCAATAACCGGTTCCAAATATAAAACCCCTTGTGGGTCTACCGCTCTAACGGTATCAGTCTTACCTGTTAGTTCCTGGACCTGGGTTCACACTCATAGACGGAACACCCCGGTACTCACTGCGCAGAAGCCGATGATCTCCTGGACAAAAGGCCAGTGGCGCCGACACAAAAGGAGGTCCACGCAGAAGTCCAGGGGTGCTGCCGTGGAGAACGTTGGTAAAGATCTACCGTCTCACGTCTCTCTCTCAGCTACCGTGATGATGAGCTTCCCGCTGCCAATGCACCAGAGATGTAACCGTGTAAGCGTGCAGAAGCCGAACACAGAGAGATGGACACAGGTATTCAGGAAGTAAGAGGCCTTTATTCACATTACCGATCGGGTCTCAGATGAACTCCTGTTCCAAAATTCTGAACACTGAATACATAGAGTACATTCCTTATAGAGCACTGTAGCTCCTCCCATAATTAGCTACGCCCACACATACCCTTAACCTAATCAATGAACAGAGTCTAAACTCATCCATCCGGTCTAACCACGTGGTTCATCTGAAACAAAGGAGAGGGACGTGTAATTCCAGTTCCTGCATTCCTGCACATGCTCAGTACAGTGATGACAGTATCTTAGCTACGCCCTGCTCAGTGAGTTTACATGTTAGAGGGAGTGGGGTATAGTGACACAGTAACAGAGGGATTGAGGGCCCCGCTCAGTGAGGTTACATGTTAGAGGGAGTGGGGTATAGTGACACAGTAACAGAGGGATTGAGGGCCTGCTCAGTGAGTTTACATGTTAGAGGGAGTGGGGTATAGTGACACAGTAACAGAGGGATTAGGGGCCCTGCTCAGTGAGTTTACATGTTAGAGGGAGTGGGGTATAGTGACAGTAACAGAGGGATTGAGGCCTCAGTAGTTTACATATTGGGAGTGGGAGTATAGCTAACACAGTAACAGAGGATTGAGGCCCTGCTCAGTGAGTTTACATGTTAGAGGGAGTAGGTATTATGACAGTAACAGAGGATTGAGGCCTGCTCAGTGAGTTTACATGTTAGAGAGTGGGGTATAGTGACACAGTAACAGAGGATTGAGGGCCTGCTCAGTGAGTTTACATGTTAGAGAGTGAAGTGACAGTAACAGAGGATTTGAGGGGCCTTTCTCAGTGAGTTTACATGTTAGAGAGTGAATAGTGACACAGTAACAGAGGATTGAGGCCTGCTCAGTGAGTTTACTGTTAGAAGGGAGGGTATAGTGACACAGTAACAGAGGGATTGAGGGGCCCGCTCAGTGAGTTTACATGTTAGAGGGAGTGGGGTATAGTGACACAGTAACAGAGGGATTGAGGGCCCCGCTCAGTGAGTTTACATGTTAGAGGGAGTGGGGTATAGTGACACAGTAACAGAGGGATTGAGGGCGTGCTCAGTGAGTTTACATGTTAGAGGGAGTGGGGTATATTGACACAGTAACAGAGGGATTGAGGGTCCTGCTCAGTGAGTTTACATGTTAGTGGGAGTGGGGTATAGTGACACAGTAACAGAGGGATTGAGGGCCTGCTCAGTGAGTTTACATGTTAGAGGGAGTGGGGTATAGTGACACAGTAACAGAGGGATTGAGGCCTGCTCAGTGAGTTTACATGTTAGAGGGAGTGGGGTATAGTGACACAGTAACAGAGGGATTGAGGGCCCTGCTCAGTGAGTTTACATGTTAGAGGGAGTGGGATATAGTGACACATTAACAGAGGGATTGAGGGCCTGCTCAGTGAGTTTACATGTTAGAGGGAGTGGGGTATAGTGACACAGTAACAGAAGGATTGAGGCCCTGCTCAGTGAGTTTACATGTTAGAGGGAGTGGGGTATAGTGACACAGTAACAGAGGGATTGAGGGCCTGCTCAATGAGTTTACATGTTAGAGGGAGTGGGGTATAGTGACACAGTAACAGAGGGATTGAGGGCCCTGCTCAGTGAGTTTACATGTTAGAGGAAGTGGGGTATAGTGACACACAGTAACAGAGGGATTGAGGGCCTGCTCAGTGAATTTACATGTTAGAGGGAGTGGGGTATAGTGACAGTAACAGAGAGATTGAGGGCCCTACTCAGTGAGCTTACATGTTAGAGGGAGTGGGGTATAGTGACAGTAACAGAGGGATTGAGGGCCTGCTCAGTGATTTTACATGTTAGAGGGAGGTGAAGGGGGAAGTACGCATGGTGCAACAGAGGGATTGAGGGCCTGCTCAGTGAGTTTACATGTTAGAGGGAGTGGGGTATAGTGACAGTAACAGAGGGATTGGAGGCCTGCTCAGTGAGTTTACGTGTTAGAGGGAGTGGGGTATAGTGACACAGTAACAGAGGGATTGAGGGCCTGCTCAGTGAGTTTACATGTTAGAGGGAGTGGGGTATAGTGACAGTAACAGAGGGATTGAGGGACCTGCTCAGTGAGGTTACATGTTAGAGGGAGTGGGGTATAGTGACAGTAACAGAGGGATTGAGGGCCCTGCTCAGTGAGTTTACATGCTAGAGGGAGTGGGGTATAGTGACAGTAACAGAGGGATTGGGGCTCCTGCTCAGTGAGCTTACATGTTAGAGGGAGTGGGGTATAGTGACACAGTAACAGAGGGATTAAGGGGCCCTGCTCAGTGAGTTTACATGTTAGAGGGAGTGGGGTATAGTGACACAGTAACAGAGGGATTGAGGCCCTGCTCAGTGAGTTTACATGCTAGAGGGAGTGGGGTATAGTGGCACAGTAACAGAGGGATTGAGGCCCTGCTCAGTGAGTTTACATGTTAGAGGGAGTGGGGTATAGTGACACAGTAACAGAGCGATTGAGGGCCCTGCTCAGTGAGTTTACATGTTAGAGTGTGCCCCCATCTAATGTCTCCCCCCATTACTCACTACTAGTGTGCCCCCATCTAATGTCTCCCCCCATTACTCAATACTAGTGTGCCCCCATCTAATGTCTCCCCCCATTACTCAATACTAGTGTGTCCCTTTCCTATGGCCCCCATCCCTCCCTACTAGAGTCCCCCATCTAGTTCCCCCATATCTTACTACTTGTGCCACCATCTAGCTTCCCCCCAGTGTCCCCCCACTCACTTACCTGATCTATAGGCTGACAGCAGTCTGGCATTGCTGGCTCTGGGCAGGCTGGGAGCTGCTGGCATTGCTGGCTCTGCGCAGGCTGGGAGCTGCTGGCTCTGTGCATGCTGGGAACTTCTGGCATTGCTGGCTCTGGGCAGGCTGGGAGCTTCTGGCATTGCTGGCTCTGGGCAGGCTGGGAGCTGCTGGCATTGCTGGCTCTGGGCAGGCTGGGAGCTGCTGGCATTGCTGGCTCTGGGCAGGCTGGGAGCTGCTGGCTCTTGCCAGGCTGGGAGCTGCTGGCATTGCTGGCTCTGGGCAGGCTGGGAGCTGCTGGCATTGCTGGCTCTGGGCAGGCTGGGAGCTGCTGGCATTGCTGGCTCTGGGCAGGCTGGGAGCTGCTGGCTCTTGCCAGGCTGGGAGCTGCTGGCATTGCTGGCTCTGGGCAGGCTGGGAGCTGCTGGCATTGCTGGCTCTGGGCAGGCTGGGAGCTGCTGGCATTGCTGGCTCTGGGCAGGCTGGGAGCTGCTGGCTCTGCGCAGGCTGGGAGCTGCTGGCTCTGGGCAGGCTGGGAGCTGCTGGAATTGCTTGCTCTGGGCAGGCTGGGAGCTTCTGGCATTGCTGGCTCTGGGCAGGCTGGGAGCTTCTGGCATTGCTGGCTCTGGGCAGGCTAGTGTGCCCCCATCTAATGTCTCCCCCCATTACTCAATACTAGTGTGCCCCCATCTAATGTCTCCCCCATTACTCAATACTAGTGTGCCCCCATCTAACGTCTCCCCCATTACTCAATACTAGTGTGCCCCCATCTAATGTCTCCCCCCATTACTCAATACTAGTGTGCCCCCATCTAACGTCTCCCCCATTACTCAATACTAGTGTGCCCCCATCTAATGTCTCCCCCCATTACTCAATACTAGTGTGCCCCCATCTAACGTCTCCCCCCATTACTCAATACTAGCTGGCTATGGGCAGGCTGGGAGCTTCTGGCATTGCTGGCTCTGGGCAGGCTGGGAGCTGCTGGCTCTGGGCAGGCTGGGAGCTGCTGGCATTGCTGGCTCTGCGCAGGCTGGGAGCTGCTGGCATTGCTGGCTCTGCGCAGGCTGGGAGCTGCTGGCATGTCTGGCTCTGGGCAGGCTGGGAGCTGCTGGCTCTGCGCAGGGTGGGAATTGCTGGCTCTGCGCAGGGTGGGAATTGCTGGCTCTGCGCAGGGTGGGAATTAATGGCAATGCATGCTGGGAGCTGCTGGCTCTGCGCAGGCTGGGAGCTGCTGACATAGCTGGCTCTGGGCAGGCTGGGAGCTGCTGGCATAGCTGGCTCTGGGCAGGCTGGGAGCTGCTGGCATTGCTGGCTCTGGGCAGGCTGGGAACTGCTGGCTCTGGGCAGGCTGGGAGCTGCTGGCTCTGCTCCGGGTGGGAATTGCTGGCAATGCAGGCTGGGAGGCTGGGAGCTGCTGGCATAGTTGGCTCTGGGCAGGCTGGGAGCTGCTGGCATTGCTCCGGGTGGGAATTGCTGGCAATGCAGGCTGGGAGGCTGGGAGCTGCTGGCATAGTTGGCTCTGGGCAGGCTGGGAGCTGCTGGCTCTGGGCAGGCTGGGAGCTGCTGGCTCTGCGCCGGGTGGGAATTGCTGGCAATGCATGCTGGGAGCTGCTGGCTCTGGGCAGGCTGGGAGCTGCTGGCATTTCTGGCTCTGGGCAGGCTGGGAACTGCTGGCTCTGGGCAGGCTGGGAGCTGCTGGCTCTGCTCCGGGTGGGAATTGCTGGCAATGCAGGCTGGGAGGCTGGGAGCTGCTGGCATAGTTGGCTCTGGGCAGGCTGGGAGCTGCTGGCATTGCTCCGGGTGGGAATTGCTGGCAATGCAGGCTGGGAGGCTGGGAGCTGCTGGCATAGTTGGCTCTGGGCAGGCTGGGAGCTGCTGGCTCTGGGCAGGCTGGGAGCTGCTGGCTCTGCGCCGGGTGGGAATTGCTGGCAATGCATGCTGGGAGCTGCTGGCTCTGGGCAGGCTGGGAGCTGCTGGCATTTCTGGCTCTGGGCAGGCTGGGAACTGCTGGCTCTGGGCAGGCTGGGAGCTGCTGGCTCTGCTCCGGGTGGGAATTGCTGGCAATGCAGGCTGGGAGGCTGGGAGCTGCTGGCATAGTTGGCTCTGGGCAGGCTGGGAGCTGCTGGCATTGCTCCGGGTGGGAATTGCTGGCAATGCAGGCTGGGAGGCTGGGAGCTGCTGGCATAGTTGGCTCTGGGCAGGCTGGGAGCTGCTGGCATTGCTGGCTCTGCGCAGGCTGGGAGCTGCTGGCTCTGGGCAGGCTGGGAGCTGCTGGCTCTGCGCCGGGTGGGAATTGCTGGCAATGCATGCTGGGAGCTGCTGGCTCTGTGCTGTGTTGCTCCCCCGCGGATTCAGAGTGTAGAGAGAGGCAGAGAGATGTAGTTCCTGTCCCGGCTTCTCTCCACACACAGCACCACCTACTCTTCGGCGGCGGCTTTGCGTCTCAATTTCAATCACACGAAAAAACAGGTTATTGCCGGTATTATTGCAGCCTGAAATACCGGCCAGGTGGCAACCCTAAGCAGAGACTGGGTGAGCGTTTAATGGAAAAGGGAAGGGGGTTCCACAAGAACGGTGGAGCCTTAGAGAAGTCTTGAAGGCGAGCATGGGGGTTCGAACAGTGGAATGGGGTATGAGTATTGGGGAGTCATGTGGTGTGAGTATTGGGGAGTCATGGTGTATGAGTATTGGGATGTCATTGGGTGTGAGTATTGGGGTGTGTCATGGTGTGTGAGTATTGGGGTGTCATGGGGTGTGAGTATTGGGGTGTGTCATCATGTGTGAGTATTGGGGAGTCATAGTGTATGAGTATTGGGGTGTCATGGGGTGTGAGTATTGGTGTGTGTCATGGTGTGTGAGTATTGGGGAGTCTTGGGGTGTGTCATAGGGTGTGAGTATTGGGGAGTCATGGGGTGTGAGTATTGGGGTGTCACGGTGTGTGGGTATTAGGGGGTGTCATGGGGTGTGAGTATTGGGGAGTCATGGTGTGTGATTATTGTGGAGTCATGGTGTATGCGTATTGGGGTGTCATGGTGTATGAGTATTGGGGTATCATGGGGTGTGAGTATTGGGTAGTCATGGTGTATGAGTATTGGGGTCTCATGGGGTGTGAGTATTGGGGAGTCATGGTGTATGAGTATTGGGGTCTCATGGGGTGTGAGTATTGGGGAGTCATGGTGTGTGAGTATTGGGGAGTCATGGTGTATGAGTATTGGGGTGTCATGGGGTGTGAGTATTGGGGTGTCATGGTGTGTGAGTATTGGGAAGTCATGGGGTGTGAGTATTGGGGAGTCATGGAGTATGACACCATGGTGTATGAGTATTGGGGTGTCATAGGGTGTGAGTATTGGGGAGTCATGGGGTGTGAGTATTGGGGTGTCACAGTGTGTGAGTATTGGGGTGTGTCATGGTGTGTGTGTATTGGGGTGTGTCATGGTGTGTGAGTATTGGGGTGTGTCATGATGTATGAGTATTGGGGTGTGTCATGGTGTATGAGTATTGGGGTGTCATGGTGTGTGAGTATTGGGGTGTGTCATGGTGTGTGAGTATTGGGATGTGTGTATTGGGGAGTCATGGCGTGTGAGTATTGGGGAGTCATAGGGTGTGAGTATTGGGTTGTCACGGTGTGAGTATTGGGGTGTGTCAAGGTGTGTGAGTATTGGGGTGTGTCAAGGTGTGTGAGTATTGGGGTGTGTCATGGTGTATGAGTAATGGGGTGTGAGTATTGGGGTGTGTCATGGTGTGTGAGTATTGGGGTGTGTCAAGGTGTGCAGGGCCGGACTGGGAAAAAAATTAGGCCCGGGCATTTTTCAATTAGAGCGGCCCCCCAAAAAGGGGGCGGGGCCAGAGAAAGTGAGCATGTTGGTTCAATGCGCAGAGCCCCACTGAAGAGCTCTAGCATTAGAAAAAGGCCCTGTATTTGTTCTGCGCAGCGCAAGCAAATGTAATAACATGCTTGCGCTGTGTTTGCTTTTAAATTGTCTCTGGTGTCTCCACAAGTGGGATACCAGAGGACAAAAGGGCCAGGAAAGTGTATGGTGCATGTGTTTGGCGCATGCTTGTGGGATTGCCTGTGTGTAGAGTGTGGTGTGGTATTGTGTAAATAGGTCAATTTTGTGGTGTAATATGTGTGGCTAGGGGCTGTAGAGAGTGCATGTATAGGGGCATAGTGTTATAGGGGATGTAGCGAGTGTGTGCATACGGGCAGTAGTGTGTGTATAGGTGACGTAGTGTGTGTCACTTATACACACACACTACTGTGTGTAGAGAGGGTGTGTTTAGAGAATATTGTATGTGTTTGCTTACAAGGAATGTAGTGTGTGTGTAGGTGGTGCAGTGTGTGTGTAAGAGATCTAGTCTGTAAAGGACCCAGAGTGTGTATAGAAGATTGTGTGTGTGTGTGTAGAGGATTAAGAGTGCATATAGGGTAAGGGATCTAGCGTGTATCTGGAGCGTAATGTGTGTAGTGGTGCAGTGTGAGGGGTGCTGTAGTGTGTGTGTGTATATATATATATAGCAAAAAAACAGGATGCTTGGCACTCTCCTTTAAGTAATAAGAAAGAACTAATAGCCTGGGTGCTATATCCCAAACGTCAGAAATATACAAAAATCAAAACTGAGGATGCACTCACAGGACTTGGTCAAAGTGAAAAAAAGGGACTTTTAATTATCCCATGTGAAATGTACAGAAAAATCCATTTTCCATTCACATGGAATAATTAAAAGTCCCTTTTTTTCACTTTAACCAAGTCCTGTGAGTGCATCCTCAGTTTTGATTTTTGTATATATATATATATATAAAAAATATATTTGGACGTATTGTATGTGTGAGGTGCGCAGCGTGTTTGTGTAAGGGGGTGCTGTGTGTGAAGGTGTTTTTATCTGCCGTCATATTCTGGGTTTCTAATTTTGTCTGTTAACTCACTGAGGGTTATTTTATATAATATATGTGCTGTATATGTGTGGGAGTGAGGGTGCTGTCTGTCTGAGGGTGATGTGTGCGTCTGGGGGTGCGCTGTGTGTGTCTGGGGGTGTGCTGTGTGTGTCTGGGTGCTGTGTGTATCTGTGGGGTGCTGTGTGTGTCTGGGGGGAGCTGTGTGTGTCTGGGAGGTGCTGTGTGTGTGGGGTGCTGTGTGTGTCTGTGGGGTGCTGTGTGTGTCTGGGGGGGGGGCTGTGTGTGTCTGGGGGGGCTGTTAGGGAAATTATTTTAAAAATATATTTTTTATTTTATTAATAATTATAATATTATTATAATTAATAATAAAAAAAAGAGTTATGTTCCCCCCCCCCCTCCCTTCTTACCTTTAGCCTGGGAGGGGGGGGAGCCGTTCTGCCTGGGAGGGGGAGCCTTGAAGGGACCATGCTGCCTTGCCTGGTGGTCCAGTGGTGAGAGTGAACTTTAACCTGCGGGTTAGAGTTCACTCTCGCGAGATCTGAGCGTTGCCGTGGTAACCGCGGCAACGCTCAGAATCCCGCGAGAGGACCCGGCGGAGCTGCTGGTTAGAGCTCTGCCGGGTCCTCTCTCCTCTCTCCCTCACCCAGCCGGCGGCCGCATTTCCCTGCCTCTGGGCCGGTGAGGGAGATCTGTGATCTCCCCACCGGCCCATGGAGGCACACAGCAGGGCCGGCGCTCAGATAGCGCTGGCCCTGCAGGGGCCGGCCGGGGAGATCCCTGCCGGCCTCGGCCTCACGGCCATCGCGGCCCACCGGGCATTTGCCCTGTATGCCCGATGGCCAGTCCGGGCCTGAAGGTGTGTGAGTATTGGGGTGTGTCATGGTGTATGAGTACTGGGGTGTGATTATTGGGGTGTGTCATGGTGTGAATATTTTTGTATGTGGACTTACTAATTACAATTTTTGCAACTGAAATTAATTTATAACAAGAACAATATATCATTAAATTGGATAATAGTAACACTCAGCACGCCAGCCGATCAGCAGCTCCACTGGAACCAGGGACTCAATGCCAGCACTCCTAAAGGTTGGGGGGCTGGGTGGAGTAAAATGTAAAAAAAAATTATGTGTGTCTTTTAGGGAGTTTGTATGTGTTTGTGTGTCTGTCAAAGAGTATATGTGTGTTTGTCAGTGAGAGTGAATGTCTGCTTGTCAGTAAGTATGTGAGAGTGTATGTCTGTCAGTGAGAATGTATCTGTTTTTGTCAGTGAGGGTGTATATGTGTTTGTATGTGTGTCTGTAAAAGAGTATGTGTGTTTGTCAGTGAGAGTGTATGTTTGTCTGTCAAAGAGTATGTGTGTTTGATTATGTCAGTGTGTATCTGTGTGTCAAGGTTTGTGAATCTGTCACTGTGTGTATCTAAGTGTGTGTGTGTGTCAGTGTGTGCGTGTATCTGAGTGTGTCAGTGTGTGTATGTGCCAGTGTGTATCTGTGGGTGCAAGTGTGTGTGTATATGTCACTGTGTGTATCTGAGTATGTGTGTATTTGTGAGTCAAGGTGTGTGTCAGTGTGTATCTGAGTGTGTGTATCTGTGTGCCACTATGTGCCTGTGTGTGTGTGTATCTGTGTGTCAAATATATACACACACACAGATACACACACTGGCACATACAAGCACAGATATACACACCATGACACACACCGGCACAGTCTCACCTACACACTAACTCTCACTGACATACACACACAGTGTCACACACTCTCACTAACACACACACTGCCACTCACATACACAGTGTCACTTCCACACACTCACTAACACACACACTGCCACTCACATACACAGTGTCACTTACACACACTCACTAACACACACTGCCACTCACATACACAGTGTCACATACACACTCACTAACACACACACTGCCACTCACATACACAGTGTCACATACACACTCACTAACACACACACTGCCACTCACATACACAGTGTCACATACACACTCACTAACACACACACTGCCACTCACATACACAGTGTCACTTCCACACTCACTAACACACACTGCCACTCACATACACAGTGTCACTTACACACACTCACTAACACACACTGCCACTCACATACACAGTGTCACATACACACTCACTAACACACACACTGCCACTCACATACACAGTGTCACATACACACTCACTAACACACACACTGCCACTCACATACACAGTGTCACATACACACTCACTAACACACACACTGCCACTCACATACACAGTGTCACTTATACACACTCACTAACACACACTGCCACTCACATACACAGTGTCACTTACACACTCACTAACACACACTGCCACTCAAACACAAACTCTCACTTTACATAAAGTCACACTTAATTTACTCACACAGCAATTCAGTACACACACACACCAATTTACAATTATGTAAAACAATCAGTTCTCCTTACCTCCAGAATGGAGAAGGGTACTATCATTCAGCCTGCTGTGTATGTGAGTGGCAGAGAGTGTTCTTGTTTCTGCTGGGGGAGCAGGAGAGCCGTGCACTCTGAGGACGGACTGCTCCCTGCTCTCTGCAGAGTGTTTCCCATGTTCACAGGCAGGGGCAGCCGGGATACCAAGTCATGTTCTTCCCGGGAGGTGAGGAGAGGTGAGGAAAGGAGTCCAGCAGATTTAATGGCTGCGCTGGGGGTGGCTAAGGAGCCATTCGGGGGGTGGCTAAGGAGCCGCTCACCCAGGGCAGCCCACCAGGAAACCTCTTGGTGGGCGCTCCAAACAGGCCGGCGCCCCAGGCGAATGCCTTATTAGCCTAATGGTAGCGCAGGCCCTGCTTGGCAGGTATGCAGAGGTCTGAAGTGTGTTTGATGGTTTCTGCCGGTTGGGGTATGTCAGGTGGTTACTGTGTTTGGGTCATGGGAAGCTGAATGTGTATTTTATGTAATTATTTGTCTTGCATGTTGAATCCAGCAGGACGCAGAGAATTAGCATATTCGGGGACAGCCAGTCCCTTTTCTAGGTCACGTTGGCCTCGTACCCACAAACTCTGAGCTGTCCCAAACCAAGTCTAAACAACAAACTGCTGTCCTCGGAGTGGGAGTCACTCTCCAGACACAATATGACTAATTGGCTCGAAAGGCTTTGCTTCTAATGCTGGCCTGGCCAAAACCTATTTTAATTAGTCCATTAAGTATATGCATAAAATCTGTTCCCCGGTGAATATCTATGTGTTTTTTTCTGCCTGGGCTGGCATGTGTTCTGCCTAATGCACCCTAAGTAATCGCTGCCGCTCTAATGAGCTTGTAAAAAGAAACGGTCAGTCTCGGCGTTCCTTCATTAGCCCTCTGTTATTTCTCCTGCCGGGATTCATTTAACCCTTCGCCGGCTTAGCCTGACGGCTGAAACAGTCGCTGCTTTTTGACGGAACGTGTGAAACAAAACAAAGTCACGTACTGCCCTCCCCAGTGGATATTTAAAGAAGATCTCTCGGGTGTTATATGTCAGCTTTAAAGTCAGCGAGTATAAATAGCCATTATAGGGTTTATACACCAAATGTGTCATTCTGCTGATCTGACAAGGCAATGGGAAACTTCAGGCCCACGCAGCCAAACTATAATCTTTTTAATATATTTTGGCCTAAAAATGGCAAATCTCTTGTCAATTCTCTACAATGAGCTGTTTTGTATTAAACTTTAAAGGATGTCTTGCTCCCAAAAAGTCATAATTTGCGGTATTGAAGAGGAATTGTCAGAAATTCAGAAGGAATTCAGAGTGAAAATCTAATTTTAGGCCAAAGTAGCCAAATTACATGTACCCAGCTCCATTTTTTTAGAGCCTCCTCTGTGCTGCTCGGGCTAGTCAGGAAGCATAGTCTGAGCAGCAATGGGCAGCTGTGATTGGCTGAGAGTGTCAGCTGATCACTATCAGCCCATCACAGTGCCATTGCAGGTATGAATTGGTATGGCTACAAGCAAGTGTATAATCTCTGCCTTAGCCACACCTCCAGTGGGTGCGGAGCTATGTGAACCCAGGGACCCTTATTTAGTTGAAAATGGTTTAATACTGGATGGCTGGACAGCACCAGAGGACTCCAGGCACTATAACCACTTCAATGAGATGATATTGTTATAATGCATGCAGTGTCCCTTTAATGTCCCAATCCTCTGGTGAATTCTTGACAATCTGTGGATTAGTGTGTAACCCTAACAGTGCCACCATGCATAATTTACTTGTTTTGCCAGGTTCACAATTAAGATTTGAGTCCCAATTGATGTGAAAGAGCTCGGCTAGACTCACAAAATCCAATGAAACACACACTACTGAAACCGTGAGCAGACTCTGCTTTAAATATCATGTCACGCATTTATTAAATAAGTAAAAATTACACATGATTTGGACATCTGTAGGTTGAGTATACAGTTTGCATGTAATACATTTTATCTATGTCTGCTAGCTAGAACTATCATGTCCTTACCTGGCTGCATTTTCTGAACACTAGACTTTTTGTATCTTACTCATTCCGGAGGGTTGTTTAACTCACTAAACACTGGGATAATCCAATTAACATCTAGAAACATGGGCGTAGAGAGCAAATATCAAAATTGCATATTCTAATAAGGTCCGAAGAATACAGCCGTTTAAATGCAACTCTTATTATTTTACGTACACTGCAGTGACGGAACGAGACAAAAGGAAATGAACATACTTCTTGCAATTAATGTCAGTATTGCTATTCATTTTATTATTTATCAAGTGCCTGCATGTTCTGTAGCGCGGTACAATGGTTAAATAGAACATTCAAAACATTGTAACAAAGCAAACTTGATATACTTCCACAATGGAGCTTGCAATCTAAAGGAAGTAGGTAAACTGCACATGTTACTGGGGGAAGACAGATTTACGATCTAAGACAAATGTCGACTTTGCATAGTTTTAAATTAATTTTAAGATTTATTTATTTTTGTGAGTTGCGCAGCCTTATTGGTGACTGAGAATAGATTTGCAAACTGCTTGGTACACAGATGTTTTTGAGATAATGTATTAAGTTAATTGGAACATTTCTTGCCAAACACATAGCAATCATCTACCAAGTTCAGCTCAGAGCTGGGAACGCAGCAAATCAACACCTATTAATGTTTACAACGAAATGTCAGACATTTTAACAATACGCCTATTCCGCAAATAGAATTCTATGAATTCATATGTTTGTGCACTGCATATACAGAGAGAGACGTGCGCGTTCATTAAATTTGTCAGCAGACAGGACAGCACAATGGGAGAGATTTACTAAGGAGTGAGCAATATAGGCGTTTCAGTAATATATTTGGAACTGCTGTGTTGTCTATAGATAATTTTACCATTGGGCGGTGCTGGCCTGCGAACAGTGTCCATGTTACGTTATTTTGTTGGTGTGATCCAGTGTTTATAGTGTTAGTGTAGATCATTAACATCTTTAGCGTATTTGCAAGCAAATGTATAGGTCTAAAGGGAATAGCTTAAAATATTACGGGTGAAAATGAATCATTGAAAATGAAGATCTAGTTGTAGGGAAGAACAACAATGGTGGTGGCTCATTCAAACAAGTTAGTAAAAGTTATGAAGGTGACCATTAGTCATGATTCAATCCATTGTTTTGCTATATTTGTATTGTAGGCCACGTAGTTCTGGCACAGCCTGGCATACAATGCAAATTCTAAATGTCCCATGATTCTCTACGTATGGTTGTGAGCACGTGTCCTAGCAGGTAATTATGTGAATTATGGCATCACAATCGACAGTTTAGTAAATATTACAATTTATTAGCGGCTGATCAATAATGACAATTCCATTGCATGAAGCAGTTATTGTGCGCAATGGACTTTATTTTCGGACGACGTTGGCTGTTTAGACGGTAGGCAGTATCTGGCAGAACGATTACCCGGTCTCACACAGAGGCAACAGGCGAGTCCGTACAACGCAGAGAAACAAGTCTTTAAACCCCCAGGAGAACAGATATGAAGGGGCTTTATTTACTAAGCTGTGAATTGGGAGAAAGTGAAATGGGAATTTCAGAGAGAAACCAACGCTGCTATTTCCCCGCTCAGTTATACTGATTTAAAGTGTCCTATTCCCATCTGAATGTTCTGTTTCGTTGCCCCCAATATACTTGCAGGGGGGATGGGGCTTTAATTTGCAGGTAACACGACATTTGGAATTAGAAATGTTTTCTTACAACTCCCGGTACCCTTAATTAAACAGACTGGCTCTAATTAGCAGCTCAGGAAATTTGTTGCATTTTTAAGAACATATAAGCGTTTTTTTTCCCACTGCCTCGAGGTTTTGAAGAATATTGAGTAGATTTACTGGCACAAGAGGAGTTAAATGTAGAATCTGTTGGTAGTCGAGGGGTTAATAGAGAGAACAACATGAAAACCTGTTTTATATAACGTATTTATACGTGCTATTATGTTGTTTGTGTGTTTGGTATTTCTATAAGATTAACAGCTTGGTTGTCCCTTTCTGCCATCCAGAGAGACTCCCAGGCCGGCTAGGGAGCCGGTGAGGCACGATGCACCTGACCGGAAACTAACTGTAAATCTTCTGGAACTCCTGATTAGATCATGGAGTTGCCGCGGTCCGGTGAAACTTTGAGGAGGGCGTGACAGAGGAGGTGGCGAGATTTCCAACGATACCAAGGACTTGAGGGAGCTCCATGTACTGACTGAAACCGCCATCATTTAAGGCGTCCGCATTTCTACCAAGCACTCTGGAACTCTGAGCCGGATCGGAGGATGGTCGCAGTCTGCTGAAAACTTCACCTTCTTCTAATTTGGACTAGAAAACTGAATCAAGTGCTTTTTGGACTGATTGAACACTCATAGGAAAGCTTCTCAGGCATGGCAGGGTTGTGATGATGTGGGTACAGGAACCTTTGGTTTTACCCATTTTTTTAACCGTGTGCCAATGTGCCAGGCCGCTAATTACATTTTCAGCTCAGGTACAGACACCAAGCCACTGGGTATGTCGCATTTGCATTGTTCTTCATGGGGACCTCCTGTTGAGGCTTCAGGTATACAAGTGTGACCGTGTGACAATAAAATAAGTTCTAATTCACCCTTCACTAAGTTTCGGCTAGTGTTTGGGCGAGACATAACACAGTGGCATGGAGCCGTAATCACTCTATAAACACAAGGGAAAGGTGGACCTTGGCAGTGACAACCCAACTACTCAGGGGTATACCACTACAGATCAGAACAGCCGTATTTACCAGTTGCTGGCAAACCATCTGTAAATGTGTTACCGTGGGGAATGGGTATTTCACTTACTACTAGGACCATGTCTGTAAAATGACAACCTGTTAGCCTGTCCGTTGTAGGAAAGGCGAGTATTACTGAATACAAGTCTGTAATGGACGCCTGTTCTGGCAGTGAGTCAGTAAATGGGACACTGGGCAGTCTTGTTCTATGGCATCGGATTCCTTTGTACACTGCCGCGCAGACCATTTTAATTGTACACGGGAAAGGGCAGCTGGTTCCCAGGATGGCTGTCACATGACTCGGAGTCAGGGTTCACCATTTGTCCCAAGCTGATAAGAATTGCATTGGTAAAGAACACATTTTTTTTAGAAGGAAACCATGGGTAATTAATTATTGAAGACTGCGGGGGAAAAAAGCTTTTTAAAGGGAAAAACAGAACTCCCAGTGTGTGTGTAAAGGAAGCCATTTTGAAATGGCACATACATAATTTCAATGCAATTAACGTTCACTCTGTAACATGGCCAACACAGAGAGAGAGCTACTGTGATGGTGAATAGACCAGCCATGTCACTGTTAAACAGTGCCAGACTACACCGTGCCCTGCGTATTATGATGCCAATGTCTTTATATAAACTCATGCATTTAGATAACAGTCTGAGCACATTTAGTACCACTGAAAACCATTAGTACTTGAATTACATTTTCTCTGTTCTCTTTTATATCTGTCACAACAGAAGAATTTAAACGAAAGAAGTGAGGTAGCGCTCCTTACAAATGGTGAGGTCGTGTCTGCTTGAATAGACGCCCAGGAGGTCGTGTTGGCACAAGAATATTTTGTCACAAGCAGATAAGCCGCAGACATTGTATCACCATGTACGAAGCTGTGGTATTGTTCTTTGAAAGTGAAGGGTCTGCGATGGGCGACAACAAGAACTGAAGAATAGAGGGAGATGCCAGAGTTTGCGCAGGTGGTCAAGATAAGAAATCTGACGAAGCAAAGCCGATAGTTCCATTGTTGGAGATTTCAAGTCCTACGCTACTAGCCAGCCCTAAAATGTACTAGCCACTGCAAGCAAGACGGTCCAGGGCACACTCATCAGGGGGAGTTTCTACTCGTGGCTAGTGGCAATTGGAAATTTAAAAAAAATTTGTTTGGCCTTTCACATATCTCTGTTTGATGCAATTCCTAATTGTGCTACAAAAATATTAGTAAATTTATCATGTCTTCAAAACGAGTCATATTTCTCTGTGGATTAACTAGTGGTAAATACTCGACATATGATTGGTTTAAAATATGCCCCATCTCCCTTACAGTCTGCATCTAATCTGGGTGTCCATTGAGATAAATACAAATTATACACATTCGGCGCCAGTTCCAAGCGTAGCTTGTGGTGATTGCAATGCTAGTGAATGGTCAGCGAGGGCCATGTTTGTATTACCTGCAGACAGCTGTGACCTTTCAATACACTGGTTACAGAGCGAGGGCTTTGGGAATTTATTTTACAATTGTAAAAACCCCTTCCTCTGGCTGGCAGGTGACCCATTGCAGTTTGGCAGCCACGAGAGTTGTGCTATGTCTTTATTTCTTCCTCCCAATGCCAACGTCACCCTTTCTGTGCCCCTCTGAGCACTTTCATTGTCTATAAGAGGTCTCCGGGAAAGAATGGATTCACAATAGTAACAGACTAAGGGAGGACATGTACTAACAATGAGTAAAAAAAAACTTGATGTTAATAAATAATTATTCATTTTTCTTTCCCCCTCGTAGTAATTTATAAATCAAAGTGCGTTATTAACAAATCAATCGATTAAATAAATCGAGGTATTTTAGCATGTCGGTCTACCCTAATGTCACAATACCCGGTAATGCCAACTCTGTCTTTGGAAAGCAATGTTTTCCTCGCACATTTTGTTAATTATTCACACAGTTGTGCAATGATTTGTCCATTATTTGATGCACATTTTTTTTCAATTTATCGATTTAGCATTATTTGCTGGATACCGATAAGACTTTCGAATAATGAAGAGGTTGAGCCAAATTCTCATTTTGGAGAATTTATTCTTAATGCCACGTACAGCCCGTATTAATTGTTATTTGTTGTTTCCACATAGTGATTTGTGTTTTATTGTAATATAAAGTGTTTTTTCCATACTGACACGAACAGAGGATCATTTTAAAAAAAAACTATTTGCATTGAGTTGCCAACAGACCTGTCAATTTTTCCAATTAAGTATTTTGACATATTCTTTGATGGCTTAGGCCTCAATTCAACAGTGTTGGATAAGTTTTCAAATGATTTCATATTTGTTGATACATTTTTATATATAAGTATATACAATATTTTAAAAATGATATCAATTTTTTTAAAACATATCAAAATATTCTAATATTTTTTTTAAATATTCAACCATTTTAAAAGTTTATCCAAAAATATTAAAGTTTATCCGACCATATTAAATTGAGGCCTTAGTTGGCAAATCTTTCTGAACTTGCAGTTTTATCCACTTTGTCTACGCATCC
This sequence comes from Pelobates cultripes, assembly GCA_933207985.1. NCBI lineage: Eukaryota > Metazoa > Chordata > Amphibia > Anura > Pelobatidae > Pelobates > Pelobates cultripes. The sequence goes on along the minus strand of OW240920.1, from coordinate 146,107,208 downwards.
CAAATCAGTGTTTAGCAAATAAATCCCCCAGTAATTCTCTGTAGCCGTGTGGCCCCTTGCTCTCGCAGATATAATACGACTGGGAGGTCATTAGTGGTTTCAGCTGCTTTGAAGAGATCTGTGTCCGTTTTGGCCTAGGGAGCGATCGTCAGAAATCACAGCCAAGTACAATAGAGGCTCACTTTGGCAGGGAATATTAATTTTTACAGGATTCAGCTACTCTGGGAGTTTTGCTGCGCTTACTCTCATTCTTCCTTTTTTGGACAAGCTGAGATGAGGAAAATGTCCGTATTTCTTTATACATGAATTTGGCTGACGGCGGACGGGGGGGGGGATAGACTTGTCCCCACATATATAAATGGATTGGAGCAGGACCAGGTAGTGGCATATGTTATGATCTGATGGAGCCCATCGGTGGGTCATGGCAAAGATAAAAAAAATATTAATGGCCGTTGGCTGGGCCTTTCACTGTGTTTGAGAATAATGGTCGGCCACTGGCAATATGTGCACCACTGGATGTAAAAACTGTTGGGTAGACAAGACATATCTGCATTCGGTAAGATAGCACTGTAGGTTACGGTGTTCAGTGGTGGCCCATGTTACCATGGTTTGCTGAGAGTCCTGACCCTGTGATATTCTGACCTCACAGTGTGGCTATCTTTGTGCCATTGTAAGGATTCCCGGATGATCTACCTCATCTTCACCCACTACGCTCTTCTGGCCTGTGCGACTCTGGGTGTCTGACTCTGGATGTAGTGTTACATAGTTATGGAAACTCAACGAAGTTAGCGTCAATCTGTCTCACACACAACTGAGAGCAAGCTCTTGTGCACCCCCGTTATCACCAAGAGACGCTGTATGCACTAACACAGGTCTTATGTCGTGCCCTCAGTTTCCCCACCTTGGTAGCCTTTGGTGGTCTTTTTCTGATTGCACATGTTTTAATATTGTGTTATTCGAGGTTGGCTGTACTGATCTTTAGCTGGTTTTCAATAAGCGCCCTCTGATCTCCTGTCCTCAGACTTGTTCTGTTTTCCGATTTCTTCTGCCTTTCGATATTTTACCTCCTTGGGTGGAAAGTTGGATGTTCAGTAATACACAACTGTTACTTCCCGTGGCTCTATCAGGCCACAAACACCTGGATTTGCAGTCACTGAGGGGATCTAAGACGATCCTGACACCCAGTCTAGCTGTTTTGAGCTCTTTATTTTATTTCTACTAAATCAGCAGGTTACAGCGGCGGTTTTCGGCATATGTGGTTGTAATCATCCATTTTCTCTTGACTCTTTTCATTTTGAAAGACTAGTCTACGTGGGATCATCATCGTACCTTCTAATGGTTATATTGCCCGGTATGCTCGGTTGCTGTCACACATTTTTAAGTGAAGCTGATTAGGAATGGCTTGAGCCACTGGTTATGTCAAACCATTCTTAAATTTAAACCTCTGGACTATACCAGGACATTGTAGGCAACATAACCGGAACTGCGAGCTGAGATGGTTATGTTGCAGAGTGCTCATTTAACTTGTATAAAAAGGTCATATGGCTTCGATACTGGTTCCCTGGGATTATTCTGGCTATTTAACCCCTTCTTTATACCCTGGCAGTCAAGGCATGTCATCTGTCAAGAAGGAGTTAAATTAGATCAGATATGTTAGTTGACCAATAATAATCAGGGTAGGCTCGCATTAACCCTCCAGGTTCTATCCGTGTGTTACAGTGCATTGCTCGACCCCTGGCAGATGAAGCATGGCGGACACTAGTGGCCTGTCCCGTGTGACTAATGACGCGGGTCTGCTTTAAATCTGACTTCCCCAGGCTACAGCGCTCGCTAAACAGAGGAGAAAGGGATTAAACGCTGCACGCTGCCTGTCTATACTTTGTTTATAGTCATAACAATCTGGTTTGAATCAAAAGATAAAACATCTCCAGTATCACGAGTTAACACTTCCTGTGCCAGACTCAACACGCTGCATCCCTCTTTCAACCGATATCTTTCACGTTTCATACCAGGCCTGTGTATTTACCTCCAGATCTATAGCGAATAAAACAAACCATTACTGTTCATTCTGGGCGGCGCAAGAGACTTACCGTCTTTTTCATAACAACAATTTCTCTCGTAGAATTCACTTTGTATATTTATGGTTGCGCACTAACCAGCCGCTATTAAAACCTCATCATGAAAATGATCAATGTGGGAAAAGACTCACTAATGAATCCTTTGTCTCATTTTCTTTAAGGTTATTTTCCGTTTAGAATATGGTACTTACTCATCGCCTGAAATACACAACATTTTGCTATATTAAATGACTGGTTTGTTAAATTACTATATACAGTGCATGTGTTGGGGAATGTTTGCTCTTAATTTCCCAATCAAACTATATATATTTTTTAATTTTCTGTAATATTCATTCACAATGGGAGCAAGGCACAGTCTGGCATCTAATGCAAATGAACCATCTCCCCATGACTACAGCACCCATGGCATCACTGAAAGAATATGATGAATATGCAAATCAGTCGTACGTGAGGCAGAGGCAGATTTTTACATTTACCTCCACTGCACACAGCACCCCATTAATAGTAATTATTGGGGTATCCCTTTACCCATTGATTAATGCCCCTTTCCCATTTCCCCCATTTCCTCTGTTAGTTTTAGCAACATCCCTCTCTTCTTGTTGCGTGTTATCATTTAACCGTTTCAATGCCAGAGGATGAATTAGGCGATCTTTTTTAATGCAATCTTTGAAATAATCCTAAGTGCTGCTGTTTTTGACCAATCGATATGGCAGCAATTTGTCTTGGCCGATACTTTTGTAAAGTTAATGGCAGACCCCTGCATCTCTGACTATTGATCCCTTTTCATTCCATCCACTTCCCCCAGTACCCTTTCTCTGGTCTCCCGCATCTCTTGCAGGTCTCCCCCTCCTTCTCCAGATCTCTCACTTTGCCGTCTCTTTAACAGAATCTAAAGCGGCTAAATGAGACACTTAAACTCCGGTGTTTAAATCCCCCTTATTATCTTAACCATTTAAGAGTGAAATCTCCATGTAATTTCAATTTAAACTCATTACTACCAGCTGCATTTACTAGCCCCCATTCCCCTCCCGTCGCTGACGCTTTCGCAATAAGAATACGGAATTTTCTAGGACTTGTAAGCCATCTGTATCTAAAAGGAAAAGAATTACACAGACACACAAACACATTTACACGTGTGCGCTGACATAACTCACAAGTGCCTTTTATTTGAACACATTTAAAATGCTCACTTTAATGGAGAGCCCGCTGTATAGATAATGAGCTCCTGGTATCTGACGGATACTCTCGCAGGCTGAGCAAATAATACGCTTTGACAATAGGCCGTCAAATTGACATGGATATAATTTGTGGTAATTTTCTGCTCGTTTTGCTTAGACTTTAATGACAGGGATTTGACAGATTGGGATTTAAAGGCTGTCAGAGGAAGGAAGTGAATTTAGCGTGAGGGAGTGCACAAGCTGGCTTTAACTAGCTGAGGCAAATATGAATGGGCCTGCAGAAGCATGATTCGCTTCCAAGACGCACGCCGCAAAAAGTCTCCTCTGAAAAGGTTTCCCCAGAATAGGCCGCACTGCGTTACCTGAAATAGTGAATTTCTCTTCACGGCACAGTTTGTGTTTTTTATGTGTCCGATAATATTAGAATATGTTGGAATATCCTTATGACAGGAAAAATAATCCCGCAGCGGGCAGATATTTTATTTCTACAGCAGGTACATTTATTTTAGAGAATACACCTAATTTCTTTTAGTAAAGTAAAAATAGAGTTTCAATCACTCATTACGTAAAGGGACACTGCAAGAACCATCACTACTACAACTCATTATTCTATTACAGCTTATTGCATTATTACAGCTCAGTGTATTATTACAGCTTATTGTAGTATTACAGCTCATTGTATTATTACAGCTCATTGTAGTATTACAGTTTATTGTATTATTACAGCTTATTGTATTATTACAGCTCGTTGTATTATTACAGCTTATTGTATTATTACAGTTTATTGTATTATTACAGCTCGTTGTATTATTACAGCTTATTGTATTATTACAGTTTATTGTATTATTACAGCTCGTTGTATTATTACAGCTTATTGTATTATTACAGTTTATTGTATTATTACAGCTCGTTGTATTATTACAGCTTAGCTCAATGTATTATTACAGCTTGTTTTATAATTACAGCTCGTTGTATTATTACAGCTTACTGTATTATTACAGTTTATTGTATTATTACAGCTCGTTGTATTATTACAGCTCAATGTATTATTACAGCTTATTGTATTATTACAGCTCGTTGTATTATTACAGCTTATTGTATTATTACAGCTCAATGTATTATTACAGCTTATTGTATTAATACAGCTTGTTGTATTATTACAGCTTATAGTATTATTACAGCTCAGTGTATTTTTACAGCTCAGTGTATCATTACAGCTCTTTTTTTACAGCTTATTGGATTATTACAGCTCAGGGTATTATGATTATGAATGTGGCTACAGAGAGGATGGGCAATGAATGTGGCTATGGTGTTTGGGTGCAGTCTTTCCAGTTTTTGTTAAATTATCTTAATGAGGGTTTCTGGACACCGAAGGCTAATCTCAGTTCTATCTGGGTTATTTACTAACGTGAGAATTCAGGGTGAATGTCACATTTAACCCCAAAGTATCTGAACTGACCGCTTAGCTAATTAGAGAATGTTTACAGTTTGGCTATTTTAACCCTAATTTAGAAATTCATGTTTAATTCACACCTTAGTGAATATCCCTGTAACAAGAACATTAGCAAAGGTGTTTCCATGGTAACTACAGAACTATTAGAACTTTGCCCCAGAAGTTCTCTTTATAAATAAAGTGTAATCTTACTCCAGCACTGCGTACATGTTGCTAAATCTATTATCGTAAAGCAGCCGTGCCCCTCACAGAGACCCTCACTCACAATTTCCAGGCTCTTTATACGAACGCCCGTTTCCCCATAAAACAAATAAAATGTAACCTAAGCCCTCACTGTGAAATCGCTCCCTTTAATCTCCGGCTCCTCTAAGCTCCCAGCCCTTCACTCACAAGTGGAAGAGTTCAGTGCAATTAGTGACCCTAGAATCTGCTAAAACAACTTCACTTTCCCCCCAAAAGACCTGTTTGAATAAATAGAACTGACAAAAAAAGCCTGGAAACAAGAAACAGGAAAGGGATCGATGTTTGGCAGAGAAAGAGGCTCGCTTTAGGGGGATTCTTCTCATAAAGTTTATCCGCTGAATTGTTTGAGTGAAACATATAATTATTGTTATGTGTTAAGCGCCAACATATTCCGCAGCGCTGTATGATTTCTGCCAATGATGAATGTATAATGTGAATATAACTATATTGAACACTATGATTGCAGGGAGTGAGATTGCTCTGTTTAATGTCTTTATAAACGGCCGCTGCGTTGAGAAGCTCCTGCCTGACGTAAATAATATCAAATATCCACCAAAAAACACCGATATCCACAAGCTATAGATAAGGGGGCTAAACTATACCAAAGCTTCACCTAGCAATGCCTTTGTTCCTGGGGATGGGTATTCGGATCCTATTAACAGAGGGGCACCTTGGAGGCTGGGCTCCCCCTGCTGTGCTGTAGGGGGGCAGTTTAAAGAGACTGCGCACAGTGGATGACTGTCTGAACCTTTGCTGTTTAACTCCTACACGTTGTTTACTAAGAGGAACTGGAATGTAAACCAATGTGCTTCGGTCTGATTAAAGAAATTCTCTTGGGCCAGTGAAAGCCAACATCACACTGGCTTTCTGCGGAGTGCGGTAAAACAAATCAGATCATGTTCCAAATTGGCCCAGGCCGGAATCTGACCAGAAACAAGCAATTAAACAAACACAAACATGAGCATCGACGTGCAATCTGCAAAGCAGCTAGTCCGGCATGAAAGAGCAAATTAGGTTATTTTTGGCACGCTGCGATACACAAAACTTGGCTCCTGAATATACAGCCTGCAGTGGGGGGCAGTTACAGTTTGAACTTTGTATATTATTATTATTATTATTATTATTATTATTTTATTATTTATATAGTGCCAGCAAATATATTTAGATATCTCTGTCAGTGTACACATCGCTGTGCTAGGTTTGTTAAATTGTGCATATGTGTCTCTGTCAGTGTACACAGCGCCTTGCTTTGTATGTTACAATGTATAATGTGTCTTTGTCAGTGTACACAGGACTGTACTAGGTTTGTTACATTGTATAATGTATCTGTCAGTGTACACAGGACTGTACTAGGTTTGTTACATTGAATAATGTGTCTCTGTCAGTGTACGCAGGACTGTACTAGGTTTGTTACATTGTATAATGTGTCTCTGTCAGTGTACACAGAGCCTTGCTATGTATGTTACAATGTATAATGTGTCTCTGTCAGTGTACACAGGACTGTACTAGGTTTGTTACATTGTATAATGTGCGTCTGTCGGTGTACACAGTGCCTTGTTATGTATGTTACAATGTATAATGTGTCTTTGTCAGTGTACACAGAACTGTACTAGGTTTGTTACATTGTATAATGTGTCTCTTTCAGTGTACACAGCGCTATGTCTGTAACAATGTACTCATGTGTGTCTGCCACTGTACACAGTGCTGTGCTACGTTTATGGTTATGTATCTTTGTTAGTGTGTACAGTGCTATGTTTGTTATAATGAATAATGTCTCTGTCAGCGTATACAGTGCTATGTTTGTTACATTGTATAATGTGTTTCTGTCAGTGTACACAGTGCTATGTTTGTTACATTGTATAATGTGTCGCTGTCAGTGTATACAGTGCTGTGTTTGATACAATGTATAGGTATAATGTGTCTCTGTCAGTGTACACAGTGCTATGTTTGTTACATTGTATAATGTGTCTCTGTTAGCGTATACAGTGATATGTTTGTTACATTGTATAATGTGTCTCTGTTAGCGTATACAGTGATATGTTTGTTACATTGTATAATGTGTCTCTGTTAGCGTATACAGTGCTATGTTTGTTACATTGTATAATGTGTCTCTGTCAATGTATACAGTGCTATGTTTGTTACATTGTATAATGTGTCTCTGTCAGTGTATACAGTGCTATGTTTGTTATAATGAATAATGTGTCTGTCAGTGTATACAGTGCTATGTTTGTTTCAATGAATAATGTGTCTGTCAGTGTACACAGTGCTATGTTTGTTACATTGTATAATGTGTCTGTCAGTGTATACAGTGCTGTGCTATGTTTGTTACATTGTATAATGTGTCTCTGTCAGTGCACACAGTGCTGTGCTATGCTTGTTACATTGTATAATGTGTCTCTGTCAGTGTACACAGTGCTATGTTTGTGTAGCGTTACTTACCTTAACCGGGGGCCGGTCGCGGTCCTCTCTTCAAGCCGCGCGCGGTCCTGCGGCTGCACGAGCCGCGCGCGGCTCATCCAACTGCTTTGGATGGAAGGCGGGCAGTGACCGCGTGAGGCGGTCACGTGTCCCGCCTGAAACTAAGAGCGCGCCGCGAGTCTCGGGCGCGCTCTTAAAGAGACAGTGGGAGCCTAATTGCCAAAAGGCTCCCATTGGCTCCTGTCATACCACACTCCCTGTACAATTACCTATAGGGGGTGTGGAAGTGACAGGAGCCAATCACTTTCGTTTTAAAGCTATTTAAACTTACCTTTTTCCCTTAGCTCGTTGCCCTATCGTGGTTTCTGTTTCAGTTCCCTTTAGCGCTTGTGGTGTTCAGTTGTGTTTTCTCGTATTGACTTTGGCTTCGTATTCTGACTTCGTTTTCGCTTTATCCTTATCTGTACTGTTTGCCGGCTTGCTGTTTTCCGTGTACCAGACCCCGGCTTGTCCTAGTTTACGCTGTCTCTCTGTGCCCTTGACCTCGGTTTGTTCCTGGCTCTGTCTCCTCTCATATACGTCGAGTCCGGCCATTCTAAGGTCCGGTAGACGTATCTCTCCTCTGTATTTGCCTCTGTTTAGCTGGATCCTGCGTGTAGGGGTATATTCTCGTTACATTACGATAGGGCCATGGACCCCGCAGATTTAGCTCAACAGATGGCGTCCCATGAGGCAAGATTTGTAGAGCAGGATCACCGTATGGATCAAATAGCTCAGGCTCTCCAGACGCTCCTAGCTAGAACCGTTCCAGCAACTACACCTAACCCTCCTACGCCCCTTCTCCCTGAAGTATCTACTTTGCCTAATACTTCGGCCCATTTAACACCTCCTCCTAGGTATGGAGGGGACTCTAAGACTTGCAGAGGGTTTATTAATCAGATTGAATTTCACTTCGAAATGTATCCACGTTCATTTCCCACAGAGAGGTCTAAGGTTGGGTTCTTTATGCACCAACTTACCGATAAGGCACTTGAGTGGGCAAATCCTATTTGGGAAGCTAATGGACCTATGGTACATGATTTCAACAGTTTTCTTACGGCTTTTCGTAGAACTTTTGACACAATGAAAAGGTCAAAGAATGCCGCGAGAGCATTAATGAGAATTAAACAGGGTTCTAGGTCTGTGGCTGATTATGCTATTCAGTTTCGCACTCTTGCTTCGCAGGTAGATTGGACCAACAATGGGTTAACTACTGCCTTTATGGAAGGTTTGTCAGATACGATATTGGATGAGGTAGCAGCTAAGGAGCTTCCTATTGCCTTAGAGGACCTTATCGATTACCTCATTGATATTGATAATAGAATTCGTGACAGGCTCTATACCAAGAACAGGAATAGACGTTTTGTTACACCCATTAACCCCAGAGTTAATATACCAGAGAGTGTTAAAGTGTCTGAGGAGGAACCTATGCAATTAGGGGTTGCCAAACTCTCTGATACTGAGAAATTACATAGGAGAAGGGAGGGACTCTGCCTATACTGTGGTAGGGAGACCATATGGTAAAGGAATGTCCTTTACTCCCGGAAAACTCTCGCACCTAAGACCTTATAGGGGACTGGCCTTGGGTGTGATATCTAAGTCTCCTAAATTGCCTCCTAACCGCTTGCTTCTCCCGGTTTCTTTATATATGGGAGAGATTTGTATAGTTGACAACATATATGCTCTGGTTGACTCTGGGGCAGCTGAAAATTTTATAGACTCTGGCTTTATAAAGAGAAACAACATTCCCATCAGAGAGAAGGAGATACCCTTGGCCGTTGAGGCCATAGATGGTAGACCATTAAGTTCTCCAGTTGTTACTCATGAGACTGTACCATTACACATGTACACAGGGGTTTTACACTATGAAACCATTCGATTCCAGGTCATCACCTCTCCCTCTTCACAGTTAGTATTAGGGTATCCATGGTTACGTGCTCACAATCCCATTTTTGACTGGGAGACAGGGCAAATAAAATCATGGAGTGAGGCCTGCCACGAGTCTTGTACGTTGGAAGTCACCCCTTTGAATTCTATTGAGGTACCTACCAGTCCTCCTTTGTCTACGGTTATACCTCCTCAGTACTTATCTCTAAAGACTGTTTTCGATAAAAGGGAGGCTGAGAAATTACCGCCTCACAGACCCTATGATTGCGCTATTGACTTGTTGCCTGGCACTATACCTCCAAAGGGCAGGGTGTACCCCTTATCGGTTCAAGAAAACCGTGTCATGGAGGAGTACATCAAGGAATCACTAGAAAAAGGGTTTATTAGGAGATCCTCTTCTCCAGCTGGAGCAGGGTTCTTCTTTGTATCGAAGAAAGAAGGTGATTTAAGACCGTGTATAGATTATAGAGGTCTAAACAAAATCACTATCAAAAATGCATACCCTATACCTTTGATTACAGAATTATTTGACAGGCTGAAACATGCCACTGTGTTCACTAAATTAGACCTTAGGAGTGCATACAATTTGATACGTATAAAGGAAAATCACGAATGGAAGACTGCATTCAACACTAGATCCGGTCATTACGAATATACTGTTATGCCATTTGGGCTTTGCAATGCCCCAGCAGTATTCCAAGAATTTATTAATGATGTCTTGAGAGATTTTATTCACACATTTGTTATCGTATACTTGGACGACATTTTAATATATTCTACAGATATACACACTCATCACAGACATGTTACGACAGTTTTGAAGACCCTTCTTGCTAATGGTCTTTATTGCAAGCTAGAAAAATGTCTGTTTGACCAAACCGAAGTCCAGTTCTTGGGGTATTTGATTTCCGCTAAAGGTTTTCGTATGGATCCCCAGAAGCTAGCTGCTGTAATAGAATGGCCTCTACCGCAAGGTCTGAAAGCTATTCAGCGTTTTCTTGGGTTCTCCAATTATTATAGACGTTTTATCAAAGGTTTCTCGTCCATTGTAGCACCTATTACCCGTATGACTAAAAAGGATGGCAATACTCGTGTTTGGTCTACCGAGGCACTTCAGGCTTTTGAATTTCTTAAAACTACGTTCGCCTCTGCACCTATTTTACAGCATCCTGTCCCCTCACTGCCCTATATTCTTGAAGTTGATGCTTCGGATATTGGGGTAGGTGCTGTCTTATCCCAAAGAGAGTCGCCTGAGAAGCCATTGCATCCATGCGGCTTCTTTTCTAAACAAATGTCCAAAGCAGAGAAAAATTATGATGTGGGTAATCGCGAACTCCTTGCTATTATTTTAGCACTTAAAGAGTGGAGACATTTGTTAGAAGGAACTAAGGATCCTATCCTCATTTTTACGGATCACAAGAACCTATCCTACCTTAGCGAAGCCAAAAGATTGTCTTCCAGGCAGGCTAGGTGGTCACTATTTTTGTCCCGTTTCAATTTTATTATCACCTATAGGCCAGGTGATCGCAACACTAAAGCAGACGCTCTGTCCAGACAGTTCGAAACTACTGACAAACAGGAGATTGATGTTACTCCTGTCATTCCCCCAGACAGGATAATAGCTACTACTATTTTGTCTATTTCCTCGTCCCTCTTGCAGGCCATACAAGCGAAACAAAGCATGGCACCTAGCGAGAGGCCTAATGATAAACTGTTCGTTGATGTTCCTGAGAGACGGGATATTATGTCATTATATCATGATACTAAGACCGCTGGACATCCTGGTATTTCCAAAACGGTGTCAGCTGTTTCTCGGTATTTTTGGTGGGATTCCTTACGAAAGGATGTCACTGACTATATAAGTGCTTGTACTACTTGTGCCTGTATGAAATCCTCCCGTAGAGTTCCTTGTGGGCTGTTGCATCCGTTACCCGTTCCCGAGAGACCTTGGTCTAACCTGTCCATGGATTTTATTGTTGAATTACCCCCTTCAAATGGTAACACAGTAATCCTGATGATAGTGGATCGGTTCTCCAAAATGGCTCACTTCGTGTCTCTTCGCAAGTTGCCCACATCCAAGGAACTGGCTCATATCTTCGCTAGAGAAGTATTTCGATTACATGGGATTCCCGTATCTATTGTATCCGATAGGGGTAGCCAATTTATTTCCAGGTTCTGGAGGGCCTTTTGTTCAGAAATGGGTATTTCTCTCTCATTTTCTTCCGCTTATCATCCCCAGTCTAATGGGGCTGCTGAACGTGCCAACCAGTCTCTGGAGCAATACCTCCGTTGTTTTGTGTCTCACCATCAGGACAATTGGTCTGACCTGCTTCCTTGGGCTGAATTTGCTCGGAATAACGCCACTCATGATTCTTCCGGCAAGAGCCCTTTTTACGTTGTCTATGGCCAGCATCCCGTTGTTCTTCCGGCTGCATTCTCCTCACAGGGCATGCCAGTTCTGGATGAGCATTTGGCTGGTTTGCGTAATACTTGGGAGCAGGTTCAGCGCTCTTTGGTGGACTCTGCTACTCGCCAGAAGGCTCAGGCTGACAAGCATCGCAGAGCAGCTCCGTCCTATGTTGTGGGGGACAGGGTTTTGCTTTCCACGCGGAATATTCGTCTCCGGGTGCCTTCTATGAAATTGGCTCCCCGCTTCATTGGACCTTATCGTATTATACATAAGGTTAATCCTGTTTCTTATGCCTTAGGCCTGCCTAAGAATCTACGTATTCCTAATGTTTTTCACACCTCATTGTTGAAACCTTTCGTACGCAACCGCTATACCCGGCATACTCCTCCTCCCCCTCCTATCTCGGTGGAGGGTCATGAGGAGTTTGAAGTGTCTGCTGTTCTTGACTCTCGTTTCCTTAGGGGTCGACTTCAGTACTTGGTACATTGGAAGGGTTATGGGCCTGAGGAGCACAGTTGGATTTCGGCTGATGCTGTCCATGCTCCCCGTCTTGTGCGCTCTTTCCATTCTCGTTTTCCTGCCAGGCCTGGTCCTACCCGCCCGGGGGGCGTGTCCTCAGGGGGGGGTACTGTAGCGTTACTTACCTTAACCGGGGGCCGGTCGCGGTCCTCTCTTCAAGCCGCGCGCGGTCCTGCGGCTGCACGAGCCGCGCGCGGCTCATCCAACTGCTTTGGATGGAAGGCGGGCAGTGACCGCGTGAGCGGTCACGTGTCCCGCCTGAAACTAAGAGCGCGCCGCGAGTCTCGGGCGCGCTCTTAAAGAGACAGTGGGAGCCTAATTGCCAAAAGGCTCCCATTGGCTCCTGTCATACCACACTCCCTGTACAATTACCTATAGGGGGTGTGGAAGTGACAGGAGCCAATCACTTTCGTTTTAAAGCTATTTAAACTTACCTTTTTCCCTTAGCTCGTTGCCCTATCGTGGTTTCTGTTTCAGTTCCCTTTAGCGCTTGTGGTGTTCAGTTGTGTTTTCTCGTATTGACTTTGGCTTCGTATTCTGACTTCGTTTTCGCTTTATCCTTATCTGTACTGTTTGCCGGCTTGCTGTTTTCCGTGTACCAGACCCCGGCTTGTCCTAGTTTACGCTGTCTCTCTGTGCCCTTGACCTCGGTTTGTTCCTGGCTCTGTCTCCTCTCATATACGTCGAGTCCGGCCATTCTAAGGTCCGGTAGACGTATCTCTCCTCTGTATTTGCCTCTGTTTAGCTGGATCCTGCGTGTAGGGGTATATTCTCGTTACAGTTTGTTACAATGTACAATGTGTCTCTGTCAGTGTACACAGTGATATGTTTGTTACATTGTATAATGTGTCTCTGTCAGTGTACACAGAGCTATGTTTGTTACATTGTATAATGTGTCTCTGTCAGTGTATACAGTGCTGTACTATGTTTGTTACATTGTATAATGTGTTTCTGTCAGTGCACACAGTGCTATGTTTGTTACAATGTACAATGTGTCTCTGTCAGTGTACACAGTGCTATGTTTGTTACATTGTATAACGTGCTTCTGTCAGTGTACACAGTGCTATGTTTGTTACATTGTATAATATGACTCTGTCAGTGTATACAGTGCTGTGCTATGTTTGTTACAATGTACAATGTGTCTCTGTCAGTGTATACAGTGCTGTGCTGTTTCAAACTATCCTCACTGGTTCAAGAACCATGGTAGATTGTCCGTAAATTTAATCCAGCATTAACAGTGGTGTATAAGGGCAGTTATTCCAGCATTTATAGGGTGCACTGTTTGATAATTTCAGGCCATCTGGCAGTAAAGTAGTTAATTTCCGATTGAATTAAACCCGCACATTCCATCGGAAGAAAAGCCTGTAAAAGCTTTGCTTTGCACTTTCCCTCCATAAACATTAAGTAGTGCGTATCGCCATTAAGCGTTCCTGTGTTTTACAGACAGGGGAGATAAGGATGTAGTCACAAGACTAAACAGCACAGATATTCATGGCTGCATCAGCTCATCGTCTCCCATCGTCCGGAATTATTCCAGGAGAGCGATACCATCCATGGATAACAATCGTCCAGAATTATTCCAGGAGAGCGATACCATCCATGGATACCCATCGTCCGGAATTATTCCACGAGAGCGATACTATCCATGGATACCCATCATCCAGAATTATTCCAGGAGATCAATACTATCCATGGATACCCATCGTCCAGAACAGTGGCGTACACATGACCCTTGGGGCCCCGGTGCGAAAATTGATCCGTGGGCCCCCCCCCGCACGCAGGCCGGGCCGCAACACATGACGGTGGGCACCTGGTCGCAGAGGTTACAGGGCTGCGACCGCGGTATGTACGCCAGTGCATGCAGATGCACACACACTTAAAGGACCACTCTAGGCACCCAGACCACTTCAGCTTAATGAAGTGATCTGGGTTCCAGGTCCAGGTAGGGTTAACCCATTTTTTCATAAACATAGCAGTTTCAGAGAAACTGCTATGTTTCTGAATGGGTTAAGCCTTCCCCTATTTCCTCTAGCGGCTGTCTCATTGACAGCCGCTAGAGGCGCTTGCGTGCTTCTCACTGTGTTTTTCACAGTGAGAGCACGCCAGCGTCCATAGGAAAGCATTATGAATGCTTTGCTATGTGACCGGCTGAATGCGCGCGCAGCTCTTGCCGCGCGTGCGCATACAGCCGACGGGGAGGAGATGAGGAGGATAGGAGGAGGAGAGCTCTCTGCCCAGCGCTGGAAAAAGGTAAGTTTTACCCCTTTTCCCCTTTCCAGAGCCGGGCGGGAGGGGGTCCCTGAGGGTGGGGCACCCTCAGGGCACTATAGTGCCAGGAAAACGAGTATGTTTTCCTGGCACTATAGTGGTCCTTTAAAGGACCACTACAAACACCCAGATCACATCAGCTCAATGAAGTTGTCTGGGTGTCAGGTCCCTCTAGTTTTAACCCTGCAGCTGAAAACATAGCAGTTTCAGAGAAACTGCTATGTTTCACTGAGGGTTAATCCAGCCTCTAGTGGCTGTCTCACTGACAGCCGCTAGAGGAGCACACTGAACGTCCATAGGAAAGCATTGAGTAATGCTTTCCTATGGGCGGTTTGAATGCGTGCGCGGTCGCATTCGGAGCTGAGAGGCTGAGGGATCCCCAGCGCCAAGGGAGTCCGGCGCTGGAGAAAGGTAAGTGCTGAAGACACACACACACTTACAGACGCATACACACTAGCTAACAGACACACACATTTACTGACAGAGACACAGTCAGCGACAGACATACATACACACTCACTTACAAAACATACACTCTCATTGACAAACACACACTCACTAACAGACATCAAACAGACTCACTAACACACACACACTCAGTAAGACACACACAGTAACACACTCACTGACACTCACTAGCAGACACACACACACACTCACTAACACTCACACTAACACTCACACACACTAACACTCACACACAGACACACACTAACACTCACACTAACACTCACACTCACACTAACTAGCAGACACACACACTCACCTCTAACACCTCACACTAACACTCACTAGCAGACACACACACACTAACACTCACTCTAACACTCACACACACTAACACTCACACTCACTAGCAGACACACACTAACACTCACACTAACTAGCAGACACACACACTCTCACTCTAACACTCACACTAACACTCACTAGCAGACACACACTAACACTCACACTAACACTCACTAGCAGACACACACACACTAACACTCACACTAACACTCACTAGCAGACACACACACTCACACTCACTAGCAGACACACACACTAACACACACTCAAACACTAACACTAGTTTTTTTGTTTTTTGTTTTGAAATGTAATCCCCCCAGCCTCCTTACCTTTTGGAGTGCTGGGGAGATTCCCTGGGGTCCAGTGGTGCTGCTGGGCTCCTGGGCGGGTGGCCGGTCGGGCAGGCGGGCGCGCGAGGGAGCACTCAGTGCTTCCTCTTCTGCTCCCTCGCGCGCCGCGTAGGGATGCCGGAGCCGGAAGATGACGTCATCTTCCGGCTCCGGTATCAGTGCGGTGCGCGAGGGAGCTGAAGAGGAAGCACACAGTGTAAAGTGCTCCCTCGCGCGCGCGCCTGCCTGCCCGACCGGCCACCCGCCCAGGAGTGTGTGTGACAGCAGGGCCAGCCTCGGGGAGGCCCTGGGGGGGCCGGCCCCTGGGCCCCCCAGGGGAAGAGGCTGGCCCTGTGGGTACATACCGGGTCGCAGGGGCGGCCGGGCCCCCTGTTATGTACGCCACTGGTCCGGAATTATTCCTGGAGAGCGATACTGTGATGAAAGCACCTTCGTCACTGGGTTTTGGAGAGGCCTGCTTGCCAGCCTCTTGTCTTGTGACTATGGCCCCTGGGATGTATTGCCTTTAAAAATACTATTTGTGCCCTTTTCGACATATGGAGGTAGCACTTTGAATTTCCGAAGTGATTCGAAGTGGAACTTCGAACTGTCGAACTGTCGGACCACCTACAAGTGGAGTGTGCGGCTTGTTAACCTCCCAGGACTTGTGGTTAACAAGCGCTTAATTGACAAACTGCTTGGTGGTCACCGTTCGTATAATCGAACACGTGGCGGCGGCCATCTTGTTTAGTCGAACGTGGTCAGCAGTGTTTTGCCGTTGAGGTCATGGAACTAAAATCAGACACTCGATGGTACGAACACCGCTGGGACATCCACCTCCAGCTAAAGTCGACTAAATCCCCACGAACAGAGCGCAGTTCGACAGAAGTAATCTACCGAACACACTTCAACACTGACTTTGTGCATGAACGGTCCCGTTCAACTATTTTAAGTGCACTTTAATCATTGGAAATAGACCGGCCGCACAGCCTAATTCTCTGGAACTATTTTGGGCATGAAGCCATGCTTTCAGCCGGTCAAAAAGAGACTTCCAGAACAAATTTGAACCCCTGCTCTGATCTGGGTGATTTTTTTGGTATTTTGTTCACCCAGATCAGGGCTATCCGGGGATGTTATGTTTTGGGGTACTTTCTGAACTTTGTGAAAATGTGGTTTTTCTGCCTGGAGATAATTGAGTTACTTACAGGACTTTACTCAATTATCTCCAAAGCAGTGGGGAGGGATTGTGTGCTGTACATGGGCGTGTCACAGACTGTATGTTTGTTCTGATTGGCTTGTGTCCTTTGTGTTCCTGTGCCCCATCAGGTCCAGGGGGTGTTCCTCTGGCCTGAAGAATTGTATAAAAGCCAACTTGAACCATTAAAGTTCAGATCATCTTGCACCTTCATAAAGTTTCGGCTCATGTTTGGGGGATTGGAGAACTACACTCTGGGGATTGCTATAATCACTTTACTCCCCTGAGTATAATCATTAAGCTCTTGTAAGAGCTTTTCCTGCTATGCTCTCGGGACTAAGAGAGGCCTACCCACTGGAAGCTGGATCCTGGTCTTGGGTCCAGGGTAGGTAGGAGGCGGCGAAACCCCAATCAAGCTGCAGCGGTTTGTGGGGTTTACTGTGGTTATGGTGTTTCAGTGCAGTGTTTATGGTACTCGCCAGTACTAGGAAGCTGCGATTGATGGAGGTACATAATTGGAGTGCCAGGCGGTCCGTCACAGATACTATCCATGGATACCCATCGTCCAGAATTATTCCAGGAGAGCGATACTATCCATGGATACCCATAGCCAAGAATTATTCCAGGAGAGCGATACTATCCATGGATACCCATAGCCAAGAATTATTCCAGGAGAGCGATACTATCCATGGATAACAATCGTCCAGAATTATTCCAGGAGAGCGATACTATCCATGGATAACAATCGTCCAGAATTATTCCAGGAGAGCGATACTATCCATGGATACCCATCATTCAGAATTATTCCAGGAGAGCGATACTATCCATGGATAACAATCGTCCAGAATTATTCCAGGAGAGCGATACTATCCATGGATAACAATCGTCCAGAATTATTCCAGGAGAGCGATACTATCCATGAATACCCATCATTCAGAATTATTCCAGGAGAGCGATACTATCCATGGATAACAATCGTCCAGAATTATTCCAGGAGAGCGATACTATCCATGGATAACAATCGTCCAGAATTATTCCAGGAGAGCGATACTATCCATGGATACCCATCGTCTGGAATTATTCCAGGAGAGTGATGCTATCCATGGATATCCATTGTCCGGAATTATTCCAGGAGAGTGATGCTATCCATGGATACCCATCGACTGGAATTATTCATCACAATCGTCAAACCATCTGTAATACTGATAGCAAACAAGGCTGCAGTAAACATGTGATGTCAGCAGCCAATCAGAGTGCGGGGTTTTCAGTGAATTTCCCAACATTCCACTAGCTGTTTGAACTCTGTCATTAAGCTCAGTGTTCCATGTCTAAAGTTAGCTGGAAACATTGTATTTGATTTTTATTAAAAAAAAAACACTCCCAAAATTATTCAGCGTTAACCCGATCTCCTCAAGGCTGATACAGATGCATAATTTATATAATGACAGAGCCACAGAAGGCAGGATGGATTTTGGGGACAGGTGTTATGAAATTTCCACAATATAGTCCGGTCCATCCACTGCAGTGGGTATGCCATGTTTTAGTGTGAAGCATGCTGGGAAATCCCGCTATTCTCAAAGGGAGACCATCGACTCATCATAGTGCAGTCTCTTTACGGTTTCCTTGTAAATAATGAAAAATTAACTCATACTTACCGAAATTTTCCTTTTGCTGTAATGGGCCACGGCAGTACTTAACAGTAGAGTTAAGCTCCTCCCACCACTTCCAATGGACAAAAATAAAACTATTAAGCAATTAAGAAGAGACTTAAAATACTCTTCCAAACTAAGTGACCCTCACTTCATTATGAAGTCACCCACACCGGGCAGGGCTGCCGTGGCCTATTACCAGGACAGGAAAATATCAGTAAGTATGAGTTAATTGTCTGTTTTTGCAGCCACGGCCACAGCATCACTTAACAGTAGGGCAATGTCCAGGCATTAAAGTAAAAGCTAGGAGGATAAGCACAAAACAAAGAAATAGTGTTGATAAGCACATAAATATATTAAGCTGAAATAAATTAAACAGTTGAGGCCAAAACTATGTCCTGGTTAAGGTGAAAGCTTGAAACCAACAGAATTCTGGAACTGATCATAGAAATATCCTGAACACCATTCTTCTACCAAGCTCGTCTGCCAGAGATAAAGGCCGCCAGGAGAGCTGTCTTCCATGTAAGTAGAACATCAGAGGGATGTCCTGTAAAGGTTCAAAGGGAGCCGATTGCAAAGCTGAGAGACCCAATGGTAAGCCCAATGGAGGAGAGGAGAATCTTACTGTAGGTGGGATATGAAGAATAGCTTTCATAAATTGGGCAACATCTGGGTCTAAGGCCCAACGGACACCAGGAACTACTGGCAATTAATGAGAACTATCTGTCTATATTGAAAGTCATTGAGAAAACGACTTCTTCCCCCATCCCTTCATTACTCACTCGTACCCTCCACCACCCCAACAGGAAACATTTTATTTTACTACTTCTAAAGCCATCCTGCAGCCAAGACAGTTCTACCGAGAATCTAACCTCTGCTCCTAGGTACAATATACCTGCCTTTCCCCTTTTTGTATTTATTTGGCCATAGTTTAATGTTTATGATTTGCTGAGCAATTAGAAAAGAATGGTGGATTTTGTAACATTTTAAGAGAATTAAATGGCTGAAATGTTTATCGATTCTCCTAACTCCTTTTGTTTTCCCATCACCATCGAACCTGGCACCTTGTTGTCTACACATGACAAGAAGTGGCCAATCTCCTGTTCTTGTACAGATACAGTAACCTAAAGTGCCCCATTTTCCACCTCTTTGGATCTGTGGGAGCTATCCTAGTTTACGCCTCCTTTACAATGCATATAACTGCTTAATTCCAGACCTTCAGGATTCATGTTTATGAGTGTGTCTCCATTCTACTCCTTTCTATCCAATATGGCTGACCATTCTAGCTTGGCGAAGACCACAAGGTATGCAAGGTTTTCAGGCCTCACAGGGACTTTCTCAGCAGATTTAATAGCCAATATATTTTCATTACCCTCAGGGTTATTATCTAAAGTGAGAATTCAAAGGGAATTTAAAGTTAATTTCAAATTTAAAGTCAAAATTACCGAACTGGAAAAATGATCTAAGTCTACAATGCATTCAGTTTGGGGACTCTGACTTTAAATATGAACTTCCCTTTAGTAAATAACCCTGTATGTCAGCCTGCCGAGGAGGAGACTTGAGAGGGGATCCAGGCTGGAATAGGGGTCTGTGACTCAGCAAGTGGCTATATTTGTTCATTTATTCAATATACAATGTTACTGTTGAGATGGCTACTGGATAAGGCCATTTATCTTCTTTTTTATCTCCAGTATACACTTCCTGATTTATGAAGCCAGCTTGGGGTGTAACGTACAGCATCAAACACGCGGATATAGAATAATTAATTTTGTTGTTTTTCTTTTTATCCTTTTTTTATGGTGAATTATCTGAATTTAAATAGTCCTGATTCAATAGAGCACATATATAAATTGTTGTTTTTTTTCTTGAAAGGAAAAAAGATTGGTTGATTATAAAAACAGAATTATTTAAGAAATTCAAGAGCAGACCAATTATACCGGTGTCCTTATAATTTGTATTTAATAAGTGTGTATAACACTTTTAAATTAAGTGCTTAATGATTGCCTGATTAAATGTATAATCAAAATGCAAATTACATCTCATTTCTTGTCTTTTGGTGAACCATTTCAGTTCTGGAGGATTCTGGGATTGAAATTCCACACCAGCGGGTGTTTGTAACGCAGGGCTATAAATACATTGACGCTGTAAAGGTGAAGTGATGTAACAGGGGGGAGTTTTAATTTTGGGGTGGTAGTTGTATATCTATAAAAACAAAGTAATCAGAGATACTTTTATCCCCTCATACATTTTGATCGCATAACAGAACAGACAGATGGCTACAATTTCATACTGTGTATCAGAACGTTAATACATTGGGAGAAGCAGTTAATAACTGTGAGAGCTCAGTTAAGGTGTGAAATTATTTATTTATGTATAGAACACACAGAAGTACTGTCTCAGCTGTTATTTCGTACTTTCCGACCTTTGAAACCTTAATCAGTAAGCCGGGACACACTTTTCCCTAATTTTTAGTCCAGTTTGTTGAGTGATGGACAGGTACAGCTCCCGATAATAGTTGTCCGACTCAGCTCGAGTTTACGTCCGCTATTTTAATCTCTGAAGAAAACCATTTTCTGCCTTCAGCTGAAGAGAAAGAATTTAAGTGGAAAGTTATTGTACAGTATCAAATCAGTTATATTAGCTGAAAGTATTATTTATGGTAAATAGAATTACAGGAAGGGTATTGGGTAAGATATTGTCTATTTCGTCTCTTATTGACCTTAGCTTGTCCATCTTTGCGGCTGTATCCTTCTTCATATTCTGCATTTTCCTCTCTATTCTCCACTAACAGTCAAACCAAGATAATTATGTCAGATTTTCCGCTTGGTGAGTAATTATAATCTCTGATTGGCCTTGACAACAATTAACACTATTTTGAAATCTGAAGAAAGAGAAGCTCAAAGTATCATTAATCTGCTGAGATATTTAGACAAAACTGTGGAGGAAAAATATTTAAGAATTAAAAAAAAGAATAATGTCCTTTATTCAATTAAAATGGGATTTGTGGAGAACTAATTGCAAATTTTACTCCAAAATTCTCGACCGGTACAATTAATTATCTTTTTTCAAATTCAGCAATTTAAAATGTTGCAATTCCCTCATCATTCTTCAACTATACACCCGGCGTAAATACTCATCATTCTCCAACTATACACCCGGCATAAGGACTCATCATTCTCCAACTATACAACTGGCATAAGGACTCATCATTCTCCAACTATACACCCGGCGTAAAGAGACATCATTCTCCAACTATACACCCGGTGTAAAGACTCATCATTCTCAAACTATACACCTGGCATAAGGACTCATCATTCTTCAACTATACAACCGGCATAAGGACTCATAATTCTCCAACTATACACCGAGCGTAAATACTCATCATTCTCCAACTATACACACAGCGTAAAGACTCATCATTCCCCAACTATACACCCGGCGTAAAGACTCATCATTCTCCAATTATACACCGAGCGTAAAGACTCATCATTCTCCAACTATACACCCGGCATAAGGACTCATAATTCTCCAACTATACAACCGGCATAAGGACTCATCATTCTCCAACTATACACCCGGCATAAGGACTCATCATTCTCCAACTATACACCCAGCATAAGGACTCCTCATTCTCCAACTATACACCTGGCATAAGGACTCATCATTCTCCAACTATACAACCGGCATAAAGACTCATCATTCTCCAACTATACACAACCGGCATAAAGCATACACCCGGCATAAAGACTCATCATTCTCCAACTATACGCACCGTGAAGACTCATCATTCTCCAACTATACACCCCGTAAAGACTCATCATTCTCCAACTATACATAAAGACTCATCATTCTCCAACTATACACCCGGCATAAAGACTCATCATTCTCCAACTATACACCCGGCGTAAAGACTCATCATTCTCCAACTATACACACGGCGTGAAGACTCATCATTCTCCAACTATACACACGGCGTGAAGACTCATCATTCTCCAACTATATACCCAGCATAAAGAGTCATCATTCTCCAACTATACATACGGCGTAAAGACTCATCATTCTCCAACTATACACCCGGCGTAAAGACTCATCATTCTCCAACTATACACCCGGCGTAAAGACTCATCATTCTCCAACTATACACCTGGCGTGAAGACTCATCATTCTCCAACTATACAACCAGCATAAAGACTCATCATTCCCCAACTATACACCCAGCGTAAAGAGTCATCATTCTCCAACTATACACACGGCGTAAAGACTCATAATTTTCCAACTATACACACGGCGTAAAGACTCATCATTCTCCAACTATACAACCGGCATAAGGACTCATCATTCTCCAACTATACACCGAGCGTAAAGAGTCATCATTCTCCAATTATACACCCGGCGTAAAGACTCCTCATTCTCCAACTATACACCCGGCGTAAAGACTCATCATTCTCCAACTATACACCGAGCGTAAAGACTCATCATTCTCCAACTATACAACCGGCATAAGGACTCATCATTCTCCAACTATACACACGGCGTGAAGACTTATCAATCTCCAACTATACACCCGGCGTAAAGACTCATCATTCTCCAACTATACACATGGCGTAAAGACTCCTCATTCTCCAACTATACACCCGGCATAAAGACTCATCATTCTCCAACTATACACCCGGCATAAGGACTCATCATTCTCCAACTATACACCCGGCGTAAAGACTTATCATTCTCCAACTATACAACTGGCATAAGGACTTATCATTCTCCAACTATACACACGGCATGAAGACTCATCACTCTCCAACTATACACCCGGCGTAAAGACTCATCATTCTCCAACTATACACCCGGCGTAAAGACTCATCATTCTCCAACTATACACACGGCGTAAAGACTCATCATTCTCCAACTATACAACCGGCAAAAGGACTCATCATTCTCCAACTATACACACGGCATGAAGACTCATCATTCTCCAACTATACACACGGCATGAAGACTCATCATTATCCAACTATACACCCGGCGTAAAGACTCATCATTCTCCAACTATACACACGGCGTAAAGACTCATCATTCTCCAACTATACAACCGGCATAAGGACTCATCATTCTCCAACTATACAACCGGCATAAGGACTCATCATTCTCCAACTATACACACGGCATGAAGATTAATCATTCTCCAACTATACACACGGCACGAAGACTCATCGTTCTCCAACTATACACCGAGCGTAAAGACTCATCATTCTCCAACTATACAACCGGCATAAGGACTCATCATTCTCCAACGATATACCCGGCGTAAGGACTTATCATTCTCCAACTATACACCTGGCGTAAAAAAAGACTGACCATTCTCCAACTATATATCCGGAGTAAAGATGGTCTACTGTGTTCTATGGGTTCTGAGCTCAAAGACCACTTTGAAGCCAACACTTACTGTATAGACTGAGAAAATTTTAAAGGGGAACTACCTCTGCCATGGAAAGTACACAGTGAATTAAGCATTGAAAATTGCCTATAATCAGTGGTGAGCTTTGAGATTAGATGCTTCATTTTCCTTTAAATTATTTTCTGATAACGATAATCTAGTTCAGCTCAGGCGCAGCCAGAGAACACAGTACATTGGAGGAAGAGACATAGATACCTTGTTCTATTTCTCCTCTTCACTGTTTGCTCTCTCTATGCTGATTGCCAGGTACAAAGGACAGAGCTTAAAACAATGAATGACAGGAATGAGTGTCGCAGCTTTCTATATTTAAAGGGACACTATAGTCACCCAGACCACTTCAGCTCAATGAAGTGGTCTGGGTGCCAGGTCACCCAGGTTTTAACGCTGCATCTGAAAACATAGCAGTTTCTGATAAAGTGCTATGTTTACATTGCAGGGTTAATCCATCCTCTAGTGGCTGTCTTCCTGACAGCCGCTAGAGGTGCTTCTGCGACACTGGATGCAAAAATTGCATTGAGCACGCAGAATGTCCATAGGAATGCTTTGAGTAATGCTTTGCTATGGGCGAATTGAATGCACACGCCGCTCTGGTTGCGCATGCGTATTCGGCTCCGCTTGAGAGCTGACGTCGGTGGGGGAGGACAGGTCACCAGCGCCGAGAGATCCCGGCGATGGATTAAGGTAAGTGGCTGAAGGGGTTTTTACCCCTTCAGCCCAGCGGGAGGGGGCCCTGAGGACTATATAGTGCCAAGAAAAAAAGTTTGTTTTCCTGGCACTATAGTGATCCTTTAAAGTTATTTTGAGACATTAAAAATACCTATTTGTTAAACAGAGGGGTTAATTATATGTTATATTAAAATCCGGGAAAGGGATGGTGCCCTTTAAATCCGGAGGAGGACAGACTGTATTAGATGAAGTCAGGCTCTGTCACTCGGTGGAGTTCCTGTGATGGAATCGCTGCAGTGCAATAAAGCATTTTAATATCATTTATACTGCCGTAACATTCTAATACAATGCAACCTTTAGATAACATCCCAACGGCACGTCTGCAGATTTCAGGGAGATATCTTAAACCTTCATATAACTCAGGATATTGGACGTATAACATTAAGGCCCGTGTTATGTTATTAAAATGATATATTAATAGGCGTCTCCTTAACCCTTTCAGCATCACGGCCAGGCAATCGCTTATGTTCTGGACAAGTCTTGAAAGGGTTAAACATACACAACCTGGGGTCAATACGTATAGGTTTACGAGGTTGCTTTGTCGTTACAGCAGAGACTAAGAATTTAAATTTAATTTGTATGAATATTTGTTTGTAAGATATTTGATTATTCTGTCCTGTAAGAGCAGGATTAGAAAATGATAGCTGACTCCCAAAATGTACATCAGGTGAAGATATACACATGATGTCATAGGTTGTGCATGATGTCATAGATTACATGTGATGTTATAGATTGAACATGATGTCATAGATGGCACATGATGTCATAGATTAGACATGGAGTCATAGATGGCACATGATGTCATAGGTTGTACACATGGAGTCATAGATTGCACAGGATGTCATAGATTGTACACATGGTGTCATAGACTGCAGTGATGTCATAGATTGTACTTGGAGTCATAGATTTGCGTGATATCATATATTGCACATTATGTCCTAGATTACACGTGGAATCATAGATTGCACAAGATGTCATAGATTGTACACATGGTATCATAGACTGCAGTGATGTCATAGATTGCACTTGGAGTCATAGATTTGTGTGATGTCATAGATTGCACATTATGTCCTAGATTACACATGGAGTCATAGATTGCACAAGATGTCACCATGTGATACATTCTGATTTTTCATTTCAAGGAACATTCTATTACTCCCTAGAATGCAGTAATAGAATGCAGCCGTAGAATGCAATAATAGAATGCAGTAATAGAATGCAGCCGTAGAATGCAATAATAGAATGCAGCTGTAAAATGCAATAATAAAATGCAGCCGTAGAATGCAGTCCTAGATTGCACCCATAAAATGCACATAATGTCACAATGTAATGCATTGTATGATTTCTCATTTCAAGGAACATCCCATTGCTCCGTAGAATGTAGTCATAGATTGCAGCCAATTACTTTCCTGTGCACCAAAGCAGCGTCTTCATTAGTTTTATTCCCTAAATCAGGGCTCTGCGGAGAACCGGAAAATTGCAGAACTTAAGCCAAAATAGCTGAAACAGAAACATACAGCAATGCAGGGAGTTTGCCCAATCATTTCAATCCCCTTTCGGTTTTACTCAGTTCCCACCAGGTTAACTCACTGCATGGTGAATAGTGGGGAATCGTACAATGGGGAAACTCAGGCCAAAATAGTCAAATTAGGACCAAATCGGCTATTTTGACCTGAGTGGTGTTTTCCTATTTTCAGCTGGATAAATTCACTGTTTAGTAAATAAAACCCATTGGTGAATTCCTAACAAACTGTCAGTTTTTATAACCTTACATATTTTCACTAAATACTCTGAAGCAGCTCACCTGGTGAAACTCCCTTGGCCCCATCTATACATCATATGGACTACACAGGGCAAAACACAATGATTATTACTACTATTATTATTATTATTATTACTTTTATTCTATACAGACATCTAGTTCAGTGTTTAGTGAATAGTTCGATATGTTTAGACGTGGTTAATGGATGAGATCTTGTCTCTGCCATGCCAGGTGTCCACATGCTAAGTTTAGCAGCGGTGGCACAGCTGAGATAAGAGCTCCCCTCACTAATGTCTAGGCGGTTAGCAAAACGTGGGGTTTTAGTTTGTGGTCCGTAGCGCTGGGGCCACCGACCTACTCCCTCGTGGTCAGCAGCTGCTCCGGAAATGGCCAGTGGAAGAGCCTGAGCCCAGCCAATGTCTGAAGGGAAGTGAGAGCGAGTCGAGAGTTCTCTCTCTGATAAGATCCTGAGAAAGATCTTCTGCCCATCTGTAGAGCAGGAAACAAGCCCTCACCAGACCTCCTATCATTATCTGCAGAACCTCTGCCTTTCCTGTCTTCACCTTCCTCCCCCTGGGCTGCGTACAGCCTGATTTCCGAGCCTGACCAGTGCCAGCGTCACGCCATGGAACAGGGAAAACGCTGAGGCCAGAGCTTAGTATAGGTCAGAGCCGCACAATGACAGACACTCTATCTCTGTAACGAGTCAGGGATACTTTTAGATTATATTATTTCTCACTTTCCTTAGAAACAAATAGAAGTAACGGTTTATTTATTTCATTTGTAGTTTTATCATTTAATCATTTTGTTTTGTTGAATTCATTTATAACGTTGAATTCATTTATAACGTTGCTGCCCGTCTTCCAATAAATTGCAAGCTTTTTTGGAGAGTGTGAAATGACATATTTACTCCTCCCTCGTCCCCACTTTCAGTTTGCCGTATAAGTTGTTGGAGTCTTTATTAATGAATTTGTCCATATTTTGTAGCAATTTCCACTTTAGGATATTTTACAATCTGTGGGTTGAGGAGGATCTATTTCCACTCCAGAAAACAAATTCCAACAGGTTGGCAGACTGTACGTTTTGGCTGTGGGTGAATAAGATCCTTGTAAAAAAATATTATGTCTCACAAAGATCTCTTTACAGAGGAATCTGTCTCCTTAAATGTTCGTTCAGAAGTGGATTTTGTTCTAAGTTTGACGGATTTTAACCCTGCGTAGCTGTTTACTTTCTTGTGCCTTGTGTGGCAAATCTTTAAGAATTATTACTGACCTCATTTCATGTCTTCTCTCCATCTTTTGCTGCCCGTCATATCAAAATCCTATCAAATGGACGGAATAAATAAATTGGGGAGAAATAAGTATTTTAATATGATTACAGTGGATGCCCCCAGCATGCTGAACCGTTAGATCTATACGAATAGCTTTAGCATGATGGGGCATTCAGCATTGAATGATTATTGCACTATAACTGCAGCATATAACGCAGCGCTACCAACAGGGTTATCCACAAAACCACGAACTGAAGAGAACTGGCAAATTTTAGGCAAAATAATAGAAGCCGAATCGAGCGTAAAATCTGCATTTTTGGCAGAATTTATCAGCAAATTTCTAGTTTAGTGAATGCATGCCGGATTCAGCTATGTTTGATTACATGGTAATTACCAAACGCTGAAAACGGGGCTGGAGAATTGACTCCTGAGGATGGAATCTGATCTAGAAGACGGAAGACAAACATTTGTCCAAATGTTACATTATTATTATTATTATTTTATTATTTATATAGCACCATCAGATTCCGTACCGCTGTACAATGGGACACTGATCCTTTATGGAGTTAAAGAGTTTGTTTTTTCTGTCATCTCGTTTCCAAAGATTCCTTGCCAGCACGTGGAAGGATTAGTTACAGATCCGTCGCTGCTTTGCGTTACTCTGACGCTCAGTTTTGGTTAAATGTCTCCCTTTACAAACAATCTTTGGGGACTAATTCCAGATAACGTCTCAGCCAGTCAGAATGCGACAGCTATACGATGCGTACGGAGAGAGAGGCTTGCGCAGAGGATATAAAATACTAGCGTGCATTCAGTTCAGCACCTTCACTGAGATGTTAATTAAATGAAAATTAGGCCATCTGTTCGTGTGACAATGAAACTATAAAAGGTGATTAAACGGAAACTAAGTTTTTTTATATATGTAAATTTATTTATATTTCTTTTAGATGATTTAACTGAATATATGTCTTGGCATAAAGGGTTTAATGGAAGAAAGATGGAGAAGATTTAATTCACTAACCATTTATTTGAGATTAGTAAATATTGCTGAAACACCGGGGGCTTGTGCTCAAAGTATAATTCCATAACCCCCACACTAACAGCGAGGTGGGACGCTAAACCATATCCCGCCTTTTTATGTTATGTCCCCACCTTTGTAAATCGTGTCCCCTCTTCTCTACCCATAACCAGCTGCCGTTGCTCTCCAGGATCCTAAAGAAACAATCTACGAAGCCAGGTAGTCAGTCTGATCCTGCCACTACCGATCTAATAGAGGGGTATCAGCAACGTTCTATTTCCCAGTACCTCCTCCTGACAATCACCTGGGGGGCACCACCTCCTCCGGCTAAGTTCTACACCTGCGATCTATCTACATATAGGAGGCGGCTGCTTTGAGAGGTGGCTCCCTGATGTACATTTAAAAATAAAAGCACTAATGTCCTGTTACATGATCCACCAACTGTTCACATCCGGGGCTACAGATCCCCACACCTGTGGCTTCTGCCCCGAAGCTCCTTCTGCCCCGAAGCTCCACCAGCAGTGCCTGTGATGACCAGGTAAACATGTACGTCAGAGAAGCATATTAGAGCTCAGTGATGGTATCGTTAGGAAGGCGCATGTATTTACAATATCCACACTGTTTCATTAAACTGAAATGGAGCCGTTTCCATTATAGGAAAGTGTCGATTCAGCATTCATGGTTACGTATTGTCATTATAGTTTAATGTATTTTACAATTTTATGTTCAAACTGTGGTCTTGCGAATTTTGACAAATATCACTGTTTGTGCCTCCATTTTATTGTGCTAGAAATTAATAAAAAAACGAACCTTTTAATATTGCCCATTTTAACCCATTATGCTCTTTCTCTGTGCCACGTATAGCCAGGCAGGTCACTGGCAGGACAGAAGACTATTTGTGGCACAGCGTGGGACCGGTGCTTGTCAAAATGTCCTTTTTTAGGAACAGAAAGCGCTTTTAAAAATATAGATATGAACACAATTAGTAGCATATCCCGGCCAACCTGAGGAAGGAAGCCGGGGCAGATCAGCGTGCGTTCTGGGGAGGCTCGATCCCACATCCGAGATCAGGAAATATTTTCTGACATAATCGGGAAAAATCACTCTCCCTGCGTTAACCCTTCCAGCGATATGCAGGCAGGGTTGGAACCGTACCTCACAGTGTCCAATGCTTACGTGTGGCACATTAAAGGTTAAAATTCAGACTGTTCCCAAAAAGGACCAACAGGGTTAGCAGAACCTTGTATTGTTTTCTAGGTGTTCCCTTAGGATTTACAAATACCGTCAAACTCTCCATCTTTATCTCTGCTACACCCTGAATGAAACAAAAATCAGCAAGTCGCCACAGTTTGCCAATAGTGAAAGGGTGCTATCAGCTGGGGAAATGTTTGTGGATGTCAGGACGCTGTGACGGCAGCTGTCAGTATCCGTCTATCTCTCTGTGTGTTCAGGACGTGATACTGTAACAGATCCTCTACGGATTCCTAGACACTTTGCACAGTGCGAGAAAAGTTTGTCTCTGTAGTATGCAGCAGTCATATTATGCAAAGTTATTTATTAA
This sequence comes from Pelobates cultripes, assembly GCA_933207985.1. Lineage (NCBI taxonomy): Eukaryota > Metazoa > Chordata > Amphibia > Anura > Pelobatidae > Pelobates > Pelobates cultripes. The sequence goes on along the minus strand of OW240920.1, from coordinate 146,076,958 downwards.
AGGAACAATGTAATCGCAATGAAGTTGTTATGGTGTCCCTCACGCTGGCTGACCTTTAAGGATTTAACCGTTAATGAATGGTTTAACCACAACGTTTTTAAGCTTCTCCCATCTCGCTTTTCTCCAAGTCTTGAAACAGTAAGTCTCAGACAGGGGCGCAGCTTATTGGCTTACAGTGCCAGCTGGTGCGCTAAGCCAATTAGTAGCCACCCGTTCACAAAATGGCTGCAGAAATGTGGTTGTGGTGCCTGGAGGTTCCCTTTAACAACTATTCACTAAGCAGTTCCTTTGGATTCCTCTTTGATTAATAAATAGGCCTCTCCCTGCATTGGCGGTTTGTGGGGGGGGGGGGAGAAGGGGAGAGGCAACTGGGCAATTGCACACCCACCTCCCTCCAAGAAATTGTACAATGCTCCTTCTCCCTTGCCTCCCCCCTGGCTCTCCCTCACTCTCCCATCCAGGGCCTTCCCTCCGGCCTACAGTCACATTGCTGGCAGCCGGAGGGAAGAGGACCCCGGAGCTCAGCCTGCAACCCTCACTCACACTGTACCCCCATACACTCACTGCACCCCTGAAACACACTGCCCCCATACACCCACTGCCCCCTCATACTCACTGCACCCATCATTGCCCCAACGCACACTGCACCCATCCCTCACACACACTGCCCCATACACTAACTGCACCCTTCACTCACACTGCCCCCCATACAACGCCCCCCATACTCTCACTGCACCCCTTACACACACTACCCCCCATGCAATCACTGCACCCCTCACACACACTGCCCCACACATACACACACTCACTGACCCCTCAAACACACACTGCATCTTTCTCTCTCTCTCACACACACACACTGCCCCACTCACTCATACACACTGCCCCAATACACTCACTGCACTTCCCACACACACACTGCCCCCCATAAACTCACTGCCCCATACACTCACTGCACCCCCCCCACACACTGCCCCCATAAACTCACTGCACCCCTTACACACACTGCCCCCCTCACACACACGGCACCACCCACACACGCTGCACTTCTCACTCACACACACTGCCCCTCATTCACTCACTGCACCCCTCACACACACAAACACACACACACACACTAAACCCCCCCACACACACACACACACACTGCCTCCCATAAACTCAGGGCCAGTGCAATAATTTTTGGCTACACAGACAAAGATTAATGTGCACTTCTCACACACTACACTATTTATAGACACAAACAAACTGTATCCCTCTCACACTCTGCACCCCTCACACACACTGCCCCAAACATACTCACACTGCACAGTTTGTAAATCTTGTCAGACAAGACAAACACGCCTCCTCTCAAAGTGAGCATGTTGGTTCAATGCTCTTCCAGGGCAGACCATGCGCAGAGCTCTGCTAAAGAGCTCTAGCATGAGAAAAAAGTCCTGTATTTGTTCTGCACAGTGAAAGCAAATTTAATAACATGCTTGCGCTGTGTTTCCTTGCAACTTGTCTCTGGTGTCTCTATAAACCAGGAGACAAAAGGGCCAGGAAAGAGTATTGTGCATGTGTGTATAGGGGATCCAGAGTGTGTATGTTAAGAGTGTAGTGAGTGTGTGTGTGTATATATATATATATATATATATATATATATATATTTGGAAGTATTGTGTATGTGTGAGTGCAGTGTGTCGGGGGGGGGGGCGGTTCTGTGTGTATGTGAGGGGTGCAGTATGTGTGTGTGTGTGAGGGGTACGGTGTGTGTGAGAGTGCCGTGTGTGAGTGATGGGTGTAAGAATGCCGTGTGTGAGTGATGGGTGTGAGTGTGCTGTGTGTGATGGGTGTGAGAGTGCTGTGTGAGAGAGTGTTGTGAGTGCTGTGTGAGAGAGTGCTGTGTTAGAGAGTGCTGTGTGTGATGGGTGTGAGAGTGCTGTGTGAGAGAGTGCTGTGTGTGATGGGTGTGAGAGTGCTGTGTGAGAGAGTGCTGTGAGTGCTGTGTGAGAGAGTGCTGTATATGATGTGTGAGAGAGTGCTGTGTGAGAGAGTGCTGTGAGTGCTGTGTGAGAGAGTGCTGTGTGAGAGAGTGCTGTGAGTGCTGTGTGAGAGAGTGCTATGGGTGATGGGTGTGCGAGTGCTGTATAAATGTTATTGTGTGTGTGTTTAGGGGGGGTAGATAAACAAAAACAAAAAACAGGCATTATGTCCCCCCCTCCCTTCTTACCTTTAGCCTGGGGGGACTGGCACGCTGGGACTGGGTGGCAGTGTTCCCTAGTGGTCCTCGTGGGTAAGTGAACTCTAGCCTCACAGGCTAGAGTTCACTCTCGCGAGATAAACGCGCCGGATCTCGCAAGAGGAACCCGGCGGAGCTGCAAGTTAGAGCTCCGCCGGGTCCTCCTCTCCTGGCGGCTGTCTCCCTCCCTCTCTCCCCGCCGGCGGCCGCATTTGGGCCGGTGAGGGAGAGCTTTGATCTCCCCACCGGCCCGTCGTGGCAAACAGCGGGGCCGGCGCTCGGATAGCGCCGGCCCTGCATAGACCGGGACCTCCCCTGCCGGCCTCGGCCCCACGGTCACCGCGGCCCACCGGCATTTGCCCAGTGTGCCCTATGGCCAGTCCGGGCCTGTTTATAGACACAAATAAACTGTATCCCTCACACACACTGCCCCAAACACACTCACATTGCACCTCTCACACACTACACCATTTATATACACAAACTGTATCCTCACACAAACTACACCACTCGTACACATACACTGTACCCCTCACACACTACACCACTTATACACATTCACTGTACCCCTTACACACACTGCCCCAAACATACTGACATTGCACCTCACACACTACACCATTTATAGTCACAAACAAACTATATCCCTCACACACACTACACCACTCATACACACACACTGTACCCCTCACACATTGCACCACACACTACTGCCCCTGACATGTTAGGTTAAAGTAGCCGAATTGCAAAAATATTTTAAATCAGCATTATTATTAGTTAGAATGGAAAATGAACTTTAAATTCACTATGATTTCTCAACAATGCCCACTTTAGTGACAGGCTGTAATATACAGCAAGGAATGTGTTCAATGTCTCATTTATCATTTGCACTATAGCAAAATTCAGGCTTAAATGGCCAAACTGTGACTGTAGCTTGTTGGAGAATATGTTTTACGTTCACCATTATGGCTTTAATTTTACAACTAGTTTTTAATTTGCTACCATTCACTCCACACGGATATGCCCTATTATACTTAAGATTTCAGTAACTTAGCAGGGATCCGAAGTTTTGGGAATATTTTAGTTTAGCAGAGATATGCCTTGGGTGGCAAATCCTGTGCAGAAGTCCCTCCCTTCCTCAAGCTCCGCCTCCTAATTATCCCCAGGCTTATTGTCTTCTATTACTGGGGAAGGCAACATATGCAAATTATCCCAATATGGCTGCCCCCAGTGAGGTGCAGATTATACTTTGATAATAAATATGTATCGCTTTGAAAGGCTTTCTGAGCATTCTGGGGAATGTAGTTGACGAATAGCTGCAGTGCCAAGATTAGCTGCTACTGATACATTAACCCTCAATAACATTGCTATTTATTTTTATTTTAAACTGGCTGGATAAACACTACCCCCCATGCACACTACACTTCATCATTTATATTCATATTATAAATACAGAGCTTAGGAGGTGTAAATCGAGGTCTTGTTAAATCTTCGCCACACAATATATTGGTAATGTTTCATTTCCAGCGCTTTGTTTCTATTCACAAATGAGTCCTGGGTGTTCTATCCCCCAAATCAGGCTTTATTTATTTTTTAGAGCCCTGAAAATCACAGGGTTTATCTAGCACTGTGCCCCCATCGCCAGCATTAACCCCTTCCTAACTGCACATTTCAAGATGCTAATCTTGCTGTTGACGAGGTGTGTCAGAGCGAATTAAAACGGGCTGATTCAGGTCACTTTTTATGGAGAGTCGCACACTCTGAGATTGATTTCACAAAGAAGGGAATTACCTGTCAATCCGTGCAACAGCCAGAAACAGATTGTCAGCTGTGTGATCACTAAACTAATGTGTAAATTCACAGAGCGCTAACAGCCGGGATTTGTAACAATTATTGTGAAGGAGTTGTGGGCAGTAACTGTGTCTGTTAAACATGTTCCCTCCATTACTGCTCCCTGTAATAAAGCACAACTACCACTTTCTGAGTAAGTCACCAAGCGACATTCTGGCGATTACTGACAGTGGGTGATCAGTTCCACAGGCTATAAGTGCCCCATTTTAGTGCACCAGCCATGGAGGTATTTTCCCTAACTTTTCTTTGTGTCTTTGTTTTATATAAGCAACTTGCCAGCTGTAACACAGGGATGGGAATGAGTGAATGGGGCGTTTTGTGCTAGCACCCCTCCACAGAAACATAGAATGTGACGGCAGATAAGAACCATTCGGCCCATCTAGTCTGCCCAATTTTCTAAATACTTTCATTAGTCCCTGGCCTTATCTTATAGTTAGGATAGCCTTATGCCTATCCCACGCATGCTTAAACTCCTTTACTGTGTTAACCTCTACCACTTCAGCTGGAAGGCTTTTCCATGCATCCACTACCCTCTCAGTAAAGTAATACTTCCTGATATTATTTTTAAACCTTTGTCCCTCTAATTTAAGACTATGTCCTCTTGTTGTGGTAGTTTTTCTTCTTTTAAATATAGTCTCCTCCTTTACTGTGTTGATTCCCTTTATATATTTAAATGTTTCTATCATATCCCCCCTGTCTCGTCTTTCCTCCAAGCTATACATGTTAAGATCCTTTAACCTTTCCTGGTAAGTTTTATCCCGCAATCCATGAACCAGTTTTGTAGCCCATGGATCAGCGCAGCTAAGAGGAATAGGCCTTGACAGAGCCAGGAGGTAGGCATAGCAGCCACAGGAATTTAGTGACAGCTAGCATGCTGGGTAGGGGGGAGCCATAAGGGGAGTATTTATACCAGCCATTATAGGAAGTGGCCATTTTAACTGAACCTAAGCTTACCTGTCAGTTGTGAAAGCTGCCTGCCCTGGAGGGAGAAGGCAGCATGGAGGCAGCATAGCAGAACAGGCAGCATGGAGGCAGCATGAAGAACAGGCAGTACTGAGACAGGAGACAGCATGGAGATACAGGAGAGGCTGGTATGAGCTGCTACTACATGATCACTCCCATCAGCAGCATGGAGGCAGCATAGAAGAACAGGCAGCATGGAGGCAGCATGTAGAACAGGCAGTACTGAGACAGGAGACAGCATGGAGATACAGGAGAGGCTGGAATGAGCTGCTACTACATGATCACTCCCATCAGCAGCATGGAGGCAGCATAGAAGAACAGGCAGCATGGAGGCAGCATGAAGAACAGGCAGTACTGAGACAGGAGACAGCATGGAGATACAGGAGAGGCTGGAGTGAGCTGCTACTACATGATCACTCCCATCAGCAGCATGGAGGCAGCATAGAAGAACAGGCAGCATGGAGGCAGCATGAAGAACAGGCAGTACTGAGACAGGAGACAGCATGGAGATACAGGAGAGGCTGGAGTGAGCTGCTACTACATGATCACTCCCATCAGCAGTATGGAGAACAGGCAGTACTGAGACAGGAGACAGCATGGAGGGACAGGAGAGGCTGGAATGAGCTGCTACTACATGATCACTCCCATCAGCAGTATGGATTCGGCACCCAGCCAGGAGGCAAGAGGGTTGGACAGCACCGGGAAGCGGCCGGCGCCGCGGTGCCGGTCAGGCGAGGACGGCCGCGAAGCGCGGGCCTGCTGGTAAACGCGCCCCACCCAAGATGGCGGCAGGCAGCACAGGAACCCCAGAGGAGGGCTCCAGCACGGCGGGAATGGCGGCCGGGAGAGCGGAGGAACACGTGGTCGGCAGCACTTCAGTGAGGCGTCCCGGTGAGTCCACTCTGGTCACTGAGGGGCAGGGGGCGGGCGGGACGCGGGATGTTCCAGCGCAGGCGGCCCCCCAGCAACCCAGGGGTGGCCTGGTCAGCGGGACCAGCTCGCGGGCGGCCTTAGGTGTGGCCGGGACGGGCGACAGTGCCAGGCATAGGGAGGAGGGACGGCAGGATCGGACAGGGAGCGGCAGAGGTTCCAGCGGGCTGCCAGGGGGTGCAAGGGGCATCTGAGCCAGGCGCAGCGGCCAACAGATGGCCAGGTACAGCGGAGAAAGGGGACACACGCAGTACAGCGCGGGATAGGGAAGTCAGTAGCAGTGGAAGGTTGGGCCCCTCAGGCTGCTCTCACGGGGGGCACCGCAGCGGGACCAGGGAGCGGGAGGAGTACAGACGGGAGCGGCGCAGCGGTGGCGCCAGGCCCGGCAGCAGCAGGAGGTCAGCTGATCGGCAGTGGAGCAGGGACAGGAGTCCATCGCATAGCAGGCGCAGTGGTTCCAGGACCAGCTGCAGGGCGGGGAGAAGGAGGTCCGCGTCCAAGGACGGGCGGGGGCGGAGGCGGCGCAGCGCATCTGGGTCATCGGGTGACAGTGCACTAGGACAGCAGCGGGCCCCCAGGAGCAGGGAAGCTAGGCCGGCAAGGCGGTGCGAAGCTTGGAATTGCGGAGAAGAGCGTAGGGAGGAAGGACGGGTAGGGGCCCAGCAGTACAGACTACCCAGGTTGTCTTCTCCTTACAGGTCGCAGAGCACTACCCCTACGGTCCTGAGGAGGGATCAGGCGGATGGGAGTCGGCGTCAACCGGATGCTCCGGAGCCTGAACGGGTGGACGGAAGGTCGGCAACCCCGGAGCCTGGCACGGCCGGGGTCTCCAACGGTGAGTCCATATCTGCACAACACTCCGGACAGTTATTGGGCTATTTAAAAACACTATTGGAGGCATGGTCAGGGAAGGGGGAATCACCATTACAGTTCGGAAAGGTATGGTCCCCTGACACGGCGGTTAAGGCAATAGGGGCGGGGGTCCAACCGGCGAGCGGAGGCGAGGTAAGCGAAGCGGTAGTGGCGTCCGGTGCGGCGGATGGGGGGGCTGAGTCGGCGGTCGGGTGTGGCGACATTTCGGACGCGGCACGTCAAAACGTACACGTATCTTTTGCGGGCCCCCTAGGTTGTCACCTGAAATTAGAGGTTAAAGAAAAGATTTGGAAGGGGGAGTTCATGGAAAATTTTTCTTTGCTCCCTTTGGAGGAATTCCTAGACTTGAAGGAGGAGGATAAGAAGGACGCCAAGAAGGAGGAAGAAGAAAAAAGGCGGAGGTATCGCAAGATACCGAAGACTTTGGGGAATTGGCTGAGGGCGTTCTGCATCCTGGCTAGTGTGATAGGGAAAAAAAAAAAAAAGGCCAGGGAACTGTGCGCAACTGTTCTGCTACTTGGATGGGATAGGCGATGCGTATCGGACGTATGGGGGCCTAGCGTGGTGGAAATATGATGAGCAGTTTCGGCAACGCTTGGCGGCCAACCCTACCATGCGGTGGGACCAAATGGACCTGCCGCTATGGATGAGGATTATGATGGCGCAGAAGGCTGCGCCCTTTCTCGGGGCAGCTGGGACAGCCTCAGGCGTGGCTGTGCCAGCGGGACAAAAGAAGGGCCTGTGCTGGACGTACAACGAGGGTCACGGTGCCAGCAGATGCTTCAAGAAAGGTAAGCTCAATGCAGGGGGTGGAACCGCAGGGGTGGCGGCCACCTCGGCTGCAACTGGGGGCGTCCCCAGTGAGGTTAGGAGCGATGTTGCCTTGGCTAAGGCAATACGCTAACCAGGAGGATGCAGCGTTCCTGTGGCGGGGTTTTAGGGAGTGCTTCGTGATCCCCTTCACGGTTAAGGAACCAGGGGCGGTTTGTGCCAATCTTAAATCGGTGCAGGAACGCCCGGAGGTAGTGCGGGAAAAGATGGCCAAAGAGGTCCTTTTGGGGAGGATGGCGGGGCCGTTCCCGTATCCTCCTATAGCGGAGTTGCGGATATCCCCACTTGGAGTGGTCCCTACAAAAGAGGCTGGCAAGTTTAGGTTGATTCATCATTTATCGTATCCTAAAGGGTCATCGGTGAATGATGACATCGACGCAGCACTCTGTTCAGTATCTTACACATCATTTGACAGGGCAGTCGAGTTGGTACGGAGAGCTGGGCGGGGAGCGCTGATGGCAAAGGTGGACGTGGAGGCAGCGTTTCGGCTGCTTCCCATACACCCGTCATGTCATCACCCTTGGGGTGTTGTTTTGAAGGGGGCTTCTTTGTGAATCTGTGCTTGCCGATGGGTTGTTCCATCTCGTGCGCCTATTTCGAGAAGTTTAGCACTTTTCTGGAATGGGTAGTGCGACGGGAATCGGAGGGGGGCACGGTTGTGCATTACCTGGACGACTTCTTATGTGTCGGCCCTCGAGGCTCAGACCGGTGCAAGCAGATACTACGGGTGTTCCAATGGGTAGCGCAGACGATGGGGGTTCCTTTGGCGGAGGACAAGACCGTGGGACCCGCCACGTGTCTCAGTTTTCTGGGTTTGGAGATCGATTCGGAGATCGGGGAATGTAGATTACCACAGGACAAGTTGCGCAAGCTGAAAGACTTGGTGCACACAATTGGGAGAGCACGGAAGGTGACGCTGAGGGGATTACAGTCTCTGGTAGGGAGCCTGAACTTTGCGTGCAGGGTCATACCCATGGGGAGGGTTTTCTGTAGACGATTGGCGCGGGCGACGAGCGGGATACGGATGCCGTCACACTATATCAGGGTTTCCGCGGACATGAGGGCGGACTTAGAGGTTTGGGATCGTTTTTTGAGGGACTTCAATGGCAAGGCCTTTTTTCGGGAGCAAGTGGTGTCTTCGGAAGCAGTGGGGCTGTTTACGGACGCTTCGAGACGCCATGCTTGGAGGATCGATACAGAATCCTATGGCACCGGGCAGAGGGACTGCCTATGTGAACGTTTGAGATATGTGGGACAAGGCGGTTGGTTTCACTGTGGGGGCCCAGTCAAAGGAGGGGCGAAGGGATACCTTGCGGTGGTTCCTAAGCCGTTTGTTTGTTCAGCGTTAGCTCCATCAGCAAGGGACAGGAGCATGGTGGCATTGTCGTTAGGGTTTAAACTGACTGATTGGGAGGAAGTGACGGAACGTTGTCACGTCCGTCAGGCATCGCGGGTCTTACGGAGAGATATGAAATATGTCGGTGGCGGGTTTCCTTGGGTAACGCAACGCCTGGTGGTGTATTACCCTACTTTTGCAGTGAGTTTGCTTGCGGTGGCCTTTTCGGAGGCTTGGGGCAATTTGGATTGGGGAACTGGTGAGTGCCTTCGGGCAGGTGTTGGGGAGTTCTACACTTGGTTGTCGAACCTTAGTCGGTTAAGGTAACGATTCAGTAGGGTTGTTCAAGAACGAATGTGTCTGGTAAAGGAGGTTTGGTAAAGCTATATTCCCTGCCGGGGTCAGGGGTACGCCCGGTGTTAAGCGCATCATGCTACTTGGAGCTTTGCCCGGACATCCCGGGTGGCTTACTGGTAAAAGGGGACAGATCGGTGCTGTCACGATTCAATTCCCGCAGGTGTTTGTTCGAAGGGGTTTGACAATGTTGGGTTTGGATCCCGGGCACTTTGGGACCCATTCTTCCCAGGTGATGGCGGTAACAGAGGCACCCCACCTGGTTTTAAGTGAGGACCTAGGGAAACGTTTAGGCAGGTGGGAGTCAGTACGGTTTAAGTCCTGTTTCAGGCCAGTCTATTTGGTTTAATGGCTATGGACGTATGGGTTTGTGTTTGGGGCTATGCCGTGTCGCTAATTACTTTCGTTTCAGGTTTGGTGACATGGTTGGTGGGTCATTCTTATATCTAAGGGGCACAGATGGGAGCCGCGTTTCAGTTCAAACGTAACTGGGCTTTCCTTTGAAATTGGTGGAGCAGGAGTGGTTTTGCTTTTCAGGGATTTTGGTGGCAAGACATTAGGGGAGAAATTTTTCCGGGAGGTAACAAAGGGTACTTTCCAGGACACTCTGGATATTGGCATGGTCCCGGAAAAGGAATTGATCAGGTGGAGGCAGAGGGAGGTGGACCAGCTATGGGAGCTGGCCACGGGTGTGGTGGTGGTGCGGTCCGAGATGGTTCCTTGGTTACATTGGAGACATACTACGTACCCGGCCGTGGTAGCTCGGTGTCGAGGACGACTTAATAAAAAATTGATGGCAGTATTTATCAGAGGTGGGGGCGGTGTAACAGTGAGACACAACGAATTGGGAAGAAAGCTCCCTGGGTACTCCAGGTGGGATGGGATACATTTTCGGATGTAAGGTGTGATCTGTTTAAATTGGGCCTTCAGGAAGGCATTCAACAGGCCTTATTCCGGTGTGGTGGGGGTCGCTCAGGAGCTTTAGGTGTCAAGTCCTGAGCTGTGGCGGGGAATGGCCTGGTTAAATCGGAAGGTAGATGGAGGAGAAAGTGGGCATCCTGAGGTTTAGTGTGGATTGGGCAGTGTTGCACGTGGTTGGTAGGTTCGAGCCCGTCGGTGGCTCCGAACCTGGGGGTGTGGTGGTGTCTTGGTACACCATACACTGGAACTGGTGGGTAGCGGTGTCTTGGTACACCCCTACAATGGATATGGTGGGTAGCGGTGTCTTGGTACACCCCTACAATGGATATGGTGGGTAGCGGTGTCTCGGTACACCCCTACAATTTAACCTGGTGGGAATGTGGTCAAATTGGACGGCCAGTTTCTGTGTTAACATGTTATTTATATTGTTATCTATTGTTATTATTGTGGGGTCATTGCTAGGGGTATGTTATGTATATGGGGGAGGTTAACATTATTAAAATTTGTTGGCAATGACCCCATTTGTTATTCCTTAATTATTTATTAATAATTTAATAAAGCTGTGGACAAATTATTTCCAACAGTATAACCTGTGTCCGTGTTTTAATGGGGGTTTGGGTAAGGTTAGCGCATATGCCGGCAAATCCGACTGTGCGCCTGTCATGTAGCCCATGGATCAGCGCAGCTAAGAGGAATAGGCCTTGACAGAGCCAGGAGGAAGGCATAGCAGCCACAGGGGAGTATTTATACCAGCCATTATATGAAGTGGCCATTTTAACTGAACCTAAGCTTACCTGTCAGTTGTCCCTCCCACACTCCCTGTATTTGGTTAGGTTAGTTGATTTCCCGTTTTTTCACAGCAGCGGGAAATGGCCTGGTTAAATCAGAGGGTAGATGGAGGAGAAAGTGGGCATCCTGAGGTTTAGTGTGGATTGGGCAGTGTTGCATGTGGTTGGTAGATTCGAGCCCGTCGGTGGCTCCGAACCTGGGGGTGTGGTGGTGTCTTGGTACACCCTACACTGGAACTGGTGGGTAGCGGTGTCTTGGTACACCCCTACAATGGATATGGTGGGTAGCGGTGTCTTGGTACACCCCTACAATGGATATGGTGGGTAGCGGTGTCTCGGTACACCCCTACAATTTAACCTGGTGGAAATGTGGTCAAATTGGACGGCCAGTTTCTGTGTTAACATGTTATTTATATTGTTATCTATTGTTATTATTGTGGGGTCATTGCTAGGGGTATGTTATGTATATGGGGGAGGTTAACATTATTAAGATTTGTTGGCAATGACCCCATTTGTTATTCCTTAATTATTTATTAATAATTTAATAAAGCTGTGGACAAATTATTTCCAACAGTATAACCTGTGTCCGTGTTTTAATGGGGGTTGGGGTAAGGTTAGCGCATATGCCGGCAAATCCGACTGTGCGCCTGTCAAGTAGCCCTTCTCTGAACCCTCTCTAAGGTATCAATATCCTTCTGAAGATACGGTCTCCAGTACTGTGTACAATACTCCAAGTGAGGTCTCACCAGTGTTCTGTACAATGGCATGAGCACTTCCCTCTTTCTACTGCTAATACCTCTCCCTATACAACCAAGCATCCTGCTAGCATTTCCTGCTGCTCTATTACATTGTCTGCCTACCTTTAAGTCATCAGAAATAATCACCCCTAAATCCCTTTCCTTATATGTTGAGGTTAGGACTCTATCAAATATTCTGTACTCTGCCCCTGGGTTTTTACGACCAAGATGCATTATCTTGCACTTATCCACATTAAATGTCAGTTGCCACAATTCTGACCATTTTTCTAGTTTACCTAAATCATTTGCCATTTGGCTTATCCCTCCAGTTTTACACTTGGCCGTATTTACCTGACATCGGAGATGTGTGAGAAATTGCAGCAATTATTATCTCTGATCAGGATTTCTGCCATAAATCAGCAGCAGTTTAAATAAAATAAAAAGAGATTACACTGAGCTGAAGTCTTTGTATTTATTTATTTATCAAAGTAACTATTTCACTGCCTTGTATTCCATCACGTAATTGATTTCACTTCCTTTATAAATATTTGCAGAAACATAACATACAGGGATATCATTTCTAATTAGTGGGGTAATAGCTGCTTGATCCAAGGAGACATCTGACTGCTATTTTGGGGTCAAGAAGGAATATTTTCCTAGTTTGTATCAAAATTGGAAACGCTTCAGACTGGGGTTTTTCCTTCTTTTGGATCAACAGCAAAAATCAAATGTGAGAAAGGCTGAATTGGACGGACACTATAACTATGTGACTATGTAACTCTGTCATCAAATTAAAATATAAGTGAAAGAATTGTGTAGGACAAGTTAATTTCTAAGAACTGACTAGACGTCTCTTTTAATAATAATAATGGCTGGATATCACCTGAAATCGCACAGGGGGGAATATCTGGGATAACCTGGAGAGAGAAGGATTTGGGTAGCTCTACTTAATATATGAATTACTTGTTTATTTAGAACCCAGACCAGATTCCTTGAGTTAGGCACCTCCCCCCTTCATACACCAAATTCATCATTTTGGGCCCTTCAAGTGTGAGCGCATGTGTTCAATGCATTTACTGCAGCACCAGGCATGCATCACAGAGCATGTCAGACCAGCAGGACTGTTCAATTTGCAGTGCTTTTTGACTTGCTGCAGATACTGTCATCCAGGCACACATTCTCTTTATCCCAGATTGAGTGTCTGGCATTCATCACTCGGGGAACCAGAACCTCCTGTGCGGGTCTCATACATGTCAGAGTAGGCGAATCCACCAAGTACCCCATTACAAATGTCCTGGGTAGTATAGAAATCTGAGCAGACCCTCTGGAAGCCATTTACGCTGTGTATAATGTAGACGGAGTCTGTATCTGTTATCTGAAGGAGCGATCAGGACCCAGCAGTATTGGGGGCACTTTCAGGTGGGGTCCTAAAATAGTGTGGTTATTCAGCTTGACTAAACCCCCTTGTGTGTTAAGATTTTAAACGTTATGCTATTTGCGCAAAGCTAACACATTCTTATCGTGGCACAAAATACCACACCCTGGTCTAGAATTAATTAAATTACCCAGTTTCTCCATAAAATACATGTCATTTCTTCAAGTGGGATAATAGAATGGTAGATTATATTTATATAAATTGCCAAAACAACCAGAGTATTGCAGTTTGCAATGATATCTTTTTTTATTAGACTAAATATATATAGATGAGTCTGAAATTTTTCCAAATCTTTCTGCCTAAGTTTTGCAAAATGATTTCAGATCGATTCACTGTAATTCTTTATCTTTGTAAATAAACCTCTGCGTCGTTATCGGATAAGACTATCCAGCAACTCCCATGGTCCTCCCAGAATCCACCGCTATGCTGTGGCTGAGAATGACATATCAAGAAAGCAGCGACCTATTGGCTTTCCCTGTATATTATTATTATTATTGCCATTTATATAGCGCCAACAGATTCCGTATCTCTTTACAATATTACGAGAGGGGGGGATGTAACTATAAATAGGACAATTACAAGAAAACTTACAGAAACGATAGGTTGAAGAGGACCCTGCTCAAACGAGCTTACATTCTATAGTAAATCTGTATATTCTACAAGTGACTGGTCTCTGTCTATAAACTATTTTGTCATTACTATTACATATGTTTATATGCATTTGAAAATTCAGCTCCGATTGTTCTTGTGTCAATATTTTTCCGGAATCGGTCACAGGACACTGATTTATAGCCAACTTTGAAATTTGTTCTTAAAAACTAATTTCCTTTGACATAATCAAAGCCAGCTGTTTCGCCGCTGCTCCGGTGCCAAAACAAATCTGCCTCTTTGTGACAGACAATCCAACCTTACTTTATTGGGGATCAGTTTTTTAACACCCCCTCTGGCAGCCCCCTGTCCTCCTGCCCTAATATACACAATGCGGCTGCGTTTTAACCCATGGAGGACACGTCTGTTAAAATGACAGAGATTCCTGCGCTGTTTGGGTGGGGGCTACAAATCCTCAGAGTTTCCATTTTGAAGAGATTCAGGAATTGAAGGGAAGGTCTAATTTGTCCTGTTTACAGAAATCCAATGTAAATTAGCCTTGCTCAATAGTATTTGAGTCTGTCTGACGGAAAGAAGTGTTTGCAATGTATTAAAAAGACGCAGGAAGAGGGCAAGAAATAGGCAGACCCTTCAGAGGACTGTTTAGCTGTCTACGGGTCTGATCCCTTTATGCGGCCTGTAACTTTAAGGGACACTGCAAGCTGGAGTTCACCCATTATTTCTTTATCACATACATAAGAAATATATATACACACACAAACACCTACACGCAAATACATAGAAACATTCAAAATAATACAAACATAAACAGATTATTAAAGTTCCAGCATTTACTGAAAATCCCCTAACTTTGCAGCTTCTGCAGAGTTCTCAGCCCAGACCAGGAAATTATTCAGCCAATCATCATGATGCTCACTTCTTCACTCTTATTATAGAACTGCTAAGCTTATCCCATAACTCAGTGTTTCTCAACCTTTTAGGGAGAAGTTAAAAAAAATCCTAAGTACCCCTGCCTCGAGAAAATAATTTCTATTGATTTAACTTCCGAATGAAATGTGTAGACGTTAGTCCCATATTGGAGAACAAACCTGATTAAAGGTAATAAAGAATATTTATAAAATAAATATGACACAATGTGAATATTGTGTATGTAAGGAGGAGTGAAATATTAATCTGAAGTATAAAAATCACAAATAAAAATGTAATGCACACTTAATACTTACACACAGAGGACACTGTCACACATACATTTATACACAGAGGAAACTGACACACACACAGATGACACTGACATACATTTACACATAGAGGACACCAAAACACACACACACATACACATACAGAGGACAGCAATACACACAGAGGAAATTGACACACTTGCAGTTACACACAGATGCAACTGACATACATTTACACTTAGAGGACACCAACACACACACATTTACACACAGAGAACACTTTCACACATACATTCATACCCAGAGGAAAATGACAAACACACAGTTACACACAGAGGAAACTGACATACATTTACACATAGAGGACACCAACACAAACACACACATTTACACACAGAGGACAGCGACACACACACACACACACACTACACACAGAGGACAGCAACACACATTTTTACACAGAGGAAACTGACACACTCGCAGTTACACAAAGAGGACACATTTACACACAGAGGAAACTAACACACACTGATACACACTCACTGGCAGACACACTTTCACTGATTTGACACACATTGACAGACACACTTACTGACTCACACACACATTCAATGACAGACACACACTCTCAGTGACAAACACACTCACTGATTTGACACCCACTGGCAGACACACTTATTCACAGACACACACACTCTCTCAATGATTTGGCACACACTGACAAACACACACACACGCATTCACTGACAGACACACACTCATTTACAGACACATACACATTCTCTCACACACACTCACAAATTATAATTGTTTACATTATTAAATTATTAAAGTCCATCCAGCCTCCATACCTTTGGGAGAGCTGAAGCGGAACCCAGAGCCAATCCTGGGTGGGTGTATATTGCCCAGGTGGTCTGCAGATAAGTGGGGTGTGCAGTGCTAGGCTCTTCCCTCTCAGTTAGAGCCCACCCCCTCTCATTAGACCCTATCTTATGTTGTCTAGCATTGATCATTAGGGTGCGGAGCTTAACACTGCCCACCCCACCTATCTACAGAGCAGCTGGGTGGCCTGCAATCACCTAGAATCGGCTCTGGTGAATCCATTCCGTGGGGTCCAGTGGGATCCTTTCCTTGGGGTCTAGTGTGGCTGCTGTCATCTTTATGGTCTTCTTGATCTGCTCCTTCATGCGCTGTTTAGTGATCCCGGCTCCCGTTATCACCGCAGGCCATGCCAAGGGGCAATGCTGGAAGAGCACAGAGATTACAGCTACCTCACCGAGCAGTTACAGCCATTCCCCGGACACAGCATATATGGACAGTCAGATGTCAGGTGCCGACTCTGCCTTAGCGCACAGCGGGCCGCATGCTGGGGGCCCTAACGTAGTCAGAGGGCCAGTTCCCTGGTGCACCCAAGTATGCACCCCACAGGTTGAGATGGCAGACCATAACTGATGCCTTCTGAAGCTATTTTTCAGTTCTCACCTTCCTACTGTGACATGCTAACGGCTAAACCGCAACTAACTGACTAACTAAGGAATGCGTCAGGGTTATAATTTCTGAATTTGTGCTTATTTTATGGCCCGAGTTAGAAAACCTCTCTTATTGGGTGTTATTGTGTCTATCTGAAATTGTACAACTCTTCTCTAACTGGTTCATGACTCAAAATAATGAGCCACAATGTTCAGAACAGATTTAGGTAATGTTAATCATCAGTGTTTTGTTTCTTTAAATATGTTAATAACTTTTTTGTCACTGGCCCCATTTTACAAAAATACCAGAATCTGCTAGAATTCCGCAAGGTAAAGTTTTCACGAGTTTTGTTTTTGTTTAGTTACAGTTATGCAGAAAGGGCGATGGACCCCCAGGAGGCCACATTCCTTCACATCCTCATTCAGTACTCGCAATCTACCAGACAGACTGCATGGTGGCTGTGATTAAGCCCTTCACTGCCAAGGATAAATATAGAAATATAGATTTTTCACTGCTCCCCCTGTTATTCCTCCTGTTGATATATTTTAAAACACGCTCCTATCAGTGTGCTGCAAAATACGTACATAATATTTATGTAGTGATTAATATTTATACTACGTACATATTGTACAGTGCACTGGTTGGACCATATTTACACCCTTTTGGTTCATGTGAGTCGTTTCCCAAATTAGTTTTTTGGTACCGAAAATCTGCCGATTCAAACCGACATATGGCTTAAATTCAGCCGTTCTGATAATTGTTTTATTTTCAGAAAAAAAAATGTTTGACTGAAAAGTCTAGTCTTTTACTATAACATCGTCACTATATCCTCTGATGGTAGGATAGAGTTTTGAGATTCCCTCATATCTGGTCTTTTGCCTAAAAACACGTTCTTTCGATATCTGTGCGTGCCGTAAACGTCATATTAAGAGCTAACAGATCCTAACTGCGCAGAGACAAAATATTTTGATGGAATTTGTAGCGTTCGTTATATTGTTGCTTAGACGCTGTAACAACATTAATCACCGTCACAAACCCCTAATAATCTCATTAGAGCTACTAGACTGTTTTATAACACGTACATCTCGCGGGCGCTGTAAAGGTTAATGGGGTCTCACTCCTCATGTGTCACAGGTCCCTGTGAGGGGTTAAGGGTTAATATGTCTTTAAGTCAGTAATCCTTCTTATATCCCATGCCTTGTGTCAGACTTCCAAACCTCTGCTACCCCAGACTTCACAGGAGTAAGGGACGCTCCTACCGTAAAAAAACGGTGAATATCTGATTTGCGTCAGTTACTGAATTTTATCATGTCTGGTTATCAACACAAACTATTTATTGTAGCTTAATGACACATTACTGGAAGTATTATTGCTGTGGAGCTCTGTTATACACTCAGACACATTACTTGGAGTATTATTGCTGTGGAGCTTTGTTATACACTCAGACACATTACTGGGAGTATTATTGCTGTGGAGCTCTGTTATACACTCAGACACATTACTGGGAGTATTATTGCTGTGGAGCTCTGTTATACACTCAGACACATTACTGGGAGTATTATTGCTGTGGAGCTCTGTTATACACTCAGACACATTACTGGGAGTATTATTGCTGTGGAGCTCTGTTATACACTCAGACACATTACTGGGAGTATTATTGCTGTGGAGCTCTGTTATACACTCAGACACAATACTGGGAGTATTATTGCTGTGGAGCTGTGTTATACACTCAGACACATTACTGGGAGTATTATTGCTGTGGAGCTCTGTTATACACTCAGACACATTACTGGGAATATTATTGCTGTGGAGCTCTGTTATACACTCAGACACATTACTGGGAGTATTATTACTGTGAAGCTCTGTTACACACTCAGACACATTACTGGGAGTATTATTGCTGTGGAGCTCTGTTATACACTCAGACACATTACTGGGAGTATTATTGCTGTGGAGCTCTGTTATACACTCAGACACATTACTGGGAGTATTATTGCTGTGGAGCTCTGTTATACACTCAGACACATTACTGGGAGTATTATTGCTGTGGAGCTCTGTTATACACTCAGACACATTACTGGGAGTATTATTGCTGTGGAGCTCTGTTATACACTCAGACACATTACTGGGAGTATTATTGCTGCGGAGCTCTGTTATACACTCAGTCACATTACTGGGAGTATTAATGCTGTGGAGCTCTGTTGCTCTGTTATACACTCAGTCACATTACTGGGAGTATTATTGCTGTAGAGCTCTGTTATACACTCAGACACATTACTGGGAGTATTATTGCTGTGGAGCTCTGTTATACACTCAGACACATTACTGGGAGTATTATTGCTGTGGAGCTCTGTTATACACTCAGACACATTACTGGAGTATTATTGCTGTGGAGCTTGTTATACACTCAGACACATTACTGGGAGTATTATTGCTGTGGAGCTCTGTTATACACTCAGACACATTACTGGGAGTATTATTGCTGTGGAGCTCTGTTATACACTCAGACACATTACTGGGAGTATTATTGCTGTGGAGCTCTGTTATACACTCAGACACATTACTGGGAGTATTATTGCCGTGGAGCTCTGTTATACACTCAGACACATTACTGGGAGTATTATTGCTGTGGAGCTCTGTTATACAGTCAGACACATTACTGGGAGTATTATTGCTGTGAAGCTCTGTTATACATTCAGACACATTACTGGGAGCATTATTGCTGTGGAGCTTTGTTATACACTCAGACACATTACTGGGAGCATTATTGCTGTGGAGCTCTCTTATACACTCAGACACATTACTGGGAGTATTATTGCTGTGAAGCTCTGTTATACCCTCAGACACACCAACAATATCAAGCTCGTAGAAAAGAATGGATCCAAGAAAATTAATTGCTCTGAGGACCTGTCTATCCCTAGGGCCATAGGCGGCTGCCTAAACTCACCTTATTCCTAATCCAGCTCTTCAGGCAGGAATCCTACTCATTAGTAAAAAATTAATCCCAAAACGTCAGCTTGAATGAAATTAATTAATTGATTTCCCTCTTGTAAGAAATGAATATTTATATCCTGGGCAGTCCTTTTCATGCTCTGCCCACCACCGGGGAGACGTTACATGTGTCTGGGAAAAGACTGGTAATCTGGTAACTGTAACGGAAGCAGGGTCCGTGATCTACGAAGGGATTATAGTACGCACTATAGAGAGATAACCCGCCTTCTCCAGTAACCGAGAGACAATGAACAAACCCTATGATGGGGCGATTTGTCAGTCATGATTCACAATCCCGTCTGGATATTTATGAGGGTTTTTTTCCTTCCAGTAAATTGGACGTTTGTCCAAACTGTTGTGGTTAGACTGAGGAATGTATAACTATAGTGTTCACAAAGAGACGTAGGCTGACGCTGGATCTGGCTACAGCGAGATTTAATAATGATTACCGCTCTGAATTTTAACTGTCATATGCTTAACCGCGTCGCAATACATGCCTTTATTCCCACGCCAGGTGGAAGGGTGTGGATACATCAGAATCCAAGCCAAAGAGGCCTTTGATTTACTAAAATACTTAATTAAAAAGGAAAAGTTGTATCACTGTGGCCAAGAATCACATGAAGAATTATATTAAGAATAAAAGAACAAACGTGTGGGTCTGTTTAAAAAATAGACCAAATCTGGATAGGGCAAAAGTATTTAGCAACAAAACATTGAAATATTTTTAATTCCGAGGTAATTTGCAGACATGATCCAGCGTTACGTGAGTGAGTTTATTCGCTAAATTGTGAATTGTAGAGAATTGCAAAGGGAATGGCAAATTTTAGGGGCAAAATTGCAAATTAGAAAAAAAAAAATCATTAAAATGCATCAGTTTTCTAACTCATCTTTTTTGACCTAAAATTCCCAATATAATAAATAGGTCTCATATTGTTACTCAACAGGATTGCTGGGGTTAACCCTGTGAGTGCCAACCTCTCCTGCGAAGGTTTAATTACCTCAGCGCGATTTCATGGAACTTGATACTCTGCGTGTGCACGGATTCCGGAACAATCTGTGAGAACCGTTTCAGCGATCTGATAAATATCTGTTTCCGAGAACCAGTTTGGTTTAAAATAGATGCAGATTTTCAGAAGTTCTTGGTCGGGTTTCAATTACCTGCATGTTGTTTCTTTATGGTTTATCTTCAAATTCTCTTAGTTTATAGAAAATAAAAGTAAAAAAAAAAAAAAAAAAAACTATTTCACAGCTAATATAATCCAGCTCAGGCACGGATTCTCGTGAGTTCCGTTCCATCCATTAGAACCATTACAAGCTGAATTGACAGCACCGAAATGCAAGATTTGTGGATTCCACTTTGCCCGCCATATTTCCGAAGAATGCAAAAAATATCAACGCTTCCTGTAACCAATCCGCAGATTGATAGGGTTATTCCTATAGGGCAAATTCTCAGGAATTCGAATTTTAGGTCAAAGTAAGTCTAAATTTAGATCTGAAATTTCAAATAAACTTTTTGAATTCACTTTGAATTCCTCTCATTTCCGGTTAGTGAGTTACATTTTCAGAGAAACAGGGAAAAGGTTAGATGTTTTGGCTAAATCTGGTCCAGTGATGTGTTGTGCAGTGCAACAGTAATCAAGCAATTCCAGCACTTCACACCACAGAGGAACACAATTCTAAAAAATGTGATAAAGATCTTAACCTGTTACCTGAACGTAGCAATAAACTAGCTGGTGTACAACCATCAAAGTTGCAGGTTTCGTTCCCAGTGGGGTAACTCAGTCCCTCATCCTTGTGAAGTTGACAGTATGACTACACTTTTTATAAGATAACAATAAAGCAAATTATACTGTGATCTAAGTGTTTGGACGTCCATTTAGGGTCAAAAAAATGTGCTGTGCGAATATTTATTACATTCCACCAATTCTGTCGCAATTTTTTCAGCAATATTTATCATTACTACTATTCCCACCATCATAATAATAATAATAATTATTATTATTATTATAAAACGCTTGTAAGGATTTGTCACATATTTAAAAAGCTTTTAACTTTTTTTTGCAATTTACCTAATTTGTTCTGAATTCACCAGGATGAGTTCCAGTTCAACCCCCGCTGTGTTCCCTATCGGCCCTAAATGTGCCCCACATAGTTTAACAGGTTATTTACTAAAGTGGGACTTGAGTAGAATTCAAAGTGATTTTTAATTTTAAGTCCAAAATCAACAATTTGAGCAATTTTTGCTTTAAATTTGAAATTCACTATGAATTCCCAACAAATCCAACTTTAGTTGAAAGAGAGTTTCCCGGAATGAATAAATCCGAGCCGTTGGGCAGATCCTACCCTTAGTTACAGGGGTCTTCATCCCACCATTAGTGATACGTTTGACATATTTTGGAATATTGAATAACCCTGTCATAAAACCCATTCATTACAATTTCCGGGGGAAACATTATAAATGGATGTCAAAATCATTACAAAGTCGTATTAGCCCGCTCGCTGTGAAGGAGGTCAGATTGCATTTAGAGAAAAAGTAATAATCACATGAACGCGAAAATACTGCTCTCCGGGAGTTAAATAAAGACGACTTGATTAACCAACGAGAAAAATAAAGATTATTCTATCAGCTCTGAACTCTCTGAAAAAAACATAAAAGCATTCTTACTAAGTAACCTCATCGCAGTCTAAACCACAGGCCGCTTCTTCAAATTCAGCTGTAACATTCGACTATCACTGAGACTGTGTGAGGTCCTTCCAACCTCTACAAAGGGTTAGGAGCCAAGCCGGCTGTTTATGCTGTGACTAGGGAAGAGGTATATTAGCAGATGTAACTAGAAAGCTCATTTGAAAGGCGAACCTCTGCTATATTATCCAGATATCTTCAATTAAAAACTGAATTATTTTTATTTTTTTTTATAAATAAATATAGATATTATATCTCAATACGATATGCTTACTATAAAATCCAAAATAAATGCAAACTGGATGAGGCAAAGTGATTCTTCATGCCAATTCCACTGTTTCTGTGAATACAAATTCCTGGATTCAATCCTTCTAAGTAAAGTATACATGCTACCGCCACTGCAGTTTGAAGCCCCTTTAACTTGATGCAGTTTGCCAACCTGAAACTTGCCAGCCATCCCCAGCTTGGTGCGACAGGAAATATTTATTTTTATCTTTTAATCAAGTTACATTATATCAAGAACGAGTCTCAATTTAATATTGTTGGTTAAGTTTTCAAATAATTTAACATTTTTGGATAAACTTTTAAAATATTTTTTTTTTGAAATATTAATATAAAATAAAAATATATCAATATATAAAAAATAATATCAAAACATTAGAAAATGGAAATATTTTTTTATAATATCAAATCATTCTAAAGGTTTATCCAAAAATCTGAAATAGTTTAGAAAGAGTATCCCACAATATTAAATTGAGGGCTGAGTTGCGAGAAGTGACTACAATAATAAAAATGTACTTTTATGGCTGGAGTGCATAGTGTCCAGCCGGATAGGGACAGGGAGATGAAAGGATCATTTTTAAGAGTAACATTTCTGATAAATTAGCGTTAAACAGCCGCTGCGTGACCACAGAATGATGTTAAAAGAGCTATTCTGGGACTAAATGTTAAATGTGGGCAACTGTTTCTATAATGACTGCTCAATTTCCCACAATGCCCCTTTTCACAGGGCCATTATTATCAAACAGTTGGATTCTGGGAGTTGTGGTCTTTCAGCAGCTGAATTGAGTTTATTAGTATCAGTGATAAGGCTACACATTGAGCCAGCATGTCGCACTGTTTTGTGCCTAATCACAAGCTATCAGGCGATCCGTCACACCACGCCGGCTGACCTAAACCGTTTTTTTTGGCAAGTTAAATGATATGTTCTTGGTTCTGCGTTGTGTAGTTTGCAGAAGACATCGTTTTGTGAGAAATGGATAAGATGACATCCATCAGTGGGAATCTGAGATGTACAATTATTTCTGCATTCTATTCCCACTACCCAAACGCAGAGACCATATGACTAAGTACCCCTCCTTCCTAATTGCACCTCAATCTTTCCAAAGTGATTAATGTCTCCAGCTAATTGTGCTTCTCTCTCACCCAGAGCCTCCTCTCCGCCCCTGTTATTCTGCACTGGGAATGGTGTCTACTAGCTATCCCAGCCACATGGCGCTCGCTGTGGGACGTCACACTCCGGACTTATCATAACATCAAGACTGTCCCCAGGGCGATAACAAGATCAAAGGGAGTCTGTGGCAATGATTAAATTACAGGCCGCTATTGGTAAATTTGTTATCGGGTCTCCGTCCCAAACTTCCAGGGTTCTGCAGTCTCCGAAGGGAACGCCAATCTGGGTTAAAGAGCATCTGTCATTCAGAGTTATCATAGTGACACTTTGTAGTCAATTTTAATAAGTGCTAGATAGATATTCTAGGGTAATTCGGCATTGCCAGTGTGTGCGGTGCCTACTTCCCAAAAACTCGCCGATCACTACCAGAAGACAGTCTGTTAGACAGTAATACTGACTGCATATCGGGGCGAGGTCTTTTAGCAAAAGTGGTGTTAGTGAAATGTTTAATTTATAAATTTTCTGCTGATATTGTGAGCCTAACAGGAGAATTACATTTGAATACTTATTTTATGCAGATCTTGTCATCGAGACCTTTGTCGTGACCGCTAGGAGAAACAAAACTTGCCCGGACCTCCTGGGAAGCATGTTTCCTAAGATGCTAGATCCATGCCAAAACAGCAAGCCCCACCTGGGATAGCTCTCTCAGTCTCGCTTTGCTCTCTGTACCGTTTTCTCTGGTGTTATTACCATATCCCAGGTATAAATCTAACTTGGGGACAATAGTTTTGTTACCGGCAAGTCAATGCATTTCTTTTGCTTTTTCATCCTCTTGCAAAGAAAATGGATTTAATGCAAGTTTCTCCCCATCTGGAGTTAATGTGCACCCCTCCTGTAGGAGCCCTTTTTGTATCATATGTACAAATCCTGCACATGGAAGGAATTTAATACTAAACGGTCCGTGTAATTGTTGAAACGTAGAATGTTATCTGCCGTGAGCGATGTAAAGGGAAGGGAAGAGGACATTGTGTAGAAAGAAAATGTAAACTACTTCTGGGGTGCAGGGATCATAAAACTGGAACCCCAAGATACATGTCTCTGCACTGTGTACAGATACACTGTCAGTATATCACTGGGATAGTTATATCTTATATTTTATAAAGCTCCAACATATTCCATTGTCCTGTACAGCAGATAATGTCTGAACATGGAATATTTGGGCTGCTCGGTAGCAAATTGCCTTGGAACCCTCATCACCCATCTTCTTCTGCTCTCTGTACAAACCAGAATTGTGACAATATATTTATATTGAGCAATTCTGTGACAAAGAGCAAAAAACTAGAGCCAGAATGGCAGATGTTTTGAGTGACGGGGCAGAGCGTGTGTAGAGCCGACTGGTATTTGGGTCGGCAGCCAGAGACGTAGATTCTGGGAGCCATCACTTTTATTCTCTAGCCAAGTGCAGATTGGGGTCACAAAAAGAAGAGGCAGGTTTACTAGAGAGACAGTAGATGGGGTCCTCCAGTTGCCGGCCATTTTCAATAAACATGATATGACGCTTGCCCCCGTAGCCCCAGCTTTACCTAATTCAATTTATGCAATCCACAACACTTTCAAATTGATGCTCCCTGCATACCCTGTCTAATTAAGTCATGGTCCGGTATTTCGATGCCAAGGCCAGCTGAGAGGTCATTAGTTAGTGCCCCTACCACAGCAAACAGAGGTCAACTATTGTTTACAGAATTAGTATTACATCTGGGGCTCCTATTATAAACACGCATGACGGGGAATTAACTTAATACACAGAGTGTTTTAATAAGGGACCCGGCCTGGCCCTAATCTGTCAAGCAGTCATGCCTTCATTACCATTTTAGCCGAAATCCAAAGAAAAAGAAAACAATGTTTTGTCGTCCTGAATTTCTGTGAGAGCTTGACAAAGGCCCCAGTGGATGTCTGAAATGGGAGACCCCGCAGAAAGGAATAAAATGCCTTTAGACCATTCAGTGAGTGCGGGATTCCATCATCAATCGGGGCCCATAGACTGGGGTCACAGAGATATGGGTTTTTTTTTCTCCAAGTGTTTTTCTTTAATTTGTATTCAGTTTTAAAACAGATGACCTTTCACCTCCTGTGCTCGTTATTTTACACAGAATCCATTTTCCTGTCTTTATACAGCTGAGAGTCATTTGTCAGGCCAAGCTAAGGACTTCTTGTCGAGTGATGGCTTCTGTTAAGCTCCCTGTTTGCTGCCCTGCCCAGCTGAAAACACAGGCATGGGGGCAACTCAACCAGGAGGTCAACGTCCAGAGTCTGGATCTGGAAAATCAACGTAACCCCCCAACCTGTGTGTTTATTACTATTACTACTTGGGGATTGGTGGTACAATAAGGGATCATATTAGGAATTTATCCATGAAGAGAAACATTGCGCTCTTCCACCCCTACTTAACACCAGATGCGGATAAGGTGCTGGTCCAATCCGCTTCTCACCGGTCTTACGTGCTCCTAAGTCTATAATGAATGCAGTGGCGAGGCTCATCTTCCTGTCCGCCCGCACGCCTCACCCTTCTGTCAGTCCCTACATTGGCTTCCCGTAAGATATAGGGCTCAATTTAAAATTCTGGTTCTTGCTTTCAAATCTCTACATAATGCTGCTCCCACCTATCTATCCTCCCTAATACACAAGTATGTCCCGTCTAGGCCCTTACGCTCTGCTGAAGACTTACGTCTATCTTCTGTCCGTACTCCCACCTCTGATGCTCGCCTTCATAACTTCTCAAGGGCTGCACCGTTCCTGTGGAACTCACTTCCCTCCTCCGTTAGACGCTCACCCAGTCTCCACTCCTGAAAAAAAATAATTTAAAACCCACTTCTTCATAAAAGCGTATCAATTAAACTGTTAATGGCTCCAAAAAAACCCACACTAAGCCTTCATTGAATATTCTACCAATCTACTTCCCTAATACTATCCTTACCTTTTGTGTCACTGTGTCTGGTTACAATTACATGTTTGTTAGTCCACCCATTGTAAAGCGCTACGGAATTTTTTGACGCTATATAAATATCATAATAAGAAGAAGAATTCTTAGTCACGCTGTATAAGATCGGCAGGAACATTCCTTTTTTCCATAGTAACTGCTCTAGTTTTAGAATTACTGCTTCAGACGTTCTCTGTAAAATACCGCTGTACCTCCATGTACAGCATGAGCTTGGCAGACCCTAAGCCCCTCACCCTCTCCATGGCCCCCCATTACAGTTATTAGAAAATGGACCAATGGAAACATTATTAAGCTGAGCAGAAATTAGCGTTTCCGTTTTTGTAGAGAAATAATTGCTTAAACATACAATATCTGTATCTACTGCATTTTAAAATCTAGCAATTTTTCTGCAAATGATAAATATTAAAAATGAAGTCAAACACTTTGATTATGACATATGAAGAGGCGTTCACATGTTTGATATTTTGTCTGTGACATTATTTTTACAGCAAGAAAAACCGTAGCAGAGCTCCTAATAATATCTGAGCTATTTAAATATCTATAAGTGGCTAAAATTTAAATTCACAATCAATCATTGTTAACGAAGTCATGTCTGTCTGTCCAGACATCTTTCCATCTGTCTGTCAATACATATAAATTCTTTCAGTTTTTGCCTATTCTGTCTTGTCTGTCTGTTTCTGTCTTGTTTGTCTGTCTCTGTCTGTATGTGTCTGTGTATTTTGTCTGTCTGTCTGTAGCTTGTTTTTCTGTCTCTATCTATCTTGTCTGTCTCTATGTCTGTGTGTCCAGTTATTTTATGCCTCTGGCTGTATATATTGTCTGTCTGTCTGTCTATGCATTTAGTATCTCTCTCTGTCTCTATGTTGTCAATCTGTCTGTGTGTTAAGTGTAATTTAATGTGTTTTTTCTGAATATGTTGGAGTTCTACTTTAAATAATAGAACAATATGTTTATAGAGAGTGCCAGATTCAGACACAATAAAGAAGCAGTGAATGAAACCAATTGCACACCCCATTTAACGCCGCTTGCCATGATGCTCAGCTCGTCGATGACATTTTTGGGATGTCAAGGTTATCCATTACCAAACTTGGGGGTCTTGTTCAGCTTTAGTACTGGGTCTCTGGCATAACAAGGGACAGGACAATTACTTGGTTTAGTTTACATTCTCCAAGGGAAGACATTTATTTTCATTTTTAGGGATTCTTTTTATCGACTTTGTAATCCACTAATACCTTCACTAAACTCGCCCCGCTTTCTGCGGAACGCCACTTTCTCTTTGAGATTTGCAAAATGCAAGTGAACAGTAAAGAAGAAACGCGTTCGTGGAAGAGAAATAATGACCTCAGGAAATGTTACTAATTAAGATGTAGAGAATGCGCACGCTAATGGCCCCCTCTCTCTTTTTGAACTGTGACATTTTAATGAGGGTGTTTTAAAGAGTGGCAGATGAGTGAAAATGGTGTTTTTGAAACGTTCGGTCTTGGCTTCTTTTCAGGGTCTTAATTATGTTCGAAAGTCACTTCATGCGGCTCCCGCCCCCTCCTTTGATAAGCACTTTCACAATTATTGGGAGAAAAAAGCTTTTTCCTCGTTAGCTGCATGTTCAGTACTTGCTCTGTTGACTGATAGGGTGTGTTTGTGTACTTGTGTTTGTGTGTACATGTATGACTATGTGTGAGTAAATGTATGTAAAAGAGCGTGTATTGCGCATGTATATGTGTGTGGAATGTGTGTATATGTAACTGTGTGCATGTGTGTGTGTATATAACCGTGTGTGTTTCTGTGTAACTGTGTGTGCATGCATGTGTGTCTGCATGTAACAATGTGTTCATGTGTGTGCTTGTATGTAACTGTGTGTGCATGTGTGCGTGTAACTGTGTGTGTAAGTAGCCACGCATGCATGTGGGTGTATTTGTGTGCATATGTGGTGGTTTTGTATGTGTGTGTATCTAACTGTGTGTGCATGTGTCTGTGAGTCTATGTGTAGTACCAGTGCATGTATGTGTGTGTGATTTTGTGCATGTTTCAGGCCCTGGGGAGATAGCGCAGCTAAGCGGACAAGGGCACATATAGGAGTGTGGGGATAGATGCATGGGATTTAATAAATAAAGTTATGGATGTGTTATGCAGTAATTTAGTTTGTTATAATAAATGCTGTGGCCTGTTCATCCATACTAAGTGGTCTGTCGTTATTGGGGGGGTAAATGGGTTTAGATTTGTTCTAGGCTGCATCGCGATTCCCCACTACGTACATACATGTGTGTGTTTGCATGGACCAGTTGTTTTATGTTTCATTGTATCTGAGGAATACCAGCCATCCAAGGGAATACAATCTCTTCCAGCAGGTAAATGCCCAACTACGGCTGGGATATTGAAATAAAATGAGGTCTGCAAGAGGGAGGAGGAGTTCCTTCTTTTGTTAAATAAGATTCCGCCCTCTTCAGGCATCTTGTTTTGCAAGGCCTTGCTCCTTCCACAATAATTAACGAGTAATTAGGAGATGAGAGGATAAAGGGAACTCTTGCTGCTGCCAATGACATGCGATGGGGGAACTGTCAATCACACGTCTGATGTTCCAGAACAGGCACATTGCAGAGATACATTGTAACGGGTCCTTCTCCACCTTCTGGGTCACTCTGAGCGAGGAGAGGGATATTATCAGACAGGGTGAGGGGGCGCTGGGTCACTCGGGGCGAGGAGAGGGATATTATCAGACAGGGTGAGGGGGCGCTGGGTCACTCTGAGCGAGGAGAGGGATATTATCAGACAGGGTGAGGGGGATGCTGGGTGACTCGGGGCGAGGAGAGGGATATTATCAGACAGGGTGAGGGGAAGCTGGGTCACTCGGGGCGAGGAGAGGGATATTATCAGACAGGGTGAGCGGGACGCTGGGTCACTCTAGGCGAGGAGAGGGATATTATCAGACAGGGTGAGGGGGACGCTGGGTGACTCGGGGCGAGGAGAGGGATATTATCAGACAGAATTGAGGGGCAGCTGAGTGACTTCAGGCGAGGAGAGGGATATTATCAGACAGGGTGAGGGGGACGCTGGGTGACTCGGGGCGAGGAGAGGGATATTATCAGACAGGGTGAGGGGGCGCTGGGGCACTCAGGGTGAGGAGAGGGATATTATCAGACAGGGTAAGGGGCGCTGGGTCACTCGGGGGAGGAGAGGGATATTATCAGACAGGGTGAGGGGACACTGGGTCACTCGGGGCAAGGAGAGGGATATTATCAGACAGGGTGAGGGGGACGCTGGGGCACCCAGGGTGAGGAGAGGGATATTATCAGACAGGGTAAGGGGGCGCTGGGTCACTCGGGGGAGGAGAGGGATATTATCAGACAGGGTGAGGACACTTGGGTCCTTTCAGGCGAGAGAATATTATCAGACAGGGTGAGGGGGCGCTGGGTCACTCAGGGTGAGGAGAGGGATATTATCAGACAGGGTGAGGGGGCGCTGGGTCACTCTGAGCGAGGAGAGGGATATTATCAGACAGGGTGAGGGGGACGCTGGGTGACTCGGGGTGAGGAGAGGGATATTATCAGACAGGGTGAGGGGGACGCTGGGGCACTCAGGGTGAGGAGAGCGATATTATCAGACATGGTGAGGGGGCGCTGGGTCACTCGGGGCGAGGAGAGGAATATTATCAGACA